>PVJD01000554.1:355440-410559 GCA_004026545.1 Mormoops blainvillei | reverse complement strand
GTGATTTGTGGCTGTCCTTTCACGTGAAGAGCATGCGGGACAGAGCACAAGATGCATGGCAGTAATGTTCTAGACCTGCAGTCAGTCTCGGGGCTGTGAACCTCACCTGGTGAGAGCATCCTACCGAGTCCAGCACACCTGGTGTGCCATGTCTCTCATTGACACTGACCTCAGGGCTCAGGCCGGTCGGATTCCATCCTACAGACCCTGCTGCGGAGCAGGTCAGTGCGTTGCAGGCCTTTATTTACAAAAGGCCTTTGGTAACCTGCAGCTGGACTGCCAGGGTTTGAATCCTGGCTCTGCCTCTTACTAGATGTTGAGCAGGGTCCTGGAGGAAACAACTCTCCAGGTTGAGTGGTCTCTCAACCTGCATTGAATAATAACCATCCTGGAGCTATGGGGAGAATGGAGCTTCCTGTGACCCCTGCCCAGGGACTGAACTGTGAACATCTGGCAGAAGGAGGTGACCAAGCATCACTGGTTGACCAGTTGCTGACTCCTAAGACACCAGCCCTAACCCTGAGCTGAGAGAGTGAGTCCCTTCGCAGCTCAGAAGAGCACCTCAGTGCCCAGACAGCCAGACACCCAGAGAGGGGTGATCTAGTCCGATCACCCAGGAGCCTGACAGTGAAGCCAGAATTTGAACCAAGAGTCCTGACCCCTGGGCTGAGGTCTTCCTTTACCCCCTACTGTTCACTCTCAAGTACACGCCCTTAAGTCACTGGAGGCATCCCAGGGCGATCATCTGAACTCACCAGTTGGCCCTAGAGCAGCTTGGCCTTTCAGCCAGAGGGGAATGTGTGACCCAGGAGAGGCTCCAAGTGTGATTCCAGCTGCAAGTGTGGACTCTTTAAGTGGTTTAAGCCCCTCCCGTTCAAAGCTCCATCCAGCAGTTGTGACCGTCTGTCCTGGGCAAGGCCTTGACAATGACTGTTCCTACCTACGAAGGTGCCTCCCAAGTGATGTTTCCTTGACCTCAGCACGCTCCTCTCTCCACTCACGCCAGGCCATGGGTCACATGCTCCGGGACAGTGAGAGCTGATTGTTTATGCAGTGTTTGCTCACGATAGCAACAAGCACCCTTCCTTCTTCAGGCCTCTGATAACAAGATGCTGTCACACTAGGAGGGGCTATATAAAGTAGCTGGCAGAAGGAAGAATCCAAAACACAAGCTTAGGCTCATGAAAGCATCTGGAAAACAAATCCAGATACAAGGAAGCATCCAAAACAGTCAAGCTGGGGCTCAAGCTCTTTCCCCAGCTCCTGACTCATTTCTACAACCCTAGGCCTCGCTCCATGGCGATAGGGTCACTTCCTTTCTGCCAAATCTCGGTCCTGTGAACCTTTGTGACCCCTGACCCAGTATCACGCACACCCGGGTGCCCAGATTTCAAGGCCGAGAAGGGAGGCCATGGGCATCAAGGATCTTAGAAACACAGAGGAAATCTTAACGGACATTGAAGTTGAAAGGTTCTTAATTTTTCATGAATGTGCAGTTGAGGTCCAAGCTTTTGTTAGATCCCCAAAGGAGCCCCCTATGAGTCAGGATAGACTAGCTAATGTGGTAACAAATAATCCCCAAATCTCAGTGGTTGACAACACCAGTGAATTTTTAGAGAGCCCTGCTTGGAGTCTCTTTCCTGCCCCTACTCTCCTTCCCTAACACCAGCTGCCTACCTGTGTCAGAACAAATGAAACAACAGGAGATAATCATGACCAAATTGTTTTGTTGGATTGCCCTTTGTGTGGCAGATGTATGGAGGACCAGCTGTTTTATGAAGTGTGGTCTCCTTTGATCTTGTGAGGCAAAGGAGGGACAGCGGCTCACAGAGACACAACTTTAGCTGGAAGGAGTGATGCCTGCTGGGGTTCAGGCTCCATACAGATTGGCCATAGCTGTTCCAGAGCCTTCCACAAAGTCCCCCTTGCCTCCAGTGGGGGGCATGCAGCTGCCCGGGAGGAATTCTGGGGATGTCCCTGCATCACTGAGCCTGGGCTGCTTTATCATTATCATTATTATTATTTTTAACCGTGAAATCACATTGATTATTTTGTCTCCAATAGCATGGGATCTAGTTTAGAGAAGATGTTCCCCAAGTGTTTATCGAAGGAATGAATTAGCATGTGAACCAAGGAATATGACTGGCAGTGGGCAAGTGCCTTCTAGTCTCTGGGCCTTGGTTTCCCCATCTGTCCGCTGACATGCTGTCTAAGGACCTCTTCACTGCTGACAGCTGATGACTAATGTGACAGCAGTGTGCCTGCGTAGTTGGAAACCCTGCTTGCCATATCTGCCCAAATGGGGCCTGTGGGTCAGTCCCCAAAGCTGACTTCTGGGTTGACCGGGTGATTTCGCCCCAGGGACAAGTGCTCACATTGGTAGTATGGGAATCGGCATTTTGTGGAGTTGGTGAGGATTCTCCAGGGCCAGGACTCAAAAACACTGTGGCCAGGGTTCACAGTCAGATGGGCCTGGCCCCAGAAGCACAGACAAAAAATGTCTTTCCCCAAACACCTCTTCTGCTGGTGTCTGAAATTCCACCGTTTGTGATTTATTCTAGTGAGTTCAGCCTTGTTCTTTTGTGTGTGTGTGTGTGTGTGTGTGTGTGTGTGTGTGTGTGTGTAGAAGTTGGAGAGGCTGTCTTTATAAATGTTGAAAACCTTGGCAGGATGATGGAGCTTTTAAGTTCAATTCAATTCTTGATTGCCAGCCTCTGTAGACGTGTGGGCTGGGGTAGATACAAAGGTAGTAATAGTGACATTATTATAACTGCTGTTAATTGAGCATTTATTATGCGACATGCTCTGCATGTTATTACTTAACACCTTACTCAGTCCTGTGACTATGAATTTTTAGTCTCAGTTTACAGAGAACAGAATTGAGTCACAAAGAAGCTAAGACAATTGTGTAATGTAACATAACTGGGTTGATCCTGTGTGTTTGACTCTGCGCTACAATCCACCTGGCTTGTGGGAGGTTCTATGCAGTGGGAAGAAAGATATGCTAAGCACATACCTTTCTTATGAACAGAATCGATGCTAAGTAGAGGCAGAAACAGTGAGCCATGGAGGAGCCCTGCATAGGTGATTAGAATTTCATAGCCTGAGAAGGAAAAGAGGGTAATCAAGCCTTGGACAGCTGCCAAGCCACTCTGCCTGTCTGCCTGCTGAGCTGGGACAGCAGCCTCCCGCCCTGAGGCTGAGACTACACGTTGGCTCTCCTGGCCCTCAGGCCTTTGGGCTTGGACTGCCAAGCCACATCCAGAACTGTCTGTCGTTGGCGTTGAGATGGTTGGAGAATGCAGTGGATGGAAAAAGAGCTTGAGTAGTGTGGACCAGGTCATGGGAGGCCATGAAATTCGGCAACGGGGAGCCACCAAAGGCTTTTGCAGAGCGAAACTCCATGAGGTCTGTTTTAAAGTACTCTCTCTGCTGAGAAACTGTCACAGACCAGAGGGGCTAAGGAAACCTGATACCTAAAATCGATGAACACCTGGAACAGAAAAAGGTCATTTAGGGCAAAACCAATGATACCCATATAGATGTGTGTGAACGGTAATGTACCGATGTTGGTTCACTAGCTGTGACAAATTTATCCTAGGATGATAACAATAGGAAAAATTGGGTGATGGGTATGTGGGAACTCTTTATACCACCTTTGCAACTTCTATGTTAATCTAAAACTATTCTCAAATAAAGAATGTATTTAAATAAATTTAAAACATCTCCTTTTGCAGGCAGCGTAGAGGATGGCGTTGAGCACGCAGGGCGGTGGCGAGGGCAGAGTTCTCCTGGAGGTGAACACCTCTTCTCTGCTGGTGGCAAAAGGACCAGAGGGAATGGGGCAGAAACAAGGGACGCACAGGCAGTGGGTGAGACAGGACTTGCCAACCACTTGGATGTGAGGGCTGAGCTGGAGGCACGAGTCAAAGGTGACCGTCCCGTCCCAAGCCCAGTGCCAGGCATGGAGGGAACCTCAGGAAAGGAAGGGTGAGGTTGTGATAGACCAACCTGTGTAGCTGGGACGGGGCTCCCTTAGCACTGCCCTGGGCATCCCGCTGTTCGTGAGCTGCACAGTTAGCCTTTTTACAACAGTGCTGCCTGAACTATAGGCACCGAAAGACCAGGTGTTTGGAGTTTTGATTTTGTCTTTAAAATGTATTTCTAGTTCAATAAAGATCCATATTTTGGTCTACCCCCTGTCCAGTGAGACAGGTCCCCTGATCTTGTGCTTGGATGTCGGGCAACTTCAAAGTGCTACATATGTTTCTGAACACTTACCCTCTGTTTCTATTTTTATCTCAGTGCAGAGGAGAACTGAAAACACAGTTTATGGACAGGCACGGCCTGCTTTAAATTTCCCAATTCCTCAAGGGCCAGGGACAGTGATTCTCAATTTACAGATGGGAAAACTGAGACTCAGAGGGGCTTATAAACTATCCGAGTTCACACAGAATTAGTAGGTTGCCGAGAGCAGGGTTTTAGTTTGTCTCCAAAAGCAATGTCCCCGCTCCTGTCAGCCCTGTCACCAGACCTCTTTTCTTCGTGCCCTTCAGCTTGTTTTCAA
The DNA here is from genome assembly GCA_004026545.1 of Mormoops blainvillei. Classification (NCBI taxonomy): domain Eukaryota; kingdom Metazoa; phylum Chordata; class Mammalia; order Chiroptera; family Mormoopidae; genus Mormoops; species Mormoops blainvillei. The sequence goes on along the minus strand of PVJD01000554.1, from coordinate 405,992 downwards.
CACTCTTCTTTACTTCTCTGCCCTGGAGGCCGAATCACGGGTTACATTGGCTCAAGAAAATAAAGAGGTGGAGGGCAGTGCCTTTGCCAGAGGTGACCTCACACCCTGTCTCCCCAGGGCCTGGTAGTGGAACATGCAGACAGCTCCGAGCCAGTGGAGACATCGCCGAGGGAGTCGGGACCATGACCTTGACCTGGTATCCTTCCCAGGGCTCTGATGCCCACGAACTGGGGAAGGGGAGAGGTTCCCTTAGTATCCTGCCTGAGGAAGACCCCAGGCAGCACTCAGCAGGGTCTGCTGACACCAATGGGAAGCCTGGAGTGCCAGTCACGAGCGGGGCACAGGGTTAAGTGCAGGGATGCTCATTTGTGTTGCCATTTGCTCTGTGGCAGGAGGGGGAAGACGAGACCTGTTAGGGCCCCTAGGGTCTTCATTTTTCAGGTTGAGTTCTTTCCCACTCTGAGACCAAGGCTGGGTTTTCGAGCTCCCTCTCCTCAGGGATGTTTGCAGGGACAAAAGAGAAGTGAATTGGTAACAATCTCCTTTTGAGCCTTCTGACAAAGACTAAGCTTACCCAGAAGACAGCACCAGGAAAGGGGACAGGGAGTGACTCTGGGGCAGTCAGTGTATAGGTTTTCTTTCTCAATGCTCTGTCCCTTACAGCAATGGACAGTGGCTGATTCCCAGTCCTACAAAATACGGCTGAAAGTCAGTGAGTTTATAGGTCCATTCCCTGGGGCAATGGCTGAACTATGGCCCTAGGGAGATGCATTTTTCGGTCATTCACTCATTCATTTATCGAATATTCACACAAACCCACTGTGTGTAGCACCCATCTAGGTTCTGAGGATATAGTGGTAAGACAGACTTTAATAACACAACACATTTTTTTGCACATTCTGTTTTACAGAGTAAGAATTTCTCCTCCAGTTACTGAGTGTGACCCTCCCCTGTCCCTGAATTCTCCCCTCTGGCCTCTGCCCATCCTGTCCCGCAGCAGAGGGACAGCACTCCTGCTCAAAACTTTTCAGTGGCCCCATTTCAGCAAAGGATAAAGTACATATTCCTTGTTGGAGCACGGAAGGCCATGAGAATGGAATAAATTAGATCCATTTGGCACTACTGCTTGCACCCATTCCTTGGGGTCCAGGTGTGGACATTTCCCTGCCCGCACCCCCTCCCCTCCCCTGCCCTGTACCCAGGCTGGCCCTCCCCTTCCAGCCTCATGCCCAGCACACCCTTCCCACTCATTTCATGCCCTGGCAACACACACCACTCCTTTCAATGCCCTTGCAGGTCTTTGCTCCCTTGCTGATACTGTTTCCTCTGTCCCAAGTCATTTTGGAATTTTCTATTCTTTAGCGTATTGAAATCTTACTAATCTCCCAAGGCCCAGCTCCCATGCCGCCTCTGCTGGGAAGGCTTCTCCGGTTTCCATGATCAGACTGCATGCTTACTGCTGCCTGCTCCCAGCCGGCCTGACTGACCCCCACTCATTAGACCCTCCTCACTGTCCACCAACACTGAGCACACGGCCACAGGCTCCTCCCTGGTGGGTCTGAGTGTGCCGCTCCTGACTGCAGAGCTCGCTGACCAAGGCAGTCCTTCTCCAACTTCTTGGCCCCACTGGTCCTTGTTGTTGCCCAGGACGACCGATCCACACAGGTTCAGTTTGGAGCAGGACACCAGATACTCGAAAAGTCTAGGCTTACAAGGTAGATGGATTGAACTCGCTGGAGAAACGTTTATGGTTCTGACTGAAAGTTAGGGGTGGAATTAACGCCTGGTTCATGGGAAGTCAACAAATGAAAGGGGAAAAGCCATTATTAACCCCTGAAAAAATAACTGTTCAAAAAAAAAAGGAAAATGTAATCATAGTACATGTGTGTGCTATAGTCATAATTATGTCAGTACTGAAGAGAGATTTAAGTAAAAATTGGGATATGACTACACTGAAAAGATGGGAGTTTGGAAAGTGTGTGTGTGAGTGTGTAAATGTGTATGTTTGAGTGCGTGCGGGTGTGTTAGAGTTGAGAGAGAAGTGTGCGAGAACTAAGTTGTCATCTTTGACCGTTAATGGCTAATGTATAAAATTGGAAAATCAAGAATCAGAATTATAAGCTCGTAATATAGAAATATGCGGGTAAACATCCTCCAAAAAGTGTTGAAAACGGTTGCCTCATTTTCAAAATCGGGATACTGCTGTTTTGTTATACATGTTATAGCACCGTTGGACTTTTTAAAACTAAGCACATACATTGCTTCGATTAGAATTAAAATTTCAACTAAAACGTTTTAAAGGTAGGTAAAAACAAGTTAAGCGCCCCGGTGGGGAAGCAAGCCCTCAGCCCTCTGGGCTGTTCGTTTCCCGGGGTGGGGCGGGGCGGGGCGGGAGGGTGGCAGAGGGCTCTCCAGGACTCAGCGTGTGCATCTGGTCGGTTTTATTTTCAGGCCTCAGAAGCACAGGGTGAACTAGCTCCTCGTGAAACACAGGCCTCCTGTGAGCTGGAGGCCTGGGGGAAGGCAGGAAGGGGAAGGATGCTTGGGAAACACTTGCAAGTAGGGGCTAGGGTGTTTGTTTTTCCTCTGAGACCCAGACACTTCTTTGTTCCCAAGTGTGGTTTTTTGAAAACTTATTGTTTTCAAATTCCATGGGCAGCCCAGACTGATTCGTCCGTCTAGGAATTTGAGGGGCAGAGAGCAGAAATAACATTTTATAGGCGAAGGGGGATCAAAGCCAACAGACTTTTTGTAGAATCCACCCAGGTCTTGTACTTTCAGGGTCACACCTCGTTAACGGGTGAGCCTCACCAGGTTGGAGTTTAACAAGCTGCCCTTCAGCGCACTCTGCCTCTTTGTCAGTGCTTCCCAGGCAAACTACCATTTCCCGTGGTCCTGGGACAAATCCCCAGTGACCCCAAAAACGGGACCCAGCCCCTACCATACAAATGATCTTGGGCTTTGTCTGTCAACATATATAGTTCTCTCTCAATGTTCTTTCCCCTTGAAAGCAATCACTTAGTTTTTCTAATGCATTACAGTTCATAAAGCACCTCAGCTGACCTGTGTGATATCAACATGGGATGGGCAAGGACTATTGTTCCCATTTTACAGGTGGGGAAAGTGAGGCTCAGAGAGGTTAAGGGAGTTGCCCATGATCATCACACAGCTAGAAAGAACTGAGTTGGGAATTGAACCCACGTCTTCCCAAGGCCTCAGCCAGACTCTACCCAATCCCAGGTAACTCTGAAGTTGTCCTTGCCAGCCCCAGTGTTGTAGCCCGTGCACCCTCACCATGGCATAACACTTGGGCTAGCTCACCTGCCTTAGGTGGGGCCAGGTCTCCAGGCCTCTAAAGCGCCTGTCCTTTCCCCAACCTTAGCCTCTTTCCTAGACCCTGGGTTTCAGCCACTACCGCCAGTTGGACAGTCTGAAGCTAACTCCCTCTGAAGGGTGACTGAATGCTACTCAGCCCGTCCCAGGTCAGAACAGACATTGCCCAGGATTTGTATTAGGCAGGAACCCCAGCTCTGCAACTCACCAGCTGTGGCCTTGGGCAAACCTTAGACACCCAGGGCCTCAGGGTCCTCTGCTCTGACACGCAGGCCGTAAGTCTGACCTGATAGAGTTTTATAGGTCAGACAACCAAAACTATTTCTCAGCCTTACAAAGGAAATGGACTAATAACAACTAACTGCCTTAGGCCCCATACCTTTTCTATGAAGGATGTGTCATCATCCCTACTTCACAAGTGGGAACGCTAGCACTCAGAAACAACATTTGACTTGTCCCAGGCAGAAGTTGCAGCTCTGGATCTTAGCTCTGTTCATTCCAAGTTCAATGTTCCCCCACTTCTCACAAGTCAAACGTTTGTGTCCCCATGTTATAAACACCCATCCTGTGTCTGGGTTAGTCCACATGTCTCAGCTTTCAGGGAGTAGCTAACAAATTCTTTCATTAAAAACTGTTATGTGTATCAGGGTGCTTTTGGTTGCAAGTAACAATTCATAACTAAAACCCGAGAAATATATATGACATTACATGACCAGCAGTCCAGCAACCCCAGAGCTGATGAATTCAGGACTCCATGTCACACGAGTGAGTGGTAGGGTAGATGTGGCCATTCCAGGGTTTCCACACAGGCAGGATGGAGCACAGGAAAGGAGTGTTGGCTGTTGAATGTCTCTGCTTATTAGTGAGGAAGACATTCCAGAAGTTACCTTTCCTTCCCAAGCATAATTCCCGTTATATCCTATTGGCCAGGGCTGTATCTCAGGCCCAGGCTAAACCCATCACTGGCAAGGAACAGGGAATGACTGAGAGTGGCTTAAGCTAATCAACACCCACCCCTGGGGTGGCCTGAGGCTGGGTGTCACCTTCCAGAACACAGGGGGAGATAAATAGCTAAGCAGAACCGGGGCTCAGGTAAGACCCTAGAGCAGTGCTGTCCAGTAGAACTTTCTTCAGTGACAGAAAAGTCCTGTATCTGTGCTGTCCAATTCGGAACAGTATGCCTACCATTGTGGTCTTGGCAGGTCTAGGGAGTGTGCGTATGTGTGCCTGTGTATGTCTGTCTGTACATTGGACAGGTAACCAAAGGCCTGTCACGGAGTTAATGAGCTTTCCTGGGAATGCTTACATTCTCTTTCTCTCAGAATGGAAAGAGAGGCTAATTGCAGGGTGTAAAATGGTGGGTGCAGGGGGGAGAGGAAAAGCTCCCAGAAGCTCAAAGTCAAAGAACAGGTGAGGACCACTTCTGTCCCGGAACCTGGGACGAGAAAGCCCCACTGGGAGGCACTGGCTGTGCCCTGGGGCCTGCCACTAGGACACTCAGGACGGAGGGCAGGCCCAGGTCGGGAATACCTGCTCTCCTGTTCTTCCTGTCTCCTCCTCCTCCTCTCTCCCCGTCCATCCTCCCTCCCACCTCCCACTTTCTTGTTCCCAGCCCCTCTGCCTATCTTTCTTCCTTTCCCCTCACTTCTCCATCCCTTCTGTCTGGTACCCTTTCTTACTTCCACTCCCCTCTCCTTTACTTTTCTTCACCCTGCCAGATTTTAAACTCTGCTCAAAAAGTTTCTCTAAACCCCTTCTCTTTCCCAAGCTCGCCAAATTCTCTCTGGCCATCTTCTTTGCCCAGTTCCTTGTCTCTAACTCACCCCTCCCTTTCCTGGCATGTGATGCCTACTTGGAAGGGGAGCCTTCGGGAGACATAGTCCCTGGACCTCAAGTCGTGACTCTGACTGTGGAAATGCCTGGCCCCCAGAGCAGGCCTGTGGCAGGGGCTGGAGGAACCATTTGGGAAAGGAAAGAGGTTTCCTGAAACCCCTCAGTCACACAGAATACTAGGAGGTGGGGACAGCTTGGAGCATGCCCTGGCAAGGACCAGTATGTTAGAAATCACTCATTTCTCTCCGTGGCTTGGATTCGTGGGCAGCCCGAGCGGACACGAGATGAGTAAAGGCCTTAAGTCCGGGCTTGGGCATCAAAGGGATAGCCATGGCTCTCAGTAAGGAGCAACTTGAAATGCTTCTCCACGTCCCCCACCCTCGTTGACCTAAAGGGGTTTCAGCAGAGGGCGTAACATCAACGCAGGAACGTAGAGCTCGGCTGGCCCATCTGCCCCCATCTCCTTCTGCAGCTGGAGCACCTGGGCCAGACCGGCGTGAGACAGTTGGTCCCTGCACATGTGGGAAAGGGTCTGGAGGTCTTCCTCCTGCTTCCAGAGGGCTGGGCTGGTGCTGGGGCACCATGAGTCCCCTGTTCTAGAAGGCAGCTCTTCCTGACTGAGGACTTCCCAAATTTCTGAAACCTGGGAGTCTTGTTAGAGCCTAAGCAGGTCTCTGGAAGAAGGAATAACGTCATCAGAGTTCTTTCCAGTTTCTGGTCTTTGTCGTATTTTTAAGGGCAAAATGCCATCCCCTAGACCCTTTCCAAAAGCCCAAATGGCTTTCAAATAGGACAGAAAGGGGCTTCTGCTCTCCAGGAAAATCCTCTATCCCAAGTCATAAACAGCCCGGGTAACCCTACCCCAGAGCACCGAGCTATAAATGCTGGCTTTGTTCAGGGAAGGCGCCTGGGAGAGGTATGGAGTCTGAGCGGAATGATTACTTTTCCTCCTGGGGTCTCTGTGAGCAGGCCGCCAGTGATCCTGCGCCAACAGCACAGCCCACCCAGGTGGAGGTGGACCGGCCTGTGACCACCATTGCCCCTGAACACACAGAGATGGGGTGGCGGAGAGCATGGCCCGGCCTGCAGGGCTTTATCATAAACACCCCTGTTCTGCTACTACCTCCCGGAGCAAACACTTCCAAGTTCCTGTGGGCCCCTTCTCCACATTCCAGGGTCCTTTCCCATTCCCAGCCCTCCCTCCCTCCCTCCCCCCCTCCCTCTTTTGTCCCAGCACTGACTCTCCGGTCACATGCCAGCACCCCACACCCTCCTTCCTCCTTGCTTCTGTTTAAAATGTCTTCTCATCTGACTGTAACGCCCTGGGCTTCTATCAAGATCTAAGTCAAAAGCTGCCACTTCCTTGAAGCCCTTCCACATTTCCCCCCAGCACTGAACTATTTTCCCTGTCTCTGAGCACACACCTGTAAGGTGTGCTAGAATGAATAATAGTCATCTTGCTTTGGTGTACTTGTCTGTCATTCTGCCCAGGTATCTGCTCTGTCCCTCCTTCCTGCACTCCCACCCAACTCCAAGCAGAGTGTCCCCTTTGAACTGGGGACTCACCCCCTGTTGAAGACTGACTCTTTTTGAAGAATTGGCACCAGTGTAGTACTAATAGCTAGAATTCACTGGGTACTTAGTATGCATCCTAATAGCCCTAAGAAGTGGGTACTAAATTACCCTATTTTACAAACAACGACTCTGAGGCACAGAGACGTTGAGTAATCTGTTCGAAGCCACCCAACCAGTTAGTAGCAAAGCTTGGATTTAACTCTGGACAGTCTGGGTCCAGAGTCTGCACCTTTTAACCTCCTACTCCACTTCTCTAAGTGGTGGTGAACATGGAATCTAACTGGTGGGTTTACATCAGGGCTCCCCCTTCCCTAACTGTGTGACCTTGATCAGGTCACTCATTTAACCCCACGTGTGAACTGGGGGCAACAACAGTACCCGTCACAGCGCTGTCATGGAGTTCAGTGAAAGAACGTGTGCACAAAGGCTCTGCACAGTGCCCGGCACGGAGAGAACGTGCTCAGGAAAGTGCACTGTGCTGGTCATTCCAGCGGTAGCCGCTTGGTTTAAACCATGAACGCAACCATCAGCTCGCAGGCCCAGGCACTGGCGAAGGACTCACGCCACGTGAGCCCAAGTGCAGGGACCACCCCATCAAGGACCCTGGTGAGGCCTGTCTGTGTGGCATGGGGAGAGCGGAGGCCAGGGCCAGTGCTACCAGCTGGCACCAACCAGTCTTTCCCATCCCAGCACACCAGAAACAACACACCCTCATTCTCGCAGACGCACAGGGCAAAATTCCAAATTCATAAAACCAACCAACCAACCAACCAACCCAACAACATTCTGGGAACAATAGGATTGCGGGCAGACACCCAGAATGACAAGATGCCTTTATGTCTTTCATGGACAGAATCAGCAACACCATCTCCAACCTAACTATTGGAGAAGGAGACAGGAGAACTACACTGTGGCTGTAACTACCTCCAAGGTGTGTGTGTGAGAACAAGGCCTGGAGGTAATAACCTAGAGTAAAAAGAGTTGTTGTGTTGGGTGTGGCATAGGGAGTGTTTGTGCCTGTGTTTCCTGGTGTGGCATAGGGAGTGTTTGTGTCTGTGTTTCCTGAACATTCTTTAATGGTGGTATTACGTCTCCTCACCCCCATTAGAAAACACTGGAAGTAAGTAATGCTGTTTCAGGCACACTTGTTGTGTAGCCTGTGCTCCATCCATTTTCCTGTCTTCAGGGCAAATGTCTTCTTCTCTGACTCTCAGACCAAGTGGTCCTGGGGTTCTGATTCCAGGCCGGCCTCCCAGGTGAGGTCTTGACCCAATTCTTGTTTTTTAGAGTATCAGATGGCCTGGGCCACAGAGGGTGACTTGAGGGTGAGCAGAAGACCCCAGGTACTCCAGTGAGACTCATTTCTGGACTTTCATCTGAAGAGCTGGGGATGGCGTAAGCCTCGTGTTGCTGGTGGCCACACGTGGAGGCCTGAGATGAAAGTCAACACCAAGAACTGGCTTAGAGCTGATGCGGACAGTGGGGTGCTGGTGAAGTTGTTTGAGTTTCTGGATGCAGGGATACTCGAAGGGATGTGTCTTCTGAGATTTTCCTCTCAGTGGGGGTTTAGGACACGGGTTCCACAGCCAGCCTGCTTCGGCGAAATCTTGGCTTCTTCACATGCCCGAGAGGGATGTTGGGTGAGCCTGCTCTCTGCCTCACATTCCTCACCTGTAAGTGGGATGAGAACAGCTATGTCCAGGAGTGAGTTAATATGCATAAAGCAAATACAAGCTCCAAGTGTTGTTTACCATCAGTATCAAGCTGGGCTTCTGCCTTGCAGATGAAAGAGCCTTCACTGCTTCCGGTGCCACGCTTGGGAATGCTTCTTAAGACTGGCGTGGAGGAATGCTGACAATTGGCCCTGCCGTGACAGAACTGTCTGTGGGGTTGGGTACTCAGGCTGTCAGTCCCATCTCTGCTTGGCCCAGCCACTCAGGCCCCTTTACCTATAATGTGACCCAGTTCTGACCAGCGGGGTGCCCCCTAGTGTCCTCTCCCCCACTGGGTGAGGACTGGAGCTAGCTGCTCTGGGCACGCAGGGGCCTGGTGAACCTGGTATGCCCGTTGGCTGGGCCACAGCTTCTTTCTTCCCTGGCCCATTGGTCCCACTTGGAAACAGGCCATCGTCTCACTGTCTTGGTTATCCCTGCAGTGCCCTGTGCCACCAACACCTGCCTTGTTCAGCCTGTGACAGCCTTGTCCCCACGATGGACTTCATCTCTCCACACTAGGCTTGCCCCAAACAGCTGACCCTTCCAGAACTTGTGAAAACCTGATACCTTCTTACCAAAGGAAATCCCCAGAATGTGTCCAAGAGCAGGGCACAGTCACTTATAGCAACAGCTGCCACTTATTAAACATGGGGCAAGGGTTTCTTGACCACAGAAAAGTAACACGAAGCTGTGCCCTGGCCAGGGACATTCAGCTGGGGCCTTTCATCTACACAGGCTACTGTCATTAGACAGAAACAAGCCCAGACCTGGGCTCTTTTCTCCAAGCCCTGCCTCCAGTGGGAGTAAAATCTGCCCCTCTCCCCGCTGCCCCAGCTGGCGGCACAGTGGCTGAACCTGAGCCCCTCACCCACCCAAGAGTCCCCGTATCAGCTATCTATGGCTGCGTAACAAATCACCCCAAAGCTTAGCAGTTTAAAATAACAAACATTTATTGTCTCACACAGTTTCCAAATGGCAGGAGTTTGGGAGCGGCTTAGCTACGTGACTCTGCTTGGGGCTTCTTATGAGGTTACAGGTGCACTGTCAGCCCAGGTTGTAGATGTCCAAAGGCTTGTCTGGGGCAGGAGGACATGCTTCCAGTTGCATTCATATGGCTGTTGGCAAGAGGCCTCGGTTCCTTAGAACTTCTCTTGACACACAGTTGGTTTTCCCCAGATTGAGTGATGAGGAAGAGCTACAGGGGAGGGGGAGGAGAGGGGAGGAGAGGAGGGAAATGAGAGAGAGAGAAAGAGAGAGAGTGCCCCCAAAACAGAAGTTGCAGTGCCTTTTATAACTGAATCTCAAAAGTCTCACACCCTTACTTCTGCCATATCCTATTGTTCACTCAGACCAACCTGGCGCCAGGTGGTGGAGATGACACTGGGTGTGCACACTGGGAGGTGGGTCATGGGGGCCATCTTGGAGGAAAGCTACCACAGCCCCTCCCCCCCAGCAGTGTTTGGAGTCAGAAAAGGGGGACAGGGATAGAGTGCAATTCAGAGTTAAATAGAAGTTAGAACTGTGAAAGGTGCCAGCAATATTTCAATTTGACTACTTACCCAAGAGATTTGATTTTAAGAACATGATTGGACCTCAGAGCCCTTTGAACTGGGAAAACATTTTGGCAGGAACAGGATGAAGAGTGTGATTCTGCTCTGAGCAGATGGAGGGCATGGAGGATTTGGGGATTTGAACAAACAGAACCTGTACATCTGAAAATAGAGTGGCTTTGCACCTGAGACTGCCTGTCAGGCTGGGCAGGTGTTTCCTGGGCTGTGCATGGAGCTGTGGGCTGTTCGCTCCTGTGGTGACACACACAGAGTGGTCACTGGGAGGCCTGAGGGGAAGACTGGTCTCTGAGCAAAGGAGAAACTTTTAGTAGCACCTTGAAGTAGGGAGGATCCGTCAGACAGAGTCAATGAAGGGTTCTTATCTTTTCCAGGCAGATGTTAATGTCTGCCCTGAGCTTGCAGAGCCTGTCCAGACCTCAGAGGTTCCTCCCCACCCCCACTCCGCTCCCTGTCTTTGAAGCACACTCTCGCTGCCTCTCGCGTTCATGCAGAGGGTCCACATCTGGCCTGGTTCTGCTGGAAACTTTATGCTTGAGGAGGCAGGGGGAGTGGGCTACGCTGAGCCAACGGCAAATTCCTGAAGTGTTAACAGGTTGGTTTTCATCAAAAGACTTGAAAGTTCTGAACAGCCAGACACGTCTCTTTAGGGTAATGACATTTGCAGGCCCCAAGGCCTGTCTTCCAGCTCCCGTGCAGGGCAGGCTCACAGCCTCCTGACAGCCATCACTTTGGGTCCCAGAATCCCTGAGCCAGGCTTCCAGAAGCCTTCTCCACCCTCCTAGAAACTTCCAGGGCCTGGGGTCTTACTGGATGGGATGCAGTCCAATTACTATAAACTAGGCCTCCGGTCAGAAGGCACAAGGGAACCCAGGCTTGGGGACAGGCAAGTGCAGCCCAGACTCCAGCCTCATCTTTGGCATGGCCGGCATCCCCCTTCCCATGGTTCCTGTCCTCCCACCTCCCAAGGCCACTGAGCAAATGAACTGATGCGACGTAACTGTGTCAGATGTTGCTGCCTCGACTATTTGCAGAAGTTTGTGCTTCTTTGGTTGGAGGTTCCTCATGAACTGTTCAGGCCGCCCCCTCTGCATCTCTCAACAAGTAATCTAAAGGGAATGATGCTTCTAGATCTAGAAGGGCTATCCGCTGACATTTGCAATGTCATGGCAGAGTCCCAAATCCCCTCATGCAAACCCAGACAGCAAGTTAATGTGGGACCACGGCCAGGCTTCTCCCTTGTTCTGAACGTCATTTTCACTCTTACTGGTGACATCAATGACAGTGACTTGTGGTTTCTAAATGAGAACCAGGTCAAAGGGGGGTTTGCTTTTCCCCACTTTTCCCTCCCATCGGTCCCATCTCTGACTCTGGTGAAGAGGCTCTCAGATAAGGAATCAGATGACTGTTTTGGGGTGCTGTCTGTGCGGCATGACCTGCCCCCCTGAAGGGAGAGCCTGCGCAGCTGCGGTCATTGGAGCTGGGCCAGCAGCACTGGCTGCAGCCTCTAAGTGAATCTGCAGGTGGGCCGTTTGGGGGCGAGTGTGCACCCTGTGCTCCTGGGTTGCTGCCGGGCAGGACTAGCTTGCAGTCACAGGAGTGGTTCTGTGACCTGTACTGTCTAGTCCCTTCAAACGAAGACTCCTCCATGGCACTAAATGGGTGTGACGTGGCAGTAGCAATCAGATTCAGGCAGACCGGTCGGGCGAGAAGGAGCGAGCAGGTACAGTAGGCGCAGGGATCCATTTACTCATTACGTCAGCACTCGGTCATTCAAAAACTATTTTATGCACTATGTACCAGGGCTGGGATGTGATGGCGAGTGTAACTGTTACAGCTTTGATGTCACTGAGCTCACATGCTGGTAGGGAACTAGGCAGGTAGACCAGCAATTGCAATACAGCGTGACAAGGCCTGCTGTGCTGTGGGACAGGGATACTGCTGTGGCTTGAATTATGTCCTCCAAAGACAGGTGTTGAAGTCCTATCACCTGCTACCTATACATGTGACCTTACTTGAGAATAGCGTCTTTGCAGATGTAATCAAGAAAAGAGGAGATCATAAGGGTGGGCCCCAATCTGTTATGACTGATGTCCTAATAAGAAGAGAAGAGACACAGACTCAGAGACACTCAGGGAGGAAGCCATGGGATTAGGGAGGCAGGGATTGGAGTGGTGCTTCTATAAACCAAGAGTAGCTGGCAACTCCAGAAGCTAAGAGAAAGGCATGGAATAGATTTTCCCCAGAACCGTTAGAGGGAGCATGGCCCTGCAGACACCTTGATTTGGGACTTTAACCCTCCAGAACTAGGACAGAATAAATTTCGGTTCTTTAAAGTCATTCAGTTTGAAGTACTCTATGACAGCAGCCCTGGGAAACGAATACAGGCACATCACCTGTCTGAAGTCTTTTGCCGAGAAAGAGCGATGGAAGCCACCAACATGGCTCCCACGGAGCGTGCACCCAGAAGGAAACGGGAAAGCGGCCTTGGGCAGAACCCTGAAAAGCATCCGGCTGTAATGCACGGCTAGAGGGAAGAAATCTGCAGTGAAGGCTGCGAGGCAGTGGCTAGAAGGGGAGGGGGGATGCACAGGAGAAGTTCCATGAAGCCACGCAGAGTATTCGATAAGGTGGGAATGGCCAGCAGCGTCAAATACTGTCTTGAAGCCAAGAAAGTGAGAAAAGAAATGTATCTCCCAATTTCTTGACAAGGTCATTAGCAATCTTGGCAAAAGCCATTTCATTATGAAGGGTCGGGGCAAAGGCTAGACTGTAGTGGGGAGGGAGGGGACGAGCACCATGTGTGTGCGGACAGCTCTGCAGAAACTGGACTGGAGAAGGAAGGAGAGAGAGGGTTCTTAGATGGGGCAAAGAATGAGGTTTGAGGAGGATGTGTTTGTTTCCTGTCTCTGAAACTGGAATGATGTGAACATGGTGTGTCCCCAGCAGAATAGAGAGGAGAGGTTGAGACTGGGACAGAGGGGTGAAAAAAGAAGGTGAGAGGTGCTGGGACCCGGAGCCCACAGAGAGGGGTGCCTACGGAGGGAAAAGGGAAGGAGATGAGGTTGATGAGGTAGCTCTTCTGGTAGGAGTCCACAGCCCGGCGGGGGGACAGAGCAGGGGGCTGTGGGAGCACAGAGGTCTAGAAAGAGGCTCAACGCCAGCATCCTCCAGACTTTCCTCTTTCTCACCCTTTCGACCCTGCTGAATGTCCTTCAGAGATCTGCTCAAACGTCACATCTTCAGGAACGTCGCCCGAGCCTTCCAAGAAGGGACACAGTGCCAGCAACATCTACTCTCCCAGCAAGCCACACTTCTTCCAAGCACTTTCCTATTAAACCTGAATCACAGGGAGTTGAGAAAATTATTCTCTTTGAATCACGTGATTAAAACATCATCTATCCATACAAAGTCCCTGTAGTAGGCAGCATGATGGCCACCTGAAGTCGTTCATGCTCTAGTCCCAGGAACCTGTGACTATGTCACCTTCCATGGAGAAACAGACTTTGTCCACGTGATTAACATAAGGACATGGAGAGATTGTTCTGAATGATTGGGGTGGGCCCAATAGGATCACAGGGGTCCTTTAAGAGGGAGGCAGGAAGGTCAGAGTCAGAGAAAGTGATGAGATGATGGAAGCAGGGTCAGTGAAGGAGATATAAAGACGCCGCACTGCTGGCTTCAAAGATAGAGGGAGGAACCATGAGCCAAGGCATGCAGGCTGTCTCTAGAGGGAAAGGCAAAGGAGGGAAAACAGGATTACCCTGGCGGCTTCCTAAAGGAACCAGCCCTGCTGACACCTTTACATTAGCCCTGTGCGAATGATTTTGGACTTCTGGCCTCTAGGACTGTAAGATAATAAATCCATGTTGTTTTAAGCCACTAAGTTTGTAGAAATGTGTGGCCAGCAGTAGGAAATTAATACACCCCCTGCCTTGTTTTGTTTTACTTTTTGTTTTTATCCCCCAAACTAGTCTAGCTCCCCACCCTCACACTGGTCCCCACTTCAATGTATGTCCTGTGTATCTTTAGATAGCGTATATCTTGGGGAAATGTACCAGGCTCTTTCATGTGTCTATGTTTTAATTTACATAAGTATTATGGTGTTTTAGCTGTCATACCTCTTTATGTTTTTTCTGTCAATGCTCAGTCTTAAAAGCCCTATCGATATTGCTATGTGTACATGCAGTGTGTGCACCTGCCTGTCACACGGGTCCCACAGTTCACACTGACCACATCTGACACTAAGATTTCTGTCAGTACTCTGCTGCCACCAGCATTTCTGGGGTGAACATCCTCACACGTCCCCTTCATGCACACGTGGGATCATTTCTCTGCATTGTACACCCAGTGGCTTGCTTGTTGGCCCATATGTACTGCATGCAATTCATTCACTAAGTGTGGTCAGTTCTTCCAAGTAGATGCTCCCATGTAAGTAACTGACTTCTGCTCCCACTTCTCCAACAATATTTTGTGCTATTCAACTTACTAATTTTGCCAAAATTATGGGTTTAAGGGGACATGTCATAGTTACCTGAATCTGAATTTCTCTGAGGGCCACGAGCTTGCATATCCTTCATATACTTCTCAGCTATTTGGCATTTTTCTTCTGTGAATAACATCTCCCTTCTTTGTCAATTTATCAATTGGCATTGCATTGTGTGTCTAACTTGTTGATTGCAAGAGTTCCTTATGTATCTTTCTATACCCATACTCCATTTTAGTCATTGAAAATATTTCCTCCCAAGTTGTCACTTGTGTAACTTGGTACATTGCATACTTTATTGAACAAAAATTGTTACTTTTGATGTAGACAAATCAGCACTTTTCTCTTTTAAGATTTGTATATTTGGGGACCTTGTATAAGAATTCATTCTCCACCCCCAGATGGAAGCTGTTCTTTTAGTATGTCTATAAGTTTTTGAGATTTACCTTTTACATCCAGTTGGTGTTTAGCTTTGTTGTAAAAATTTGCAATTTTATCCACCAAGGTCTTATTAATTTTTCACTTGGTTAATCCCTAGATGATTTGTAAGTTTGCTGCCCTTGTGAATAGAAGTTAATTTTCTAGTATATTTTATAATTGATTATTGGTATTTTAGAGGAATGCTAATGAATTTTGTAGATTGATCCAGCCATCTTGAAGAACTATTTATTTTAGTTCTATTCATTTGTTTGCTGAATGTTAGTTTTTATTTGAAGATAATCATATTATCTAGAATTGATAGTTTTATATCGTCCATCACAATGGTTATGTTACATCCTCATTTCTTTTTCTTATTTCATTGCATTGACCAGAACCGCCAGTACTACATTGAGTAACAGCGGACACGGCGGGCAGCACTGTCCTGTACCTTAACATAAGGAGAATGTATCTAAACTTAAAAGAAAATTTCTTGTTAAGTATATTCACTACAGGATTTTTTTTAGAGAACTTTTCTAAGTTAAAGAAGTTCCCTCTATTTTTAGTCTCTAAGAGTTTTTTATGTAAAAAATAAACTTTTAAAATAGCTTTATGCATCTGTCGAGACAGCATGTGATTTTGCTCCCTTAGTTTATTCATGTGGTGAAATACATGGATAGATTTCTTGATACTGAACCATCCCTACATTCCTGGCATTGACTGTTCTTAGTCATGATGTGCTGTTTTTAAAATCATTTGCTAATGTTTTATGAAGAATTACAACTATAGCAATAAGTGAAATAGTCTGTAATTTTCTTTTTATGTCCTGTTCTTATCAAGTTTTAAAAGCAATGTCTAAAAAATAAAAATAAAAAAAGCTAGACAGATTTCTCCCCTTCTGTCAGGGTTTCTATTAGGGTGAACTCCAGGCTGCCGGGCCTGGCGGAGGTGGCTGAGACAACCTCACCACGTGATTTCCTCAGCTCCAGGCCTTTCCTCAGAGGATACTGGTTACTTATGTGTTTCAGAGGTGATGCTGCCCCTCACCCCAACCTCGTGGAGCTCTAAGTGCAGATGTGCTGGTAACCCGCCCTTCCCCTCCTACTTGTCTGACCAGTGACACATGCTTTAGATCTGGCTGCTCTAGGGTCAGGCTGGCCAGGGTGCAATAGTTCACTCTGGAGCTGGGGTTAGAGGTCAGCCTGTGGTCAGTGTGTGGTTAATTTGTGACCGGTAGGGCACCCCTTGAGGGTTAGGGTCAATATTCAAGGATGGTTCATGCTCAGAACCCACCTCTAAGTCTGTGCCTAGGAGGGGGACGCTGCGGTATGATCAGCCTATCACTGGGGTTGGGAGCCAGTTTGTATCGCATTTTAAGGGTCTGTGTGTGGCCAGAGCTGAGCTCAGTCCTGCCTAGGGTTAGAAGTCAGGGTGTGGCTGGAGCCATGGACCAGGGAGCAGCCTCCAGGGTCCTGCGCTGGCCTTGGCCCCATGGCCAGCTCTCACTGCCCTCCCCACTGCAAAGGGCCCCAGACCTGATCCCTATGGCCAGGCTGCCTCTGCTTCTGTCCTCTGTGTATCAATAAGGTCTGACCAGGTCCCTCTTAGCAACCTGGCCCACCGTAACCCATGGCCCTGCCCCCTCGCGGGGGCTCCACTCAGCCCTGGGGGTGACCTGTCACTTTGCTTCCAACACACCCAGCTAACAGTGCTGTGAGATGACACTGCCCGGTTCCCCGGAGCCAGCCCCCTCCCAGCCCCCCTTTCCAGAGAAGCTGGAGGCTAACCCAGGCAGATAGGAACGTGCATGGAGGAAAATGTGACTGCTTTAAGGCAACATGCTGAACGTGCTACTCAGAGGCACTGATGTGTGGGGGAAGGGTCCTGGGTTCAAGTCCCACTTGGCCCACCATGGAGTGAGCAATCTTGGGTAAATCACCATTCTCCCCGAATTTGTCTTTTTATTTGTAAAATGGGAATCAGAATTTCCGTGAGGATGAAAAAAGATAGACCATTGAAATTTATAGGTAAAACTATAAAGTGTTATTTAAAAAGTAGGGGAGGGTGGTGATGATGATGATGGAGGGTGGTAACTTTATTCTCCTGGAGTCTCCTGGCGGGGCTACTGCAAATACAGAGAGACGGGAACCAGCTTTGAAGTCACACACTGTTCGAGTCCAGGCTCAACCTCTTACCAGACACATGTCCACGGGCAAAGCACATTATCTCTCTGAGCCTCATCATCTGTAAAGGGAAACACTCAGAATAGCCAACATTCTGCGAGTATTAGTACGTGCTACGGGCTTTACGTGGAAGAACTCATTTAAATCCACACAACCTTGTGCAGATGAGGATTCTGAGGCACAAAGAGGTCCAGTGAATGGTCCTACATCACACAGTAAGTACAGAGTCAGGAGTCACTCACCAGCCAGGTGGTCCCTGAGTCCTCGCTCGTGGCTACCATGCTTCGCTCACCCTAACCCAAGGTGCACCCTCTACCTCCAGGGGCTGGACTGAGACTTCATCCGCAGTCCCTCTGGCTCCGAAGTCCACACTCATCACTGCTGTGCTGCACTGAACTGTGACCAGGCTAGGAGTCGGACATCTGACCTGGGACCTTACTCGGCCTGCCAGTAACACCTTCGTGTCACTTTAAACTCAGCTAGCTTTCTCATTTAGAGAAAATGAGAACCCCCATTAAGCCTACCCCTTGGAGGGGTAGTTGAGGGTCAAACGAGTGGCAGAATAGTTAAAAGGTCAAACTGTTGCATAAGTGAAAGAGCTGTTTAATGCCCTCCAAATTCCTTGCTTTTCTTCCCTTCTTCCCAGTTTCCTCGCTCCTCCTCAGACACAGAGTTAGGACAAAAGTGATGATTATCTGAGGGGCACAGGCAGGGTCTGTTCCTTGGAAAGACCTCTCTTTCCAGCCTCCTGGGGGTTTTCCAGTTTTCAGACTGTTCTCAAGGACCCCAAGAGGACCGCCACCATTTCCCCTGCAGCAATGGAAATAATTAGCTCCTTTCTTCTATTTGGACAGCCACGCCTAGTTGGGCTTTTAAATATGACCTTTGTGTGCAGTGCATTTTCAACCCTTCGCAGGTTCTATTTTTACTTCTCTTGCTAAAGGAGCTCCAGGAAGACGATTCCAGCACAAAAGAGCCCTAATTAATTTCCCCTGCCTTTAAATATTTCTTTCAAAGTATGTGTTTGAAAAGGACATTTAAAACACTCCATGACTCTGGAGGCGGGTTCCAACATATTTCTCGCCGCTTTCCACTTGGAAAGCCACCTCCCCTGCCAGCGGTGGCCTGGATTGGCATTCTGTTTTGCAGCTGGTAGCCCTGCTCCTCCTCCCTCCTGACCGGTTGGACTGCCTTCTCCATCCATCTCTTAGACAGAAGTGCATGCCCGAGGACCGCCGCTCAGGCCACAAGGAGGAGGGGATGGTCCTGGCTAAGGGCTAGACAGAGGTACAGGGGGCCTCCGAAGGCCAGAATCACGAAAGCACAGGATTGGGCCTTTGGAAAATCCATTAGGGCAGATTCCTTTGCCCTGAATCCCCATTCCCAGAAGGGCCACTGAGCCAAGCCATACATGGCGACGGTGATTTATTATCAATCTGGCCGTCCGGCTTTGAAATGATATTCCTCATGCTGCTTGTGTCCTCACGAGGCCACGAAGTGTCTGAGCACTCGGCCCCAGGGGGCGAGAGAAGCTCCTGTGAGCGAGAACAAGGGCTGGGGGAGGCGGTTTTAATCCTTTGAGGGTGATTCTGGTTTTTAAGCTCCTCACTGAAAAGAAGTTGTTTTGAAAGAGCGGAGGCTTTTTGAAAACACGCAGGAATAGGCTCTCCCACTTGAGCTCTCAGCTGCCAGGTTTAGGCTCCAGCTTCCTGGGATGGACCCTAAGCCAAGGCAGGGAATTAGAGGCCCCCGAGGGTGAGGGGAGTCTCGGGCATTTGAGAGCCCTGTGCCTGAAATCCCACCATTAATGCTTGCGGCTTTAAGGTTAGAGACACCATCCCTGGCAACATGCAAACACTTTTGAGCCAGCATGCGGAAGGTGTGGGTGGCAGTGACCTAGGGCAGGCTCCCTTCCCTCTGCCTTCTCTCCTCCCCTTGCCTCACTCCCCCATCTCTGTCTTCCCAAGCCTGCTTGCTCCCTCTTTCCCAGTCAGTCTTCCTCTCTTCTCCCTTTCTCTCTCTCCTCCTGCCTTGGGGCTCTCCTGCCCTTGCTCCCAGCAGGAAGTGTCCGGTCCCTTTTTTCCATGTAGCCGTGCTTCTGGAATTGGGAACATCTGGGCATGCGCTTCAGCTGTAGCTTGGAGACACACTTTGGCCGGTCTCCACCCTAGGACTTCCCAGGGGCTCCCTGGTAACCCTGTGATGACCTCTGTTGCTTTTTTCTGATGGGAGGTGGGGAGCGAATTGGCTGGAGAAAAGAGAAGGCTTTTCCTTATAGCTGTAAACACAGAGAGGTCAAGGGGCCTCTACAGACACAGAGCAAGCCAGACGTGCTTGAACCCTCAGACCGTGGGTCTCCAGACCCTTGGTTTGGTGCCCTAGGATGACCTCAAGTCCAGGAGGAGAGGGCTGGGCCTCTGCTCTCCAGTCACTGATTTCAGTCCAGCTCCAGGCCGCAACCCGAATATACAGGAACAAGGGCAGTGCGTGTAGAGCCCTGGGGAGCCCCTCACACTCGCCCAGGAGCCATGGCTATGGGGTTGTGTCCCACCCCAGCCCCACCGCAGGACAAAAGTATCCTGCAGTAACCTACAGCAAATACAACTAGGACAGACAGGGCCTAGGAGATTGGGCTCTTCACAAGGTGTGGAAACCCAAAGAGGTATACAACCAGAAATGCGAGTGAATGGAATTCCAGATGGGGCAAGAGCCAGATTTGAAAAGACAATGGTCAAGAATTTTCCAAAATTATCAGGCAGGTTAATTCTACAATATGAACTTTACATGGTTAATTCTATTGTAATTCCTTTTTTCCAGCTTTACTAAATATAATGACATACCTGACACATAATAGTGTATAAGTTGAAGGTGTACAAGGTGTTGGTTTGATAAAATTATGTGTTGTAAAGTGGTTACCACTTCAGGGTCAGCTAACATTTGCACTCTGTCACGTAATTACTGCTTCTTTTTTGGTGAGGACACTGAAGATCTGCTGCCTTAGCAACTTTCAGGTATATAATACAGTATATTAACTATAGCCGCCATGCTGTGCAAGAACTTACTCATCTTCTAACAGGAAGTTTATACCCTTTGACCGACATCTCCACATTTCACCTGCCCTCCGTCCCTGGTAACCACCCTTTTCCTCTCTGTTTCTATGAGTTTGACTTTTTTAGATTCCGCCTAGAAGTGACATCACACCGTATTTGTCTTTCTTTGTCTGACTTATTAATTGTTCACTTAGCACAATGCCCTCAAAGTCCATCCACGTTGTCACAAATGGCAGGATGTCCCTTTTTCTCATAACTGAAATATGTTCTACTGTATATACACCACATCTCTTTATCCATTCATCTATTGATGGACAGTTAGGTTGTTTCCATACCTTGGCTATTGTGAATGATAGTAATTCTGTTTTGAACACCAGAGGCCTACACAATATGGTGTTCGAGGTTGCATTCTTCAGCATTCTGCTTTATGGCCTGTACACATTTATTATGAATATTTATCAGTAATGAAAACATGAGAGGCATTGGTAATTTGTACCTCTCTCTGTTCCTTGATCTGTCTTTCTAGAGGTTTATCAATTTCATTAGTCTTTCAAACAACCAGCTTTTGACTTTGTTGATTTTCCTGTATTGTTTATATTCTGTTTCATTAATATCTGCTCTTAAATCTATTGTTTCCTTCCTACTATTTTCTTTGGGTATAATTTATTATTCTTTTTCTAGTTTCTTGAGATAAATACTTATATAACTGATTTTTAGCATTTCTTCTTTTCTTTTAAAAAATATTTTATTGTTTATGCTGTTACAGTTGTCCCAATTTTCCTCCGTTGCACCCCGTCACCCAGCCCCCAATTTAAGGCTATCCATTTCTAAGTATAACTTTAGATGTATCTTTAGATGAATATTAGATAAAGTGATTTCAGCTTTTGTTTTCTAACATAGGCATACTTAAGGTTATAAATTTTCCTATAAGCACAACTTTAGCTTCATAAATTTTGATATGTGATATTTATCATATCATTCAGTTCAAACTATTTTCTAATTTCTGTTGTGTTTTTAAAACTTTGTGCATTATTTGAAGCATAATGCTGAATTCAGCTTCTGGGAAATTTTTTAGTTATTTTTTCTTTATTTTCCTAGATTTAGTCCACTACAGTCAAAGAATATATTTTGAATTATTTTTACCATTTTAAATTTGTTGAGTTTTGTTTTATGAGGTAGCATATGATCGATGTTGAGAAATGTTTCGTGCGCATCTGATATGTTTTTTCTTGATGTCGGGTGCAGGTTCTATGCATGCTGGGCTGATGAATTTTGTCACTTGCATCATTCCTACTGGTATCCTTATAGATTTTTTGCTGCTTGTCTCATCAGTTACTCTTATAGGCAGCTTGCATATATATTTAAATCTAGTCTGAAAACCTTTGTCTTTAAAATGGAGTATTTAGCCCATGTTCTATATGTCTTTTACCTCTTCTCAGTATTTCCCCTTTATACATTTAATCAGAGTATTTAGTCCCTTGGCTGACACATTTAGTTTTATATCTACTATCTTGACTATTGTTTCCTAATTTTTCTATGTGTTTTATGTTCCTTCTTCTTTTTCCCCACATTCTTTTGCATTAATAAAAATAGTTCTCATAATTCCATCTACCCTATTAGTTTGTCAGTCTTACATTCTTTTACTAGTACTTTAGAGGTTGCTCTCGATTTTCTTATTAGAGCCTATTATAAAGTAATGCATTTGTAAGTTCTTAGATAATGCTAGAAGCTTGAAACACTTTCACTCCATTTATTCCCCTCCTTTGTTTTGGGTTATTGTCATGCATTTTAATCCCATATATATTTGAAACTTTATATTTCATTATCTTGTAAAAGTAATATTCACTTAGACTTGCCCACACCCACACATTTAACCTTTCTGTTGTTCTTCACTTCTTCCTACATGTCCTTTTCTTTTATTTTTCTCATTTGGGGTAATTTTGCTTTAAACTCACTGAAAAAGTCACTTTAGTTTTTATTTTTAGTGCAGGTCTACTGGCACTGAATTCTTTTGATTCTTGTCTGTCTGGAAATAACTTTATTTTACCTCTACTTTTGGAAGATTTTTTTCACTGGATATAGAATTCTAGTTTGATGACAGTAATGATTATAATGATGATGATTTTAGCTGTTTGGAGATATTATTACATTTTCTCTGACCTTTATCTTACTGTGCTTTTGAAGGTATGCATCTTTTACCCTGAACACTTTTAAGAATATTCTCTATATCTTTGGTGTTCAAAGATTCATTATGAAGTTCCTAAGTGAGATTTTCTGTATATTTATCCTGTTTGGACTTTGTTACACTTCTTGAATCTCTAGCTTGATGGCTTGTCATCACTAGAAGATTTTGTCCATCATTTCTTTATATACCACCTTGCTATTCTTCTCTCTTCCCCTTCTGGGTCTCCAATTACATGTAAGTTAGAACATATATTTAAGCTTTCCATCATGTCCCATATGCGTCTTATCCTATATTCAGTATTTTGTTTTGTTTTGAACTCCAACTTGTATATATGCTGATGACTTAACTATGACTTAATTCTCTTCCTGTCTTCCAATCTGCTATTGAGCCACCTGTTGAATTCTTAATTTTATGAATTACATTCTCTTTCAGTTTTAGAATTTCTGCTTGATTCTTTTTTAAAAATAGATTACAGTTCCCAAGTAAAATTCTCCAGCTTGTTATATTTTTTTATGGAACTTAATCACCGTTATTTTAAAGTTAATGTCTGATCACCTTAACATCTAGGTTATCTGTCTGTTTTTGGTTGGGGTTTTTTTTTCCTGTCTGTTTTTGTCTCTTTTATCTCTTGGTCCTGTGACCTAGTACACCTAGTATTTTTTATTGAGTCCTGTTTTAATGTAAAGCTATTGAGAGCTTTACATTAAAACATGTGGAGGCTTTGCATGATGTCCGCCATAGAGGATCCCCCCATCCTCTGGTAAGCAGCCAGCGTAGGGTCGTCTGTCCAGCTCCTTCCATCAAGGGCTGCACTGATTTGAGGCCTGGTTTCAGCCTTTGTGAGTTCAGTCTCCCTCCGGTTGATCTCTGCCCCCAAGCCATGGCCCCGCAGTGGTCCCAGCTGAGAACCTGGGTAATTCCCGGGTCCCTTCATCCTTGGCATATTCTCAATCAGATCTTTGTCTCCCAGGGACCATGGAACTTTTTCAGCCACCGTTCACTCATCTTCTTAGCCTCTTGTCTTGCATAGCGAAGAACTGGAAATAGCCCCAAGGAGAGGAGTCCTAGCTGCCGGGCTGGTTTCCTGGGCCTCCGTCATCTCTTGGAGCTTGGCGCCTCACGCCCTGGCTTCCTGGGAGCCCAGAACTGTGCTTATCGTTTCCCTTCTCTGTGACCCGAAGCTCTGCCGTCTTCTCTGCCTCTTTGTGGGTGACCTCCCCCGAACCCCTTACCTCTAACCCTGTACCAAATGTCCTAAGGGGAGAAGTGATGACCAAGTGCTGGGATCTTTCAAAGAGCTTTCTTTTTTTCCTTCTTGGCTCCTTGAAGAGTGCCTTGGGAGGCCTATAATTTCTTTAAAGAAATTCTAAAAACTGTTTAATCCAGCTGTTTCAGTTGATCTCAATGAAAATGTTCATCTGACTCAAGTGTCTTTAACTTTTAAATTTTGTTTTCATGATTTACAAGTTAATTGAAACTGTTTTTTTCCCTAATCACTCTTTGTTGTTCCATGAGAGTATAAACAAACAAATCGTAAATATGTCCATTTTTTGCTGTGTCATCTTAGGCTTAGCTCCCCAATCATATTCTAATAAATAAACTTGACAATTTTATTGCATTTATATTTTATAAGCTGACATCCTAGGCATTATCTACTTTGAACCTCAACCCAAATGTGTAAACAGATCATTTTTCCTGTTTTAAAAATCATGACACTGAAACGCATTAAAATTTATTTAACAAAGAAGTTAAATGAATTCCTAAATGAATGCTGCTAATGAAATAGATGAATCCTAGCTAAAATTTAGTTATTTGAGCTCAAAGTCTAGCCACCATTCATGCTTCTTTTTTTATTGTAGGCTTCTGGAAGCCAGAACCTTCTTCCAAATATTCCATCGGGCTCACCGAAGATCTGAGTGCACAGTGGAAGTGCAAGAAATGCTTGCAGAATTGATGTGCGTTTGCAGCAGCTGATCAGAAGCGGAGGCTCCAAACCTGACAATGGCCCCTAACTATTGCATCAGATTTTACTTAAAAGGAACTGTGAACAACAAATTAAATCCTGCTGCCAAAAGAAACCCACAGGAATTTATGAGGAATACTACATAAATTCACTAGAACTCTTTCTCAGTTTGTCTCACATGTAGGCATATCTGGATATAACTAAATCAGACAAATCTAACCCCCTCAGACAGGAGGCTTAACCTAGCAAAACCCCCACCAAAATGCAAAATTAAAAGACAACTGGCATCATTTAATAGTTAACGGGACTGATTATGATCTAAAACGACAGGCATGTTAATTGAAGCCATTTCTGAAATAAGTCATTCAAGATTCCCGGGGTGGGGAGGGGCTGGGGTGACACAGTCTTTTTTTCAAAGTAAATTCTGAAGTATTTTGAAAAGAAGGGCTGTCTGTGAAACATGGCTGAAAAAGCTGGGAGGGACTACAGATGGCTTAAAGCAAATTACTGGTAAGCTTGTCAAAATTTGGAAAAGGTTAGTGACCTCTCCTTCCAGGTCATGGGAGGGTTCAACAAGTCTTTATGGTTACCAAGCTGAGACAAACTCAGCTCTTGACAGAGCCTTTTGCAGGGTTTGGGACACATTTTCTTTTCATTCGTTAAAAGGTAGAAACGCAGTTTCTGTTACTTGTTTTCTCAGTGAAGATCTCTAAACTCCTGTCTCAAGTTTAGTCTAATTCACATTTGTCCCCAGTGCAGACTGTAGCCACAATTCACAAAGAAGCTCAAAATTGGCTGCTGAGCAGAGTCAAGCTTAGCTTGCTGGGTTTTAAATATTATTTTAATTAAACTTATGGAAGTATTTTTTATATGCACATTCATACATGTGTGTATGTGTACGTACATGCAGTAGAACACACCCATTTAATGTGTGACCCATTCATGTCAACAACATCACGATATCGGCTATTCCTTTACCCCCGGCAGCGCGCTTGCGCCCTGCCCCCCCGGTTCTCACGACCAACGTTAGGCAGCCGCTGGTCAGCGTTTTATCGCTACAGCAAGCATTTGTTATTTCTAAAGTCTCTAGGGTTTCAAATGAATGAAATCCTAAGTATGGCTTTCTTTACACAGCGTCATTATTTTGCGATTCAACCATGTGGATACATGCATCAATAGTCATTCCTTTTTGTTGCCAAGTAGTATTCCATGGCATAGATGTATGGCAATTTATTCATCCACACCCTAGTTCATGAACATTTTGTTTGTTTTTAATTTTGGACTTTTCTTAAGCTACTAATAAACATTTATGCATGGGTCTTTCATGTACATATATTTTAATTTCTCTTGGGTACAAAAATAGAATGGACCATATGATAAATGCATATTTGACTTTATAAAAACTACCACAATTTTTTGAAGGGGTTATACTATTTTACACTGTCACCAACAATGTTCCACATTCTTCCAAATCTGGGAATTGTCCGATTTTAATATTAACCATGCTAATGTGATGAATATTTCATTGTGGTTTTTAACTTTCATTTCCCCGATGACTAATGATGTTGGGCATAATTTCACATGCTTATCGGCCATTCGGACGTCTTCTGCTGTGAAGTATCTTTTGAATATATTGAGCATTTTTAGTTGGGTTTTCTATTATTATTAAATTCTGAGAGTTCTTCAAATATTCAGGATATAGTCCTTTGTCAGATATTTGTAAAGTGAGTATTTTCTCCCAGATTATGGCTTGTTTTTCATTTATTAAAGATGTTTTCCAAAAAGCAAGGTTTAAAACATTTTTTTTATTTACTTATTTTTAGAGAGAGGGGAAGAGAAGGAGAAAAAGAGGAAGAGAACATCTATTGGTTGTCTCTGGCATGCCCCTCACCGGAGACCTGGCCCACCACCTAGGCATATACCCTGACTGGGAACCAAACAGATGACCTTTTGGTTCACAGGCTGGCGCTTAACCCACTGAGCCACACCAGCCAGGGCTCAAAGAGCAGAAGTTTTTAATTTTGATGAAGATTGTTTTACACTAAATTATGTACCTACTAAATTTCATACGTTAAAGCATGAAACCCCAAGGGACTGTATTTGGAGACAGGGCCTTTAAAGTGGTGACTAAGGTTACATGAGGTCATAGAGTGATGCCCTAATTCAATAGCACTTGTGTCCTTATAAGAAGAGGAAGAGACACCAGGGATGTGCATGTGCAGAGAAAGGCCGTATGAGGACACAGTGAACGGCAGACATCTGCAAGCAAGGAAAGGCCTCATTAGAAACCAATGAACCGGCACCTTGATCTTGGACTCCTAGTCTCCAGAGCTATGAGAAAATAAATTGCTCTCAGTGTTGTCTTGTTCTTGAATAGTTGTTAGTTGTTCTTCTTGAGAGGAGGAGTAAAGTCAAGAATGACCCATGTGACCATTTATTTGATGTCACTCCCCAACAAGTACTCTCAACTTTACTCACTTATTAAGATACTTGCTATTTTTTTGCTCTTTATTCCTTCCAGTAGGTCTAAGTTTCCATCTAGTATCAATTTAAAAATTTTTCTGTAATAAACTTTCTTGTACTGTAGGTCTGCCAGTAATGAGCTCCATCAGCTTTTGCATGCCTGAAAAAGTGTTTAGTTTGTCTTCATTTTTAAAGACTATTTTTATGCATATAGAATTTTAAGTGGACAGTAATTTTTTTTCTTTCAACACTTCAAGATGTCTTTCATTGTTTTCTGGTGTGCATAGTTTGTGGCATAAAAACAATGTCTATGGTGTTTTTATCTTTTATTCTCTGGCATAGAGTGTCTTTTTTTCCTGTAGCTGCTTTTGATAGTTTCATTATTGATTTTCAACAATTTGATAATAATGTGCTTTTATCTGGCTTTGTTAGTTTATGTTCTGTTGAGATTTATTGAGGTTCTGGGCTCCATGGGTTTATATTTTCCATCACATTTGGAAAATATTTTGCCCAGTAGATCTTTAAACATTTTTCTGTCCTTGCTCCTCTCCTCTGGGGCTTCAGCAACGTATGAATTAGACTGCTTCCTGCTGCTCCATGGGTTATTGTGTCTCTGTTTACTGTCCAGCCTTTTTAATTTCTGTGCTTCAGTTTATATGGTTTCTATTGCTATGTCTTCAAGTTCACTGATGTTTTCTTCTAATCTGCTCTTAACCGCATCCAGTGAATTTTTCATTTCACAAGTTGTATTTTTGCATCCAAAAATTCTATGTGGTTCTTTTTCGTTTTTTGTTTTTGTGTGTGTGTGTGTCTTCTATTTGTTATTATTATGTTCATATTTTCCTTTAAGATTTTGAACATATGGAGTATCTGTAATAGCTATTTTAAAGATCTTATTTGCTAATTCTGTCATCCCTGTAATTTCTGTTTCGGCTTCTACTGAGTTGATTTTTTTTTTCTGAGACATTATCCTGTTTCTTGGCATGTTTAGTAATTTTTAATTACATTTTTGTTTAAATGTAAATATGATGCAGTTGAATATTTTCTCGTCTTCCTGTAAATAACGTAATTTTTCGATCAGGAGGTTAAATTTGCCAAAAGACTAACTTGCTTCTTTCAAGGCTTGTTTAATCCTTTGTTAGGGCAGGTTGGGAGCTGAATGTTCTGGGCGATCAATAAAAACTTCACTCTGTCTGGTTGAAACCTGAACATCTCTTCCTCTGCATGAACACTGTACACTTTCAGCTCACAAATCCACAGTTGTTCTTTGTGTGAATTCATGGACTTTCAACCTCCATGTGCATAACTTAAAATTCAGCAAACATTCAAGGGAGCCCCTATGCAATTTTTTGAATTTTGTTTTCTGCATAGATCCCTTCTCTCTAGAACTCTAACCACATTTCTGGCTACTGCAACATGCCTGAAATTTGATCTCTGTCTCTTCAAAACAATGAGGCCACTGTGCTCTGCTTGAGATTTCCTTCCTGCATCACAGTCCAAAATGTGCCCCTAGATACAAATCTATAGACATCATTGGGCTCATCTTATTTGCCACCCTTCTCTCATGGATCATGCTCCCATGCTGCCCGTTACCCAGTGTCTGAAAAAAATTGTTTGATCTATTTTGATCAAATTACTAGCTTATAATAGTGGGAAGGGAAGTCTGAACTCTGTAACCCTGTCCTGGTCAGATGTGGAAATCCTGTGTGCTGAATTTTAATTCAGAAACTTTCAACTAGGCTGAGGGAAGCACAGGTGGATTAATAAGTTTGCAGATTAAGCAGATATGTACTATATACACAAAAATATTGGTGAATGCATGAGCAAATAAACAGATAAACCTACCCAAGAGGAACCAGGGGGAGGCTCACCAATAGAGTAGCTAGACTGTGGAGCTAAAGCCAGTGGGGTTGAATCATTGTGTGTTGGCTGATAGGGGACACCTCCCTGCCTTTGTGGGAAGGGGAGAGAAGCCAAACCTGAGCTGGTCCTCCCCTGGGCAGGGTCCATGATAGAATGAGATCAGGAAGGTAAATAGCCATGGCTTCTCCCCAAGCACTGTCTCAAAAATCAGTGTCTTTTCAACATTTTCAAAGATTACATTTGACATGACAACTGTTAAAATAATAACAATAATAATGTTAGGGTAAGCGGTGTGAAATGCTCAGCTGAAATATCCGTGCCCCAAATTTGAGGGTTAGTGAAAGTAGCCAAAGGGTTGGGGGCCTCGCTGCGACTGCTTTCTCACCACACGCCCTGCATGCTTGTGCAGAGCGCCCCACCTAAGAGCCTCGCGTGCCATGGCTTCCTGTTGCCATTGATAGGCCCAAACGAGGCTCAGTCGGGCCCTCATCCCCCTGCTACCTAAGCTTCCTAAGATGAGCTCTATGTCCGCATCTAAGGCAGGCAAAGTCCCTCATGGCTCTCCATCACACAGGGGTCCTTTCTCCCGGGGAAACCTGTGCGTCTGGTGGGTCCTCTGTATGGGCAAGCCTCGCACCGCTTCTGCCAGCTTCACCCCACCTAGCAGACTCGTTCTGTCGTGTCTTTATAGAGGCCGCCCATCTCCATCTCCACGACGACCGCTTCTCTCTTCGCCTCCCTGAGCGTGCATGAGGACGCGCGCACACTTGCATGCTGGCCTCCCACGACTGTGCTTAGGTTTGATTGCGGTTCACCTCCCTGCTCCTCCTGTTGAAGTGGAACCACTTAAAGACAAATACAGGGCTCGGCAGAAGTAGGGCCTGAGGAGTGTGGTTGGCAGGGTAATAACATGGGTGTAAAAATTTACAGTTTTGATTTAAACATTTCACCTAAAATGCCATATGGTGTGCTCGAGTGTGATATTGTTATGTTACAGAATTACAGGCTTATGATTGTGTAATAAAAAGGGGGCATTATTTGTGCCAGACCCTGTATTTTTGTCTTATATAATTTTTTGGTATTTTATCTCCAAATCAAAGACATGATAGAAACTTAACAAAGGACTGCTGAATGATGTACTCACTTCCACCTTAGAAATTTGTCTGCCAATGAACCAGAATACGCATGTCAGCCCATCCGGGCATCCTTTTCCTCTACTCATGGCTGATTAAAAACTGCTAAATTACCCTTTGAAAACTCACTGACGGTTACAAGCCCTTTGCCAATACCTCTATTTTCCCTACATGTGCCAGCTTGATGAATCTTGTCACATGGTTCTTAGTGACATGGGAATGTACTCAAGGATCCCCGAGCCGCCTTGTTAAGGTTTATGCTTCTCCAAATCTCCTTGGCTCCAGGCTTTCTACTCCTTTCTAGAAAGGATCATTTCTGTAGATGGTTTCTTTTATCATTTTCCTGTTGATATTTAGTAGTTTTTGATCCCAGGAGTGGGATGGTCTTTCCCTTATGTTCTGCCCCAAAGCTTGCGGCATATCCCTGTAGTCCTGGAGCAAACAACCAGGCTTATAATTTTGAATCTACTGTTTTATCATTGTATGATCTTAGACAAATTACTTAACTTTTCTGGGACTTGATCATGTAAAAAATGGGAGTATTGATGATAATTATTAATGATGTTAATTATACTGATAATTCAGTCATAGGGTTGCTGGGGTAATTAAATAGACAAAATATGTCAAGAAGTTGTCAGATGTCGTAGGAGATCCTATGCTACATACAGTATGTTGTTCTAATTATTATGATTAACTCTTCCCACACTGATGATACCACTTCTCTGCTCGCCCTGCCTCTCACAAATATGTAAACACTTCTAGAATCTGTTAGGGGTTATGCAACAGTTGAAGGTACCTAGAGAGGGGAAGAGTACCTGCCATTGGCATTGGAAGAGGTGATGTTTTGTGAACCCTAACTTGAAAGCAGACACAGTCAACTTCAATGCCGGCTTAGTCATCTACTTAGGAACCAGAAACAGGGCTATCATCTATAAGAATTATTTGGGATTCCAGAGCTCAGGTTGTTTAGGAACACTGTATGATTCTGGAAACTTGGTCTTTGAGAATTTTATGGGTTCATGGAACATCAGGCTCTAGGGATGCTGTTTGAGATCCAATGGCATGACAAACCTTTGGGTGATTCTGAAACATTAGCCTGTAAGAAGGTTATGATTTGCAATATTGGCCTATGATAATAGTATGCCACTTCATAACCTTGTGTGCTTCTGGAAATTTCACCTGTAATTTTGGAAACTTGATTGATTAAAACATGATGTGATTCTGAAAACTTGACCTAAAAGAAATATGTTTGATTCTAGGATCCTGGCTATCAGAATGATATGTAATGACACTGTGTTATTTCAGAAACTTGCTCTAAAAGAATATTGTGTGATTCTGGGATCCTAGTCTATAAGAAATCTAGGGTAATTCTGGAATTTTGATGTCCATGTACCTTGGCATATAGGAATCTTGCATAAGTCTAAAACCTTGTTCTGTAGGAATCTTATATAATTCTGGATGTGTTGATGGTTTGGAAAGCTATTAATTATTTTAATTGATTACATCATACAGTGGCAGTCATACTCTTATGTTGCAGTTTTTTGCCTAAACTAAACATTTGCATTATATATGAATTGTTGTATCATTCATAGGTTTCTACAACACAGGAAATGATTCAGGGACCAGTAAGAAAGTTTAGTTACAATATAACGGAACTGGGAACTGTAGAAGCCCAAGCTGCAGGAGCCTGTCAAGAGAGCACGCTGAACCAGACAGGAAAACCCCTTCCTGCTGCAATGTCTCTCTAGCACCCTCTGCTGACAAACATTGTGCCAGCTGGCAAAGAAAAAAAAATTATTTAAAGGGCCCAGCTCCATTTTTGCAGAGCTGGCAGTGAAGATCGTAGAATCAATAAACTGATAACTGGTACATATGGGCTATGTCTATCTACAATTACTTTATTAGGAGAACTGAGAAACCTTTGAAGTTTTTATTAATTCACTTAAAAATAACAACAATAAAACCCATTTTTATGAAAATAACCATTTTCCAAAACAAATTAAATTAGTGAAAAGAGTAGCATTGTTTTAGATTTTTGGAAGTCTTTTTGATGTTTGACTTAATAGAAGACAGCTGGAGTCCTCTATTTGGTTCTGCAATCAATCTGTTGTGATACGTTGTTTTGGTTGAAGTGTACAAAGAAAATCTGCTTCTCACCACACACACACACACACACACAATGTGAGTGATGGTATGTTAATTAGATTGATGGTGGTGACCATTTTACAGTGAATATACATCAAAACATCAAGTTGTATGCCTTAACTGTATACAAAAGTTTTTTAAAGCAAATCCAGCTTCACACAGCTATGTAGTTGGAAAAGAGAGGAGTATTTAAATAGTTTTTAAAGATGATGGTGACTATTCTTCTTGGACATTGTGCCAAAGCTTGGCAAGTGGTAGTTGCAATGAGGAATCTGAAATCATATCAGTGAAATTTTGTACTTCATTGCATCTAAATCCACTAGTCAGCCCTGGACTTTAAACGGATCTTTTGCCTATGCAATGATCCTGAAACATCATCCACTGATCATTTGGAAAATATTGATTCATTGAGTGATTATGTAGAGCTTCCAAATGTTGATACATTTCATTATACAATATTTTAAAAGATCCTTAATATCCCGACCAATCACAGTGTATTGCGAGACTGGCATCCTCACAATGAGTAATAGAAGTTTTCCAAAATTCTAACTTGCACTCGAAAGCTTGAATCTCATAATTGGCAACAACTATTAGTTATTTTTCCTTGAAGTGGTAAACTCATTTCATTCATTTTCAAAATTGTGTCTGCCAAGTAGCTAAATCTGAATAACTATACTTTGTCTGTCTGAAGTAAGAATGACATTCCCTGATAAAAGGGCCTTGGCTACTCATGGCTCAATCAGTCACACAAGTCCTTGTCTCCAGACAGCTCCCGTACTTGCGCAGGCAGCAGAACCGCTTTATGGGTTTTTCCCAATTTGTCACACAGAACCAGAGTAGTAAAAAGACATACACTCAAGATTCAGTATTTAATAAACTGAATAATTTTTGCTGCTTCATCAAAGACATTCTTACGCTAAGCTGGCTTATTTTATTTATTGGCTTTGTTTTTGGTCTGCAAGTGCATGGTGGTGAGAAACACAATCAGTGACTACTCGTACAGCTGGTGCCACTTTGTCATTCATGCTAAAGCACCAGCAGTTTTACCCGCCTTTGCTTTTGTGCCATTGATGCAAATTTCAACATGGAGAAAAGGAAAAATAATATCTTAGTATTATCATGAAAATAGTTTTCACTTTGTAGACCCCACAAAAGGTCTCAGGAAACTCCAAGATCCTGTGGCCAACACTTTGAAAATTGTAGGGCTATTCAAGCGTTTTATAACTAAGTACATTTATGTGATTTCAGGGCCCTAATTTTCACTGGGATTGAGAATCCTGTTGGAGCCCTGTAGCACTGTCTTGTTTTTAAGGACTAGTGAGACTAGAAGGAGGCACAGCAAGCTGATGATGAGTTCTTACCAGGGGACGTCGAACTGTGTGAAAAAAAGATTACATAGTATAGGGTTGGCCAAAAGCCTCTTTCGATTTTTTGCTGTGAAATAAAAGGCACATTTTTCATTTTCACCAATAACTTTATTGATTTGGATATTTTGAGTATGCCGGCTATGTCCTGCATAGTGTAACATTGATTGTTCTCAATTAATGTCTTGATTTGACCACTGTCAACCCCAACTGGTCTATCGGACCATGGAGCATCATCCAGCGACAAATCTCCAGCACAAAACCTCGCAAACCACTTTTGACACGTTTGCTCAGTCACAGCACCTTCTCCATACACTGCACAAATCTTTCTTTTGGGTAGGCGGGGGGTTTCAGTTGTATTTTTACCTTTCTTGGAATAAGAAAGCGTAATATGCCAAAAATGTTGTGTATTTTATTCCATCCTCAATATTAAAAGGCCACACAAAAATTCACCAGTTTTGATGTTTTTTTAAAAATGCATGCTAATATGACAGCTGTTACAATACAATCTAACAGAGTTGTTTTAAATGAAGTTAAAGACAGCTAAGCACTACTAAAGACATCTTACAGAAAAAACCAAATGAACTTTTTTGACCAACCAAGTGATGAGCGAGTTGGATCATTACAGAAGATAATAATACACTGACCCCAGAGGAATCTATATCATTGAGGTCAGTGCCATAATCATAGTGCCAGTGGTGATGTAGTTTCATCAAAACAGTATCATTTAGAGCTAATTATCCCCCACTGAAGCGAGACCCTTTTGAGTGCTTTGTCCAATGCCCTGTGAATTATGACGTAGTTCAGTCTGCCTGGAGAGCAAGTATTATTCCTGGCCCGGTGTGACCTTCTGTTACTGTTCCCTGTCCTTTCAGGTGACTCTTCCCGTGGCCTATGCAGTTTCCTCCCATGCATGTGTGTCTCAGTACTCTGCTGAGGCCTGGCGGAGACCCTCCATGGATCTTTGGAGTTCTCTCTCTGTGTCGCTCTCTCCTCTCTAGTACTGTGCCCAGTGAATTTTAGCTGCATCAGTCTCCCCGGATTCAGTTCCGTCTTCTCAACTCAGAGAGCCTTCTGGGACCAGCCTGTGTTCCTTCTCCCTGCACCATGGCCTGGAAACTCTCTGAAGGCGGCAGGATGGGAACTTGTCTCATTTGTTTGTTGAGTTTTAGGGATCATTGTTCTCTGTTGCCGGAGGTCCAATGTATTGAAAACCATTCTTTCATGTTTTCAGTTGTTTCAGTAGGCCAGTCAATCCAGTTTCTTGCTTCTTGGCTGGACCTGGGAGACCCTACGTGTTCCAGATCTCATCCACTGTGCACCCACGAATTAGGCTGACCCATGCTTAACCACGTAACTTCTGAGCTCATCACTTTTTGCATTACCTCACCAAATGCAGCCAACACTGAGCAAATCACACTTTTAACTTTCTGTCTTCAAACTTCTTTCCCTAGAGTGCATTCCAAGCAACCGCGGACAATAATTTTACCAAATCCTTCTCCACTGGATCACTGTCTCCCCAGCCTCCAAAATCAGTCTCCTCCCTGCCTGCCACTGAACCTCTAAGACAATGCCACATTTTTTAGTTGTTCGTTTCAACAGCACCCCATTGCCAAAAACAAATTTCTGTGTCAGAATAAGATAGGCTAAGCTATGCTAATACCCCCCAAATGAACAAGGGTTCATGTCTGGCTCACACTACATGTCCAGTGTGGACCAGAAAGAAGGGGACCTCACTCAGGGTAGTCACCCAGCAACCAGGGCATCCAATGTTGCATGAAGGGGACATGACCAAAATTGTATGCTGGCTCGTAAGGCTTTCCAAGAGGGTTATACGTCACTTCTACTCACATTTTATAGGAGGGGTAAAGTTATATGGTTTTACTTGGCTTCCAAAGAGAGCAGAGATGTACAATCTTACCGTGTACCAAGCAGGAGGGAAACAGGGAGATTTTCAACCGGCCCCAGTGCTTACTAGGTAATCAGCGGTCAATATGTGGTTTGTTGAGTAATGCTTCACATTTAGCATATTTAACAGCAACAACAAAAATGCCTTGTTCCGAACGTCTCCTGGATTGTCAGAGCTTATTGTGGAACCAAGTAAACTCTTTTAACTACAAAAAAAGTCAGGCTGGACTGGAGGAGCTAACTCAGGAAGGTTTCCAGCAGGGGGCAGCATTGGGAGTCAAAAATGCC
Source organism: Mormoops blainvillei (assembly GCA_004026545.1). Lineage (NCBI taxonomy): Eukaryota > Metazoa > Chordata > Mammalia > Chiroptera > Mormoopidae > Mormoops > Mormoops blainvillei. The sequence continues at coordinate 370,520 of PVJD01000554.1, read as the reverse complement.
CGCAATCCCAGTGACCCTGGGCATAGGTCTCATAGAGGCATTCTCCAACACTGGCTCCGCTGCTGCCAGATGACTTTGAACTAGTCATGTCCCCTCTGTAGCCCTCAGCTTTCTCCCCTCTAAAAGGGGGACAATGTGAGTGGAAATTTCCAGAACGGTGGCTGGCTTGTTCCCTTCCCCTGGCTGGGAAATGTCTCTCCTGGACTAGAGCCCGGTGCTGATTCACAGTCACTATCAGCATCATTCTCAGGCCTGAGCCAAGTCAACAAGTTGTTTATCTTGGTGTCTGAGCCCATTCCTGACTCTGCAGACACACAGAGACTAAAAGCATCTGAGGGGGCTGGTGCATCCCCACCCTCACCTTTTCACTGTCTCCCCTCCTTCCTCTATCACCCCAGGGGATTGTGAGAATGACTACAGTTCAACTCTAAGGCCAACAAGGCCAATTTCCCAGAAGCAAAGTCGACAGTTCCCATAGAAACCCTCCCATTTGCTCCCAAGGACCCTTCCCTTGTAAGGACTCTGCTGCCTCTTTTTCAGCCCCCCTGCCTGTCTCTGGGCTCAGGGCTTCCATTCCTCCCCTCAAGACAACTGTAGAAGTCTCCTGTCTGCTTCCTGCCCTCGTCTCTCCCTCCATCCTCCTCAACCATCCTGCTCGTGAATGCCATTCCAGTCTCCCCAGAGTCGCCTTGCGGTCTTCTGCCCAGCAACCTCCAACAGCTGCCCAGGTAAGAGGATGAAGCCCACTGCAATCCTGGATCCTTCCCTTTACCTTCCCCACCGCCCTGCCCCAGTCAGAACGAACGAACAGTCTGCTGGACAAATCGCATGCTTTCCTCCTGGAGCGTCCTCCCCATCCTTTCCTCTGATTGTTGATAGGTCGACCTGATGACCACCAGCCCAGCCCAAGCTCTTATGGTCCCCATCGTAGACAGCCAACTGGAAAGGTAGCGTTTGAGAGCAGGGGTGCCAGCACCCAACTGTGGGGTCCATACCTGGGTTCTCCCCGTCCTGAGCAAGAGGCTATCTCTCTCTGTGGCTCAGTTTCCCCAACTGCAAAAGGGAGATAATGTGGTGCCTCCTCAGAAGGTTACTGGGGGAAGTAATTGAGACAACATGTAAGAAATGCTGTGTTTGTGTCACTAGTGACCTGTCTCACTAGTCATCATTTAATCCATCCATTGATCCATCCACCTGGCACACATGTACCGAGCCCCTCATTTCTGCCCCGCTCCAAACTAGAGATGCCTAGAACTGAGTCTGTGCCCTTAAAGAGCCCTCCATTAACAAGGGGAGAGCTAGGTAAAGTCTGGACACTGTGTGACATGCGTTTACAGAACTGTACCTGTGCAGCGGGAGCAGAGAATGAGTGATCGTTCTGCCTGGGGGAGAACACCTGAGATGAGTTCCCAAAAATGGGCAAGGGAGAGGGAGGACACCACAACCCAACTTGACCCTAAGCTCTTAAGAGGATGGGGCTGACTTTGCAGGCATCTCTGTGCTCCCCCTAGCGCTGGGTACAGGGCATTGCACACTGCCGGGCAAAGGAACCTACTACTTTTGTAACTTTTCTGCGCCTTATTTTCTGCACCTATAAAATGGTGGAAATAATCGTTCCTTCTTTGTGGGATTGTGAGGATTGAAGGAGTTGTGATAAATAAAAATGATGATGCCTGGCTCCTATGGAGTAATCAGTACATGAGGAAGGTACAAATAAATAAAAACTGACTCTGAGCCTCCACGGTTTCTTCTCTAACTTCTCCACCTGGGAAGTTACTTTCACTTTTTCATCGAATTGATGTGGAAAGGCATTTGCTGCTGTAAATATTAGGTCTCAGGTTTATCTGACTCCGAAGTTTGTGGCCTTCCTCCGCTACACACCGCACCTCAGTCCTGGGAGCATTAGGTGGGCAATGCAATCCTTTCAACGAATCGTGAATTGAGTTGCGTCTCCTACGTGGGTGTGGCGGCTCTTCACATTTTAAAGTTTTTGAGAAAGAGTGGGGCTTCCCCATTGACCTTTCCCACCACCCGAAATCTCCCCGAGGGGAAACCCAGCCTACAGGGGAAGAAAGGGGGTAATACTGGGGGAGGGAAGTGAGCAGCAGCTGGGGTGGCATCTGAAGGAGCCGAAGGGGCTTCCCCTTCCTTAGGTACTGGAGGAAGCATTACTTTCTCAGGAGAGAAAAATCCCATCATCCCACTCACTGGGGGTAAAGAGCCAGGATAAATGAGGCCTGTCTGGGAGGTTGAGACATCCCCAAGGGTGTTGGGAGCAGAGGTCTTCTCCTGCATGCAGACCCAGACACCCCCAGTCCCCAACCCCAAAGCTGTGGTTAGGAAAGGGGCACATAGCATGTACCAGAGCCCAGAATGTCTGTCATGGCCAGTGACCACCCAGAGAGTTGGCATTTCCTCCAACGAAAGTCCTCATTTTCTCCACCTGGGGTCTCCCGAACCCCCAGGCCTCCCCCGCTCTGCTCTTCCTCTTTTGCCAACTCATGTCACTCATTTTCCAGAGCAAAATGCCAACAGTGATCTGTGCTGGCCACACTCTGGTCTTTGGGTAGTAAATGGACTGACTGCAGGCTCTTTTCTGAATATATCGTTGATGTCCTTTAAGTTTCCATCCCCTCCACCCTCACGTTTCCTGCCAAGAGGGTGACCAGACAAGGAACTGTCATGTTCATCCTGCAAATGAGGAAACCCAGCTCAGAGACATTGAGGGATTTGCCACAAGCCCTCCCAGTGCTGGATGTAAGAAGTCTGCCATCCCATTACATTTTTTTTTCCCGTTTCTAATACTAAGCGCCGATTTGTGTGTGTGGAATGGGTTTCTGTAAATTGGGTCCCAAGTTAGCTACCCCGGGGGCTTCCGAGGTTTCCAGGGACCTGCAGGGAGCCTGGCCTAAGTGGGAGCAATCGGCCACCTCCAGCCCAGATCTTCTGGCTGCTCTGTGTTGGTTTCCCAAGCTGGGTTTTGGTTGTTCTAAAGCCTGAGGTGTCCAGACGGACCGCCAGGAGCTGCTGCTGGCTTCCTGCCTGACCCGACTTCACTGCCCAGGGCAGAGCATTTCCTTCTTCCCCGGTGCGCCATAGTTAATGAAAAAACGAATGAATGAATGTGAAGGAAAGAAGAAAGGGAGGGAGGGAGAGTGGGAAGGAGGGACGAAGAACCAAATGTTGCCTTCTTAGGCTCTTGATCCTGCCTTGTTCCTGCCTTTCTCTGGTCTTATGCTGACTTTCCTCACTGACCTTGGCCTTGACCTTAGCTGGCTAGTGTTTGCTCCCTGTCCACTCCATTACCCAGTCCTTTAGGTTGAGACCAAAACAAACAAACAAACAAACAAAAAAAACCTCTACAAATATTAGCTAATATTTTAGGCAGGCACTCAGGGTATTTTCTCCTTCCCTTTTGGATCATATCTTATCTATCTGATGGATTTGAAACAATAAATGAAGTTATAACCAGCTTCATTCCAGAAAAGATTCGAATCGGTCTATAAGTTTAAATAGACTACAAATGAAATAAATTGTAAAACAAACAAATGCAAAAATCACAGCAAAGGTAAAGTGATGGCAAAAAAAAAAAATTAAAAATAAAGAATGACCTAGTTGCAAACTGGGAGTTCCAGTATCACGTCTAGAGATAAGGCAAAGAACTACCACTGAGCTTCCTAACGGCCAGTGCAAAGAGGACAACCTATAACATGTTCTCATAGAATTCCTTAGCGTCCCTAAGATAAAGATAAATTAGAGACTCTCAACTGCACCTGGAATTATGCTTCCCAGAAAGAGGGTGCAGATGAATTAACTGCATCCATATTTGTAGCTTCAAGAACCATGAGTGGAGCAAGAAAGTTCATAGAGCTACTTCCTTTATTTTAAAAATATCTGCCGAGAGTGGTACAGCGGGAACAGGAGGGCTGAGAAAGTTTGGAACTACTGCTCTGATGAGGTGACAGGAAGACCAAGCGAGATCGCCGTGGTAGCTCTGGGTTACATTGTTTGGAATAATGTCTCCTGGCCAAAAAATTTAAAAATTCTATGACCAAAATCTAAAAACATAACACTGTCATTTGATTAGTGGCTGAAAGGGAGACGAGAGCCCTGTAGCATGCCCCTGTGTGTGGCTGTCCCTACTGCCCAGAGCTTTGCTGTGACAGACGGCAGAGGCCTGGCTATGCCTTCCTGAGAAGCCACATTCTTTCCCAGATCTCATTCCACATCCACCACCCAAATCATTGTCTTCTAGAGTCCTGGGAACCACAGGCCCTGGGCAGCGCATGAGCGGATTCAAGCATTCCAAGACACATAAAGGAGAGGATGGATGGCGGTCCAAGGAAAACTGAGATTAAGGAAATCGTCCGGTCAGACTTATAAACAGATGAGTGCCACGTGCACACACACCAGCCCATGGTCACACACAGCCCAGCCCACACTTGGCCTCTAGGCTACGCCTAGAGGTAATAAAGTGAATGAATGAATCAGAAGCATAGTGTCATTCTTGACCCTGGACAGTAGTCATTTGCAAGCTTTGATTACTCATCCAAGTGATGCTTTTAAAAACCATCTTTATCAACAGCACTTTGAACTTCTGTGTCATGAACATATTACCCTGAAGCACCACCAGTGCTGTCTTGCTTTAGGCTCCCGGAGCTGCTCCTGATCGTGAGGGCTTTAGGGTCGCTTCGCCAATGCTGGGATTCTCAAGGGGGTCCTCAGCCTTGAAAGATTTATCTGAGCAAAGAAGGGATGGCTCTGTGTCAGGTGAAGAATCAGCCCCACTAATGCTCCAAAAACTTGGTAAACCAGGGAAATATTTTAAGCTTAATCTAGTGCTATCTGCAAAACTGTGACACATCACAGAATTTTCTTTTCTACCTTGAAAAAACTAAAAATAAAAATATAGAAAATAGAGAGATCATCACACACATGTGCAACCCTACAACTTAAAATACCAGTTGTTAGTATTTTGTTGGCATTACTTTAAAAAATAAAAGAAATAAAACAGCTCAGATAAAGTCCTTTATCTTTTTTTTCCCATCTTCTCTCCAAAGGAACAACCATGATAAATTTGGTGTTTATCCTTCCAGTCAATTTAAAATACAGACATATGTTCCATATGTTATATTAATTATTGTTTTTAATCTATATAGCCATATCCTACTGAACATTTCATTGCCATGTTTTTAGTTTAACAGTACATTTTTTAGATCAGTGAATGTTGTTACATAAATCTAATTCTTTTAACGTCTGTATACTAGTTCATAGAATAAATATACCACATTTTATTAACCTATTCTCCTAGTAATGAGCATGTAGATTAGCCAATATTTTTCTATTAATATCAAAGCTGCAAAGAACATATTTACAGCAGTATGCAGGAAAATGTTTAACCATTAGCTCTCTGGCGGGGCGGGGGGAGCACCCTGGTTTGCAGTGTTTGCTAATTTTCTTGGTGTAAATTCTCCCACTTTGACTGATTTCGGGCTACCAACACAACATCACTGAATGCAGAACTGGGGGGATTTGACCATAATCAGGTCTTGTGAACTGGTACAAGATGGCTCTAGCACACCACGGCATATTCATCTCCCTGAGCATGCATATATATATATATATATATATATATATATATATGCGTTTATCTAGGGATGTAGCTTAAAATGAAGCTGCTCTTGGCATTCTCAAATTTACCACTTATTGCCAAATTGCTCTCCAGAGTGACCTCGCTCATTTACACCCCTTCCAGCACCATACGGGAGTATTCGTGTCTCCACATCTCTGCTGATACTCAATGCGTTCAGGCTTCCATTTTTGCTAACGAGATGAATAAGAAATGGTGCGACCCAGTGAGGTTGAACACCTTTTACTGGGTTTGTGAATGACTTGGATTTCCTCTTCTGCAAATTGCCTGTTTATATTCTTAGCCCATTGTTACCTCAAATTATTTATCTTTTTCTTAATGATTAATAGGAGTTCTTCCTACTTCATATCCTCATCCTTTGTCTGTTATGTGAAGGGCAAATATCTTTAGTCTTCCTTCGTAATCTCTTTTTGTTGATGTATGATTTTTGTATTTTGCTTAAGAAATTCTTCCTCCTCTTCCCCAAATCGTAAAGATACCCTCCTCCTTGCTTTTTTACAAATTATTTTTTGTCTTATTACATGAGCAATACAAAGCCTTTGCAGAAAAAATTTAAACCTATATATAATCAATAAGAAGAAAAATCACCTATCATCCTGCGACCCAGAAATAAGCACTGTCACTGTGTTGGCATATTACCTTCCACTCCTTTATACAGATAGGGCTGTTTATACTGTCACTCAATGTGGGCCAGTGATGCCACTTAAGGCATCTTGCTGTGGAGTACTCAGCTCTGAGAATTTGGTTTAGCAATTGTTGATCTGTCAATATCCCTCCCTGGAATTTTAGATCTGGGCGTTTTGTCTTCTTTTGGTTGACTGTTTTAATATGTCTGCTCTTGTGGTACCAAAACCTCCTGCTGCCTGGGGCGAAGCCTTCCAGCCCCTGCCCGCCTCCTCCTGCCCTGCTCTTGGCTAGGCTTTGGCTGAACCAGCTCGGGCCTGCTGTGGGGCAGGGCGAAGGGGCCACAGGGAGGATGAAACGGGAAAAGCCCTGGGCTGGCAATCGGTTCACTCGGCTGGAGTCCCAGCTCCTCTGAAGCTGCTGGTGAGCAAATCACTGAGCTCCTCTCAGTCTCGGCAAGCTCCTTGATTCCTGCTTCCTGAAGGCTGCAAGCTACACGTGGTAGGTTTTCCAGACCTGGAAATAGGCAGCATCCGCCAAGAAGGTGGACAGGAAAGATGCCAGGCCGCAGGTGTGTCTGAAGCGGCAGGTGCTCTAGGGAGAAACCTGCTTGCCTGAGGCTCATTTGGAGCTTCTTCTTTCTTGTCAGCCTGAAAATGCAGGGTTTCTCGGACAAGTCCCCAGAGCAGGCTGGGAGGAGCCCCCTGGGGTGTAACGCACCTTCTGGTTGATCTAAGTTCTTTCCCAACTTTGTCATTGACTTGCCATGTGGCCTTGGCAAATCCGTCAGCCTGGACTTCTGAAAACTCCCCTTCAGGGGGTCTATTAATGATGTGCGGGGCTGGGGAGTCTGAAGGGCAGCATTGTATTTTGGCCCCACCCCTTGCCAATTTAGGCAGGTTATTTAACCTCTCTGGACCTCAATTTAATAATCTATAAAATTAGAAAACAGTATCACCTATTTCATATAGTTTACTGTGGAATTTTAATGAAATATTCCAGGTGAAAAGTAAGGCTCAACATTTTGACAACCTCTGTTACCGTTACAGCAAGTTTCAGGGATTCCCGAGTCACCTGGAAAGGATGGGCGTCATTCCCAGAATGGCCAGCAGGTGGTGCTGACTCAGAACAAATCTTCCAGCCGCTTGGTGGGAAGGTTTTCTTCCGCAGGCATGGAGGGCCTTGGAGCCAAAGAACCGCTGCGACGGGAAGCGGTCTGAGGAGTCTAGCTCCCTCATTTTCCAGAGAGGGATCCTGGGACTAAAGAGGGAATGCAGCTTTCCTGCCATCGTGACAGAGCCAGGGTTTGAGCCCAGGCCACATACCTCCCAGAAGGAGACACTTTTCTCTCCCCACACCTCCAATCTCCTCCCCACCTGCCAGCCAAATGTCCCCCCATGGGTGTGGGCTGTTGGGTGGGCAACGAGCGCTGGGTGTGTGTCTGGGTGGAGAGACAGTTCCTGACTCTCCAGGGGAAAGGGGCCCAGGCCGCTGCCCCTTGGATGGCCCTGAACAGAGTACCTCGCTCAGCCATCCCCAACCCTCATCAGCCTGGTGGGCGGAGAGTGTGCCGTTGGGAGAACCTCAGGCGTGAGGTGGAAGTGGCAGCTCGGAACACACAGAGCCAGGCTGCTTTTAGGGACTCATTCTGTGTGAGTGTCCGGTCCCCGCCCAGGCCACCCAGGTTCCTCAGTCTCAGTGTGGGAGCCCCTGGGGTTGTCTGCAGCCTTGAAGTGCAGCACTAGAAGCAACTCGTCTGTCTTAGAGATTCTTAGCCCCAGGTCCCCTCATGGACTGTGCACGAGGAGGTGTCATTCAAACCTCTTGTTCCCAGGAACACAGGGAGCAGAAGTATGTGGGGAGGGGGAGGGGCGGCGCCCTCCCTCAGCTCTGCTTCCCCAGCCTCTTTTACACCTCAACACTTGGTCCCCCCTACTCCTCCCCCCACCCCAGAGGCCTGTGAATTAACCAGTCACCTCACTCCCTCTGACTTTCCAAGTGGCCTCCAGGCAGCCCAGACTCTTAGAGCCTCCATGAGGGAGCTGAGGGGCCCCCACTCTGCTCCCCCGGAGCGGGTGGGGTCAGGGCCCTCCCGGGTGGATGGAGACATCCAGGTCGTAAGACGAAGGTGTATTTGAAAAATGAAGAATGGCATCTAGAGTTCCAAAGACCACAGCTTATTTTAAATGCTTGTGATTACAGATTAATGCTTTTCTCTTATAAAACATGACAGTGACTATAATTTTGTTCGAAATGACATCTAAGGTCTAGATTTGGGGCCCTTGGTGAATGGGAGGCCCAGAGCCAAAGGGCCCTTTCCCCTCCCGCTGTAGGCCAAGGCCAGACGCTGCAGGCCTGGGGGTGGGGGCGGCCTGGTGAAGAGGCCTGGCTGGGACCTGAAGCCTGGTCTCCGTTCCGTCTCTACCCCCGAGGTCCTGCAGTCACAGAGGGGGCCTCGGCAGTCAGCTTGCCCCGACTCCCCTCCCACAGACAGGGAACCCGGGAGCCAGGGAGAGGCCTGTGCTGGCAGCGCGCAGCAAGTGAGAGGCAGACGCGGGCCGTGGCGCCCGCTCTCTGACTCCCGGGCAGGCGCGGTTCCTGCTTCACTTCAGCACGAGCGGGAAAGGGAAGACACCCCGCAGAGACTGAGGCTGAACCACGGCTTGCTCCCCTTTCCCCACCCAGACCACGCAGGCCCTCCTCTCTCCTGACGCTGAATTGGGGGCCCCAGCCACCGCCGTCACAGCAGCGGTCCCTTTCTCCTTCTATTCTCGGTATTTGGACACGGAGGGAATGTAGTTCCAACTACACGCTGGAACAATCCAGGAAGGGCACAAGGCTCCCAAGGGGCAGAAATGGCCATGGGAGGGATGGGGGAGGCAGGGCCTCGTTGCTGGGCAACCAGACTCATTTGTTGCCTCGGTGACAGCCCCATCACAGGGAGGCTGTGTGCAGAGTGTGTGCCTATGAGTCTCCAGTCTTTTCAGCACCAGCTGGCTGGAGTAACCCCCCTCCCCGCAAACATGCACACCGCAGACTGACTCCTGCCCACACTGGGCCCCCCAACCCGAATGTGAACAGGACCCTTCCACCTCATTTCCTCCCTTCTCCCCCATTCCTCCTCACAGCCTTTCCAATGAAGACATCCTTGATCTTGAACAGATCTTTACCTCCTCCCTCAGGCAGCCCTCCAGCCCAAGTTCCTCCTTCCTTGCGGACCTAGCAGGAAGAGCACACCAGTTCTAAGACCCTGTGACTGCCATTGCTCAGGCTGGGGCACTTGACGAGATTCCTGACAAAATGACTCTGCCCTTTTACCCCCCTTTAAACCACTTGCAGAGTCCGCCTTGCTCCCTCCTCAGGGGACCCATGGGCCCCTTCCTTCCTGGCGGGAAGGGCACCCACGAGAATCTTTTCCTCTTCTTCTTTCTTCTTCGACCCAGTCCTTTGAGGCCTTCTCTCAAGGACCCTGCGCATAACCCCTGCCTGTAACAGACTCCCAACTTTTGGCAACAAAACCCCGAAGGTCGATGTGGCTGCTGCTGGCAAACCCTGCTTTGGTCTGCCCGTGACTGTCCCCTGGGGTAGGGATGCCAAGCCTAACTGCCTCACCGAAGTGCGGCGATGGGAATACAGAGTTTGACACATGATCTTGTCCCATTTCCATTTTCTCCAACACTCTGAATCGGGTGCACAGAGAATTATAAACACAGTTTAATCCTGAACGGAAACCAGGAAGGGTTGCCATGAGGAAGCTGGGGTTCAGGGCTAATCTACCCGGGGAATGGCGATGGAGATGGGGAACCCAGGTCATGCTCAGCTTTGCAAAAGTCAGGCAACCTCTTAGCCAGAAGAGCACCACCTTCAAGGGCCTAGTACAGGCCAGGCACTGGGCTGAGGGCTTGGCACGTAACCCCGGAAGGTAGGTGCCATGGTTTGCGCGATCACTTGAGGCACAGAGGGGTTAAGTAAGTGTCCCAGGTCATAGAGCTGGTGGGTAGCAAAGCTGGGACTTGAACCCAGGCAGCCTGATATCAGAGCCTGTGCTACTAACCAGGACTCCATGGGCCTGAGTCATGATGTTCCAGGAGTTAGCGTGCAGTTCCAGGTGTGCAGTGAATGTGACAGTTGTATTACACACCTCCCAGGTTATGTATCGCCTCTGCCCAGTTGGGCTGAGCATGTCTCTGGAAAACCTGAAGACATGCCTCCAGTGGTGGGCATTTGGGAGGCCTTCGTGGGGTGTTCTGGCAGTTGAGGGTTGTCTTAACCCAATGGCTGAGAGGGTAGCCAGACAGGTACTTGTGGGCACCTCCCTGAAAAAAAAACAGCAGTGTGGTCACAGGTGCTTCCTCAGGGCCGGGTCAGTGGTGGGGAGGGGGCCAACGTCTGGGGGAGGGCAGATAAGAAGCAGCTGCTGGGTGAGGCTGGCTCCCCGTCCTCTGTGGGGATACACTATGGGGCTCAGTGGAGACCCCCATGCATAATGCTTTTCTGGGCTAAAAGCCCAGCTTCTCCAGAAGCTGTCTCCTGCTGCCACTGCCTGCCAGGCCCAGGGATCCTGCTGGAGCTCCACATGGCTGGGAGGGTGGGGGTAGGGGGGAAAATCAAACTCACTTCCCCTGGACTCCAGACTCTTGTGGTCTGCAAGATAAAAGGGGGAGGAAGATATGGGACCACTGACCTCTGTCTTAACTCCTTGTCAGTGGCCGTAGGAGGGATGCAAGGAGACAGATGGACCTTAGAGCAAATCCCAGCTCTGTCTAGACTTGCTGTGTGACATTAGACAAGTTAATTCCCCTCTCTGAGACTTAGTTCCCTCATCTCCAGGTCCTCATACTTACCCCACGTAGGAGTTGTGAGGAATAAAATAAGGTAACTGATGAGGAAGTGACCTGTGCAGGCCATGAAGGGGTGAGCTTGTTTCTCTTTTGCTGCCGTATCATCTTCAATTTTACTTGCTGGACGCCATTTTATGTGCTAAGAAGCAGGGAACGGGTAGCAGATGTGCATGAGAAATGGCTGTTTTTACCAGAAGGGCAGTACACTAGAGGGGCAAGGGACAATTATAATTCAGTGGTATCCCTGCTAGTTAAAAGTGGCGGTGTGTTTTATTAATACTTTAATGTACAAATTACTCTGTGCTTTGTTTTGCCTAAAGCATTTGCATAAGAAAAAATAATAAATGAGTAAATTTCCTCTGCCCACTGGCAGGAGGAGTGGCAGCCTTTGGGGGAGTTTGTGGCTCCCTTGCTCAGGGAGAATGAAAAGCTTTTGGTGAACTTCCACACATGTGTTTATTTGAGAAGTTCTGGTCTTTCTTTCTCACAGTGTGGTCAGAAGCCCCCGTTCCCCCACCTCCAGATCTGATCCACTCAAAGCCCTTATTTAAGCAGATTCCCAGCCCCCACTTCTCCTCTACTGAAGCAGGATCTTTGGGGACAAGACCCAGGAATCTGTATTTGAGCAAGCGGCCCACAAGGTTTAGAGCATGCAGAGGTCTGAGAATCATCGCTAGGCCACTGGCAGAACTGCGCTGGGTTGCACAAAATGTGGGATTGGCACTGCGGACGTTGAGGGCTGGAGCAGGCAGTGGCCCTGCATGGGGAGGCCAGACGCCAGACCAAACGGGGCCTCGGGGCCTCAGAGAGACAACCTTGGTGAGCTGGGGGGACTCGCAGCTGGCTGCGGGGTATCCCAGGAGTGGGACCATGCCTGAGAGGGGCGTCTCTGCTCTCTGCAGCACTTCTTTGGCAGTGGTGTGCCTAGCAGGAAGGCAGGGGCAGCACCAGGCAGTCATCTTGTAACGGCATAGGAACTTGGGCCCAGGGAATAGAAAATATTGAATGGCCAGGAAATCAAGTCAAGACCAGCTGGCTAGAAGGAATGCAAAAGTGTCAGCAACCCTCCATACCCTACTCAAAAATGCTGAGGTAGTTGATTTTATCTCTCTTCTAATTGCCTGCTTAAACTACTGACCCACACGCCCAGGTGATCAAGGCTTGACTGCTATATGACTCACCTACGGTGGTGGGAATGGGCAGTCCGCCATCTTGCCTCTACAGCTCAGGCGCGAACAGAGTTAGCAGGCAACGCAGCTGGAAAAGGAAGCCACCCAGACCCTGAAATGGAAAATTCCGCAAACTTGCCTTTTTCAAAAAGCCCGCCTTTTCTCACAAGCCCACTTTGCCCCCAGCTTATAAAGCAGCCAAGCAGAGCCCACACCTGAGCCAGTTTAGGGAAAGGCTCCCTTTCCTCTGTGCTGCCTCCTTGTGCTTGAACAGAAGCTTAATAAAATCTGTCTGGAAATATCTCTGGGCTTTTCTCTCGATCCCTGTCTTGGAGAACCAACAGTCCCTGGTCCCTGTGTTAAACAATCTGGAGACCAAGCAAAAATAGCTTAGTTATTTGCTCTAGGAAAGGTGAGACTATGATCTAAGTGGACAGTTTATTAACAACCAGATTATCAAGACTCGATTCAAGATCCTCACATCCCAGTGCCCTCCAATTCAAAGCTTTGTCAGTTCTCCCCAATCCCAACCGGTTCCCTGCCTGTCTTGAGTAAGCTCGGGCCCTCAGATCCTGTCAGCGCCTCTCCCTGCTTTCCCCGCTTTGGACGCTGCTGAGAGCCTATCGAGGGGGACTCTCCCTCCTGTAAGACGTCTAATGAACGTAGCTTCGCTTGATCAACAGTTTCTTGGTGTCTTTGTGGAAATCCATGGTCAACTTCTTGCCAAAAACCTTGGTTGGTGTCTGTAGTGTAAAAAGCAATGTATTTGGTCTTTGTTAAGATTTCTGGCACAGAAAACCTAAAATCCCTGAAATTTTCTGAGTATCAGGAGTGTCTTTTCATTCATAAGCAGTCCCTGCTGAGCACAGCCCCGTATAGGCTAATGAGGTAACGTAGGGTAGGGCCCCTAAACAGCCTCAGGAAGGCGCTGGTCACCAGAATGACCAAGCAGTTACAGGGTGGGAACTTTCAGACGCACCCCCCAACCTCTGGGAATGGGCCCTGTGGATGAAGCGCTATAAAACCTGTCAAACATTGCCTTGACCGGCTTGGCTCAGTGGGTTGGGCATTGTCCCACAAAGTGAAAGGTCGCCAGTTTGATTCCCGGTCAGGGCACTCGCCTGGTTGTGAGTTTGATCCCCCATCAGGGCAGGTATGGGAGGCAGTCAATGCTTCTCTCTTGCATTGCTATCTCTCTTCCTCTTTCTCCCTCCCGTCCCTTCTCTCTAAAAATAAATAAATAAAATCTAAAAAAAAACAACAAACCAACCCCAAACCTGTTGAACAACAAGAAAGGGTGAGTTTCTGGGTTGGCGAACACGTAAAGATTAGGGGACTGATGGGCATGGAAGCTCTCAGGCCTCTCTGCATACCTTACCCTGGGCATCTCTTCCATCTGGCTGCTCCCGAGTTATATATTTTTATAATAAACTGGTAAATATCACTAAATATTTCTCTGAGTTCCGTGAGCTGCTCTAGCACGTTGATCACAACCAAGGAGGTGTGTGTGACCTCCAATCTATACCTCCAATCTGTAGCTGGTGGATCAAAAGCATAGGTGACAACCTGGGACTTTAGATTGGTATGGAAGGGGTGGAGGGAAGTCTTAAAGGACTGAGACCTTAACCTGATCGGATTTTTTCTCCAGGTAGATAGTATCAGAATTGAGCTGAATTTGTAAGACACCCGGTCAGTGTCTGCTGAGAATCGGCAAATTGCCTGGTGGCGTGGAAAAAATAATACACACTGGAATGCCTCAGCGACGGCCAATTTGGCTTAGGAAAATAAAGACCTGGCCCCTTTCTTACACAGTGAAAACAGGGACTGAACCTTACCTGATGAACAGGGGCCCGGGTGGTTAGGCTGAATCATGAGCCTCTAGAAGGAACCAGCCCTGTTGACTCCTTGGCTTTAGCCCGGTGAGACTGATTTTAGAATCCTGAACTCCAGAACCGTAAGAAAATAAACTTGAGTTGTTGTTAAGCCACAGTAATTTGTTGCAGCAGCAACAAGAAATGATTATACCTGCCATTGGGATAAAAGTCGGTCCACAATGGCCAGGGAGGGGGCAGAGAAAGGGCGGTATCAGGTAGGCTCTGGGATGGGCCATGGGGTGCGGCGAACTCAGTTCATATGGAAGAAACAGCCTCAGCTGGGCTGGGGGACATGGGACTTCTGCAGTTCTTGGGTGCTCCGTGACAACCAGACCAGGGTAAGGAATGAGCCAGAGGGAGGTGTGGCCACAGTGCAGGAGCCCTTGAAATCTGGGGCGCCATGGTGGGCTTTAGGCTGGAGAGGAATGGGGTCTGACTTGTACTTCAGGAAGGCCACTGGCTGCAGAGAGGTGGACGGCGCAAAGGGGCCTGTGGGGAACCAGCCGCTGCAGCCCTGGATGACAGCCGGAGTAAGGAGGGATGCAGGGGTGGGGCTGGCTATTGGTGCAGGAGAAGAGGGCGGAGCCCATAGTACCGGGCCTATAAGAAGGGATGAAGGAACAAGATGGGGGTAGAGGGAACAACCTTGGTGACAAGATATCCCCCAATTCTGTCTTTAATCCTTTCCTTCTCTAGGTCTCAGTTTTCCCGTCGGTACAGTGATTCCTGAAGTTCTCATAGAGAACTGTCTAAGCAAGTAGCTGCAATGAAACCATTCCATGTCCCATGGGCTTCCCGTTGTGGAGGTGCGGTTCCAAGGAATTTCCACCAGGGGGCAGGGCAGCCCACGTACTTAGGACCTTGAGGGCTCAGAGGAACACTGTCAGCATGTTTCTCTCTCTCTCTCTCTCTCTCTCTCTCT
>PVJD01000554.1:0-355340 GCA_004026545.1 Mormoops blainvillei | reverse complement strand
GTTTGTGCCCCTCACCTCACCCCCAACCTAAATCCACCCCTCAGTGCTGGTTGAGTACCAAGGAAGGGCACTTTGTGAGGGGTTTTTCCAGAGTCTGTGAGCTCTGAGGATGCTCAGGGAAATAAGGTGTGAGGTGGAGTAGGGGCTTTCCTGCCTATGCCACACTGGGTGGCCCCCTCCTCCCAATTCCTCTCAGGGACCATAATGCCCATCTGCCATTTTGGAGTCCTTGGGCAATGCCTGCAGCTCTACTCTCCCAGGTCCAGATGGTCATCCTACCCCTTCCTCCCCCCACTTCCCCCACCGCCCTCACCCCAGTCCCACTCAGCAAGGGCCGGAGCAAAAGCCAGCACTGCTCCCTTCCAGGGTAGAGGGTCCCTGTCTGGCATGGAGACGAGGCCTGCCCTTTTCTGCAGGGAGGGAGGTAGAGAGCTGGGGTGGGAAAGTGGAGGACGGATGGATATCCAGATAGAGATGATAGGAGGAAGCGTACACACATGCACATGCACATCTAGAGCCTGAGAAAAGACAGGCAGAGTATACGAAGCTTGTTGTGATTGTGCTCTCTTACTGGCACACAGGGTCAAGTGTGCCAGTGTGTGCAGGGCCATGTGTCCGTGTCAGTGGAGCTTGTGACAGTGAGGCTGAGTGTACGAGCCTGCGTTTATCCTGCTAGTGTGTTTGGTGGGTCTGTGTGCACGTGGTCTTTCTGGGAAAAGTCAAGCCATTGTTAATATAATGAGAATGGTTTTTTAAAAATTTGACCTTTATTGTATTTTTTTCCATTACCATTTAGTCTTCTTAAACCCCCCTTTCTCCTCACCAAAAACCACACTATTGTCCATGTCCATGAGTCCTTTTTCCTTTTTTGCTCAATCCCTCCACCCCCTAACCTCCCCCCACCCCGTTGTCATCCTGCTCTGTATCTATGAGTCTGTCTCTGCTATTAGTTCAGTTTGTTCATTAGAGTCCACATGTGAGTGAAATCATATGGTATTTTTCTTTCTCTGACTGGCTTATTTCATTTAGCATAATGTTCTCCAGGTCCATCCATACTGTTGCAAAGGGTAAAATTTTCTTCTTTTTTATAGCCAAGCAATATTCCTTGTATAAATATCCCATAGTTGTTTTATCCACTCATCTACTGATGGACACTTGGGCTGCTTCCATGTCTTGGTGATTGTAAATATCACTGCAGTGAACATAGGGGTGCTTATGTTCTTTGGAATTAGTGTTTTGGGTTCTTTCAGATATATTCCCAGAAGTGAGATAGCTGGGTCAAAAGGCAGATCCATGTTTAATTTTTTGAGGTATCTCCATACTGCTTTCCATAGTGGTTGCACCAGTCTGCACTCCCACCAACAGTGCGAAAGGGTTCCTCTTTCTCCACATACTCACTAGCATTTGTTGGTTGTTGATTTATTGATGATAGCTACTCTGACAGGTGTGAGATGATATCTCCTCGTGGTTTTAATTTGCATTTCTCTGATGATTAGTGATGCCGAGCATCTCTTCATATGTCTATTGACCACCTGTAGCTCCTCTTTGGATAAGTGTCTATTCAAGTCCTTTGCACAACATCGATGTAACCTGGCAGTCAAGGAGGGTAGACTGGAATGCATGTGCATAAACAATGACAATGTCACTGTCCTAGTCAGTGAGGGTGGTAGATGCTGTTGAGTGAGCATGTGTACTGTGTGGCCATCACATTCAAAATGACGGAGCAAGTGGAGCAATGAATCTGCATTAAATTTTGTGTTAAACTAGAACATTCCTCTGTGAAAACTATTCAGATGATTCAGAAGGCCACAGTTATGGGCAACTGATGACTGGCAGCTTCATCATGACAATGCACCTACTCATGCATCACTTCTTGTGCAGAGTTTTTTGGCAAAACATCAAATCACCCAGGAGACTCAGCTCCCCTACAACCCAGATTTGGTGCCCTGTGACTTCTGGCTTTTCCCAAAACTAAAATCACCTTTGAAAGGGAAGGGATTTCAGACCATCGATGAGATTCAGGAAAATACAATGAGGCAGCTGATGGGGCTATTGGGAGAACTGTGTGGGGTCCCAAGGTGCCTACTTTGAAGGGGATGGAGGCATCATTGTCCTATGCACAATGTTTCTTGTATCTTGTATCTCCTTCAATAAATATCTCTATTTTTCTTAGTACGTGACTGGATATCTTCTGGACAGACCTTGTATATTAATATGTGGAAATGTGTATACAGTAAAGATGAACCTGGAAGTGTGGCATGAGTGTGTGTTGTTTGTGTACATGCACATGAATGTGGATGAGTTATGGGGAGCAGTACCCTGTTCTTCCACAAAACTTGCTCCCCAAAGCAGGTGAGCTGGGGCTCCCCAGCTCCTACTCACTGGATGAAGAAGAGGACTTTGAGTGTTAGGCACTGGGTAGACAATGAGGTGTGGGTAGGGAAACCTTGGGAGGCCCAAGAAGGGGCTGTGCTGGGAAGGTCTTGCTAACTCCTCCCACCTTCTTGGTAAGATTGTGCCACCTTTCTTCTTCTCCTGAGATTGTAAGCTCCCTGTGCAAGAATTGTATTTCTCTCTTAAACTAGGAGCCTCTCCAGGGTAGGTTCTGATTGTCAGCCTTAGATAAGAAGTCTCCAGAGCGTAGGGTCTACATCTGTCTTTACATTCTTATTAGAATGGGGTTCCCAGATAAAACACAGGATACCCAGTTAAATTTGAATTTCAGATTAAAAAGTGAATGATTTTTTTAGTATAAATGCATGCCAAAAATTGCTTGGGATATACTTACACTAAAAAATTACTCATTGTGTCTTGAAATTCAAATTTAACTGGGCATCCTGCATTTTTATTTGCTAAATCTGGCAACCTTATACTGGTAGCTCCCCCAAAACACAAATAGGCTGAAAGTGAAAGGGTGAAAAAAGATATTCCATACAAATAATAACCAAAATAGAGCTGAGTTGGCTATACTAATACCAGACAAACTAGGTTTTGAGTCAAAAAATGTTACAAGAGACAAAGAAGAACATTGTATATTTATAAAGAGATGAATTCATCAAGAAGATATAACAATTACAAACAAATATGCATGTAATAACAGAGCCCCAAAATATATAAAGACAACTGAAGGGAGAAATAGACGGTTCAATAAATGGCTGGAGACTTCAATACTTGCTCTCAATAATGCATAGAGCAAGTCGAAGATAAGCTCAATAAGAAAACAGAGGACTTGAACAGAACTACAAGACAAATAGACCTGACAGGCATGTACAGAACACTCCACCCCAAAAAACCAAAATATACATTCTTCTCAAGCGCATGTGAAACATTCTCCAGGACCAACCCTGTGTCAGGTCGCAAAACAAGTCTCCATGAAGTTTTAAAATTTAAATCATCCAAAGTATCTTCTCTGCCTTCAATGGAATAAAACTGAAAACTGACAACAGAAGGACAGCTGGCAAATTCACAAATATGTGGAAATTAAACAATACACTCTTAAACAACCAATAGGTCAAAGAAGAAATCACAAGGAAACTGAGAAAATTAGAAAATACTTTGAGACACTGAAAACAATACAGCATAATACAACAAAGTTTCAGCCAAAGCAGTGTTTAGAGGGAAATTTATAGCTGTAAATGCCTACATTATAAAAGAAGAAAGATCTCAACTCAATAACCTAAATTTAAAACTTCAGAACCAGAAAAAGATGAGCAAACTGAACCAAAGCCACCATAAGGAATGAAATAGAAATTGGAGAACAGATAAACAAAATGCAGACTAGAAAAATAATAGAGAAGTCAATGAAACCAGAAGTCATTTCTTTGAAAAGATCAACAAAATTGATGCTCTGTTAACTAGATTGACTAAGAAAAACAAGATAAGACTTAAGTTACTAAAATCAGAAATGCAATTAGGAACATTACTACCCATTTTACGAAAATTAAAAGGAATATGAAAAATTGTACATCAAAAAACTGGACAACATAAACAAAGTGGACACATTTCTAAAAGACACAAACTATATACAAATCTGACTCAAGAAAAAGTAAAAAAAAATCCGAATAGACCTACAAGAAGTAAAGAGACTAAATCAATAACAAAACCTTCCAACAAAGAGGAGTTCAGGATTATACGGTTTTGCTGGTAAATTCCACTAATGATTTAAAGAAGAATCAACACCAACTTCCTCAAATTCTTTCAAAAAATAGAAGAGAAAGGAACACGTCATAACTCATTCTATGAGGGCAGCATTACCCTTGTACCAAGTATAGACAGAGATGTTACAAGAAAAAGGAAACTGTAGGCCAAATTCCTTAGATACATTAGATGATCCAAATCCTAATAATGGCTGTGTTTATTGTTGAATGTGTAGGGGAGGAGTGTATTATAAGTAGCACATGTTATGAATTACCCCTTAATAAACATTGTTTTCAACATGTAAATCAACGAGGAGAACTCCCAATTATACAGTAGGCCTTGACACACCTAAACTAAGCTTCTGTATGGAATTGTTTAGAGAACAATTTAGTTATAGTGAAATCTTTCAAACCTTCTTCAGGCATAGTTTTGTGTCTCAGTAGATTCAAAATTATCAATGAGTAGAGTCATTGTAAGAATAAAGAAGTAGAACTTGAGTTATTCCAGCCTGTCATCCTTCTATAGCAGTGGGTCAAATCACACCAATGTTCTCTATCTTTCAACCACCTTCTCTAATTTTTGGAGAAAAACAAAAGCCCCAGAAGTTTTTATCAAATAGAGTGAAAAAAAATTCTGGTGAAGATATTTCACTGGAAATTTTTGACTACAAGAAATATTTGAAAACCACGGTAATCAATACTAAAGAAAGAAATGAACTGTATTGCAATTTCTAGAATTTTTTGTGACGTGAAAATTTTAGAATCTCTACCAAATCTATCCTTATATTTAAGACTTTTCCTGACTATTTATTTAACTGTTGCTTCATCTGAAAGTAAGTTTTCAAAGTTAAAATTAATAAAAAGTGTTCTTTGATGGATTACGAGTAAAGATAGATGGGCAAATACTGCTTTACTGTCGGCTGAACATGAATTTGAGAAGGTCAGTTTGGACACCAGTCCCAGATACGCAGAAACTGTAATATTATTTGCTACTGTGACGGACTAATATAGAGATATAAATTTTTCCCTGTTTTCAAAAACATATTCGTGTAATTTAAAACAGTTAACCCATTACTATTTTCTTTTTTGTATTTTTATTAGTGTGAACATATATATGAAGTTTGAAAAAATTTTTTTACTCTGCATTTCTTTTCCAGCCATTTTTATGATTTATTTCATTGCAAGATTAAAATGAAAGCCTTTGTTGTATGGGGGTTAGGGTTGGGGTTGGGGTCGGGGTGAGGGATGGTCCCCACTCTGGGTGTCAGACGCACTAGGAGGACCACTGACTGGGAGAAGCGTTTGTCTGTGGTCCTGAGGAACAGGTCCTCCTAGGCTTCTTCTTTCCCCCAGCTCTTCCTGTGCGTTGCGGAATAATACCTGCTCGGGCTCAGCTGATGGTTCCACCGCATGTCCTTCTCCTCGAACCTGGCTGCTTCCTCCGCCATGTGGTCCCAGGCCCCCAGCCAGCAGGGATGCAGACCAGGGTGAGAGCAGAAGGAGCCTCCCTGTGTTACTTGGTGCTAACGAATTCCTGCAGCCCCAGCTTTCCTTCACCGCTGTGGGGAGACAGCTGGGGACCGTACCAGCTTTGCACTTTGCATCCTGGAGTCAAGCAGCCCCCTTCTCCAGGCCCTGGGTGCCCTGCCTGGACTGGGAGAAGAGGTAGGGAGAAAGAGGATGTTAATAATAAATAGGTCAGCACTTTCTGCGTGCCAAGGTCCTTCCTAAGCACTTTTCATGTCTGTTACTCATTTAACCTTCACAACAAGGCAGGTACTAATAGAAATCCTATTTTACAGCTGAGAAACAGCTAGTAATGCTCTGAGTCCTTACTCTGTGGCAGTCCCTGACCCAGGCCAGGTACAGACTTTGCCCTGTGAGGTGGCTGCAATCACTATCCCCATTTGATAGAGGAGGAAACGGAGGCCCTCTTACTCAGAGAGGCTAAGTAATTCAAACAAGGTCACACAGCCAGGGAACAGCAGAGACAGGGTTTGGACTCAGATCTGGGTGATTCTAAAGCCTTGTACAAAATGTCTGTCCTCTGAGGGACCCCCACTCAAAATCAGGTCTCGGTTCTGCGCGGACCAAGAGGAGGCCCCGCCCGTGCCCTCTGGCCTGCAGGGAGTCTGGACGCTAAATGCATTTGCCTCCAGGTCCTGGGGCTTTGCTTTCTTGTCCTGCCCCTCCCCCACTGTGGCTCATTCCTGCTCCCCAGGCCTCCTCCACGGTTAAGGGGCAAAGGTTAAGGGGCAAATTAGGCTCCGTGCCCGACTTTCCTGCCTGGCACGTGGGGATGAAATGTCATTCTGGAGGGGGAGTGGGAAGGAGCCTGTACTGCCAGATACTCCTGGGGTGAATGCAGTAGGAGACAGGGCTCTGGAGGCCTGAGTGTGACCTCTCCTGACCATTGATTTGGTAGGTCACAAAGGAAGCAATGCAGCAACAGCAGAGCACAGTGTGCATCACACACACAGAGCAGGCCTTGCATTAGTTGGAGGACCTGAGGCCACCCATGGCAGGCAGAATGTCCCATAAAGGACCGGGAGCAGCTGAACCCTACACTCTGTCTTGGGTCTGACATTCTCTGTTATTTGAGTTCTATACTTCAGTGTTCTTATCCATAAAATGCACGTAATAATAGTGCCTACCTCATGGAGTTATTGTAAGAGTTCAATGAAATGGTGTATTGACACAGGCTGAAGAAGTGTCCTGGCTCGTGGTAAGTCCTACAGAAAGGTTGGCTATGATCCTCATTTGTTATTACGAAGTCAGTCCCTAGGGATGGAGCAACATTGTGCGCCCTCCAGGGTCAACCTGGGAGGCACGGGGGTAAAACTGGAGGTTGAATACAAGCATCGAGTCTTCCAGAACCTACCAGGTCACCAACTAGCTCTGTGACCCAGGGCACGTTGCGTGTCCCCCTACCCCCTCCTCTTCCTCCTCTTCCCTTGACCCCATGCTTCATCTGTAAAATCAGTTGTAAGGATTAAGTGAAATAATGTATATAGAGTGCTTAGCACAGTGGCCAGACACAAATGGTGACCACCATGATCATTATCGCTACTTGCCACTTACTCTCTGAGATGTAGTCATGGGGATGGGAACAAAGAATAAGTATTATTGTCTTGGTTTGTAGCTGAGGGCACTGGGACTCAAAAAGTCAAAATGACCCACCTGAACTCCCGCTGAAGACTTCTGGCACAGCTGAGATTTAAAAATGTAATAGCACCAACCCCTTATAGCAAAAACAAAAACAAACAAACAAAAAGAAAGGGTTTGCCCTCCTCTAAAACTGTTTCCATGGGCTTTATCTTATTTATCCCAGCCTGAGACCTGGTTGTTCTGCCCCAATTTTTAAGGTAGATTTTTATTTTTCAGATCAGTTTTAGGTTCATAGCAAAATGGAGCAGAAAATGCAGAGTTCCCATGTGCCCCTGCCCCATGCAGACACAGCCTCCCCGACTATCAACATCCTGACCAGAGCGGGGCATTTTTACAGTCCATGAACCTTCACATGACCATGGCCTGAAGTCCATAATTTACATTAGGGTTCACTCTTGGTGTTGTACATTCTGTGGGTTTTGATAAATGCATAGACATGTACCTGCCATTACAGTATCATACACAATAGTTTCACTGCCCTAAAATTCCTCTGTGCTCTGCCTACTCCCCTCTCCCCACCCCACGACCCCCTGATGTCTTTGTTGTCCCCATAGTGTTACCTTTTCCAGAATGTCATACAATTGGAGTCATACAATATGTAGCCTTTTCAGGTTGGCTTCTTTCACTTCATACCATGCACTTCAATGTCCTCTGTCTTTTCATGGCTTGATAGCTCATTTCTTTTTAGTGCTGAATAATATTCCATTGTCTAGATATACCACAGCTGATTTATCCATTCACCTGCTAAAGGACACCTTGGTTGCTTCTAAGTTTTAGCAACTGTGAATAAAACTGCCTACTACTACAAACCCGTGGGTCAGTTTTTGTGTGGATATGTTTTCAACTCCTTTGGGTAAACGCCAAGGAGCACAATCAGTGGGTTGTAGGGCGAGAGTATGTTTAGTTTTACACGAAACTGCCAAACCGTCTTCCAGAGTAGATGTGCTGTTTTGCATCCTCACCAGCAGTGAATGGGGGTCCCTGCTGCTCCTCGTCCTTGCCAGCATTCGGTGTCATCAGTGTTTCGGAGCGTTTTGTAGATGAGGAGACCGAGGTGCACAGAGGTAAAAGCTTTGCCCAGGAAGTGACAGCTTGCCTTCCCATTCCACCTTCTTCCTGCACACCTAACTCTCACAGTGTGCAGGCTGACAGATGTGTGTTCTTTGGCTAAGGAGTCACTTTCTGGGCGGGGGGTGTCTGTGCCCTTCCCTGCAGGCCTGGGGAAGGGTCTCGCCTGCAGGGAGAGGTGACACCGGTGAGGCGCCTGCGCAAACAGTCATGCAGGGGTGCTCCTGGGACAAAGGGGCAAATTTGCAGGGTCGGCTGTTTCTCTTTCCCTGTGTGGACAGCTGGGTGGTGTGGTAGGAGGAGCTGGGCTTGGAGTTGGAAGTGAGTTTGAATCCTAGCTCTGCCACTCACTAGCTATGTGACTGTCTTCCAGTCACTTAGCCTCCAGTCCTCAGTTTTCCCTCCTGAAAAATGAATCAACTTCATGGGGTTGTTGGGAGGATCAACGGAGACCAGGTGTATAAAGTGCCTGCGTGTAACACAGCAATGATTTAGAATGAGACCATCCGTATTTGTCAGGGGTATTGGTCTGAAGTTTTCTTTTTCTTGTAATGTCCTTGCCTGCATTTGGTATCAGGGTAACTCTGGCCCCGTAGACTGAGTAAGGGGCTATTGTAGGTCTTGATCATGACACTCTAAGACATCAGGGGAAGCTTCTGTGTGGTGATGAATAAGGCAGTGTCCTCACATTGAGAGAGGACCGGGGACTCAGCTGATGAGAAGAAGCGATGTGCCCACAAAGGTGGGCTGGTCCAAGCCCCGAGGAATCCCAAGTAGGAAAGTAGGGGTGCTTTCAAGCCCTCCTTCTGTTCTCCCCTGGGGCTCAGACGATGGAAGCTGTGCCTGTCCCAGCTCTGCTGAGGGAAACACCAGGGAAGGACCTGTGTCCAAACAGGCAGAGCCCTACGTGGTGCAGCAGGAAGAGCCCAGGGGGCAACCAGGCTGACCCTTAGTCCCGTCTTGCGGCCATCACCGCCTCCTGGGCTCCCACTCTCCGCGCCTCGGTGCCCTCATCTGTAAAATGAGAGAACTCCCGTCTAGGGTTACAGTGAAGACAGACTGAGACAATGGGCCCAAAGCCTCCAGTGCATGGAAGTCTCCCAGAACCGGACGCTTTCTGATTCTTGATCTTGGGTCCCCATTTCTGATGATAGCAGAACACATTAATCTTCTCACTTCAAGGGGACCCCTGGTAGGATTTTGTCCTTGTGGAAGGAAGTTTTAGGGGAATGTGAAGAGAAGGTAATGGGTGGTTGACATCTGAAAGCTGTGCCCCAGCCTGTGGGAGAGTTTGGGGACAGAGATATGACGGAAAACATCTATTAAAAAACAGCCCTAGAACAGTTACCTGGCTTCTTTGGAAGCTCCTGATCAGCTGCCTGGGATGATGGCAGAGTCCTATTCTTCTCTCCCATCCTGTCTAGCCGCATGGGCCTCCTGGGCTCCTTGTCCCCAGACATCCACAGGAGTCACATCCTGACCTCCTTGGGGATCTACCCAAGTGTCATTGTATTAATTAGGCTTCCTTTGGCCATTCCAGAAATGCCCCCATACTACTCCCTTTACCCCTTATCTTGTATCATACTTAGTCCCCACCCTGATATGTCTTTACTTAGTAATTACTTTGCACATTGCCCCCAACACACCCATAGGGGAAAACAAAACAAAAAAAACTTACAGAGTGGCAAGGATTTGGCTCTGTTTCCACCAGTATCCATAGGTCCCAGTGAAGGTGATTGGTACAGATTAGATGTCTGTTAAATATTTGTCAAATGAATCTTCTCATTAATGCCATTATCCTGATGGAAATAGCAGTGATAGGAGGGAGGCATCCCATGGGGGAGATAAGATTTTGAGGGAAAGAGTCTAGTCCACGCAGTCCAACCTCAGCCCCCTCCTGTAACAAGCTCTCCCAGACTAATGGTGGGGTGGGCTCTCATTAGGTTCACGTACTGAGTGAGACAGAGTGAGGTTCAGGTCCTCTGACCCCTAGCCTAGCATCCTCTCCACCACCCAAGCCACCTGCACTGCTCTCTTTGAAAGCAGGTGTCACCTGTCTCAGAGGTAAACCCAGACCTTGGGGAGCTTTGCTGCTCACAGTGTGGTCGGCAGACCAGCAACCGCACCTGGGAGCTTCTAGAGACGCAGAGAGTTAGTCCAGCCCAGGACCTCTGGAATCAGAATGTGCACGTTAACAAGATAGGAGGCCCCGGATTCATTAAGGTCTGAGAAGCCCTGCCTTGCAGGATGTTTTACAGGCTGGGATTGTCCAGCTAGCCTTTACCTGGCTGGCCCAGCCAACCCACAAATGATTACTGAGCGCAGAAGAAAGCCAAGGCAGAGAGGGATGGAAAAAAGTATAAAGAAGTCCTGCCTAGGAAGGCAAAAAACCTGCCAAGGGCCCGGCTGTCGGCCCAGCAGGGCCGTGACAGTGGAGTCCCTTCTCTTTAAGTTCCCTTCCCGCGCCTGAGGCCGTTGGGACCTACAGTGCCATTTATCCCAGGTTCCTGGGGGTCTGGCCGGACCCTGCCTGTGCCTTGGCCCCCCATTTCTCTCCTTTAGGCACTTTCTGACCTCTACCCCAGGCATGGGGTTGGCTTGATAATTCCTCACCAGGAGCTCTGGGACTCATACCTGGGGAGCTGCCCTAGAATCCTGCGGCCAGCCTCCAATTCCAAGAGGGTGGTCTGGTGAACAGGTTGTTCCCACAGGCTGGCTGGTGTCATATTGCCTTTGTGGATCAAGGTCATGAGAGACTGGGCCACTGGAATGGGGCTGACATGATGATTTTGAGTGATTCCCACATCAGACTCAGGACAAGTGCAGACCTCTGGGCTACCATCAGTCCAGGGTCTGTGAGGTGGCTCTTGCCCATCTATGTTTTGACCATGGTGTCATCTCTTGCCCACGGCACCAAGAGCGGCAGCGGTGGTAGCAAGCATCCTTCACCCTGGTGCCAACCTCCATGAGCGCCCATGCTGTCTTCTATGACTAACGGGTTTGTCATTTCCACGTGAACATTCTGAATGGCCAACTTATGACCAGGAAGCAAGTGATCCTTCTCACCTCCTGCACATTGCGTAAGACTTGCGTTTATGGTCATCCGCAATGAAGCAGATGAAGAGCGTTTGAGAGAGTCATTGGAATCCAGTATTCATGGGTGACACAATGGATGATACAGCGTCACGAGTAATAATGCACCCAGCATTAAGTAAATGGTAGCAGGGAACTGCAGGGGTGAGAAGATCCAAATTGTTTCAATGCAAACAGGTTCCTAGGAGCCATGGCATTGTGAAAAAAAACGGCATTGTGTCACGGTGGGAGAGAAATTAACCAGGAATGACATGTTTGACAATAAAGAACATGAAGAGATGGTTCCTGGACCTGAAGAGGAACGGATGGTTCTTGGGCCCTACAAAGAATCTTCACACACACTGCTTGGACAATAAACAGATATGCTAGCACCTGTTCTCTGTCCATTATTCTGTATCTTCATCAATAAATCACAATACTTCATATAGGCCAAGGGTTTTGTATTACATTTTAAAATTAGATTGTTTATATAGACATGGGTCCCCCCACACAGAAATTTGCCCAAGGCTCTGCACATGCTAAGGGCAGCCATGACTGAGGCGGGGGGTGGGGGCGGGCAGAGATAAGCCTTGTTCTTGTGAACTAGAGTTCAGAACGCCTTGCAGCAGTCAGGGGAGACCTTAGCAACCAACTGGTCCAAAGCCTGCTCTTTACAATGGTAAGGGACCGAGATTCAGCAGAGACAGGTGCCTCGGGGCTATTTAACAAGGACAAGCTGTGGTAAGTAGTGGAAACCCAGGGAAGGGAGAGGACAGAACAGCCTGGGTGATGGTAGGGGGTCTCCCTGGAATGACAGGGCTTTCTGCTGAGCCCTGAAGTGTAGCCAGATCAAAAGCCTGGAGGAGAATGGAGGAGAGCATCCTGGGGCCAAGGGAAGAGGGGCAGGAGTGAGCAGGACCTGCAGGACACTGCCGGGGACTTGTCTGGCTGAGGGGCATTAGTGAGGGGCTGCTGGACTGTACGTGGGTCTCGGAGATCTTTCTAGTCTCCGGGGGCCTCATCCCTGCTCTCCAAGTTGAGGAGCATGTCTTCCACGAGGCAGTCAAGGCACTTGCCATCCCCACTGCCGGGGGCATTGTCGGGTCCAACTCAGAGGGGCAAGTGCACCTAAACCTGGAGCCATTAAGCTTGCACACAATTTCAAGCCAGAGCACAAACCGCCAAAGCTATGGTCCCTTGATGGAGCTGTTTCAGGCCACTTTTCCTCACCCGTCTGCTCCCCGCCATGCTTGGAATCTCCTTGTCCTCAGCAGGAAGATTTTTAAATCCTCCGGGAAAAAGATATTGAAACACAAGTTAAAATTCAACTACATGACCTGGGAGATGGAAAGTGAAACACTTCTCCATATTGGTTTTGCTGGTTTATAAAACACCTTCTCATCTGTTATCTGACAGGGTGCTCACCGTACCTTATGGTGCCAATCAGTGTTTCCCAGAATCCTCAGGAGGGCTTATGTAAGCAGGCTGCCAGAACTCGCCTCCAGAGTTTCCAGTCAGTAAGCCTGGTGTGCCACCCAGGAGTACCCATTTATAACAAGCTCCCAGGTGGTTTGGGACCTACATTTTGAGAACCACTAATGTAGGTGCTGTCAGAGTTTAGATCCAAAAAGTTCAAGGGCTGTAGACAAGGGTCAGCTTATGCCCTCTGTTGGTGGTTGGTGGCATGGCAGGCTTTTTTCTCTCTTCTCCCCACCCCTTCATTTTTCATCTTAAAAATGTTTGCCAGCTAATAGTTCTTAAGTTGATGGATTTCTGTAATTCTGTTCTACAGATTAGTGAGCCATGGCTTGGCTAGGCTATGGGGCTTTGGAAAGCCACATGCTCATATGTGGCAAAGCTTGAACTACATAGAACTCAGGGCTCTGGGTTCCCTCCCCAGTACTTACCTGAAAGAGCCCCACTCCACCAGTGTCCCCTGCTGTGGAAAGGGCAGCAAAGGTGGATTCAGACCTGGGTCCTGGGCCAGTTCTACTGCATGTTAGCTGTGAACCTGTGCAAGCCCTGTAGTCTCTTTCAGCCTCAGTTTCCTTTTCTGATAGAAGTTGTTATCTACCCAGACTAGAATATTATGAGGATGGAACAGAAAGCAGAAGGATTGAATGAGGGGAACAGTGTTGATTTCTCACAGTAGTAGCAGCATTTATGGAGTGGATACACTGCCTCGAGTGCTTTCTCCCATTTACATTTCATGACATCTCTGAAGCCAGTGTTACATTATCTCCATGTTGGAGAAGAGGAGACTGAGGTCCAAGGAGGTCAAACAGCTGATCACACAGATAGCATGTGGGGGAGGTGGGATTTGGACCCAGGTATTACGGCTTCAGCACCAGGTGCTTAATCATTATGCTATACAAGAATGGACAATGTTTCTAAAGCACATCTATCTCCGCGCTGCTCATGCAGGGTCTGACAGGGAGCCCAGCCAGAGAGAGCCATCTGTCCTCCCTGTGGTTGAAAGTGACTTTTTGCCATCAGGGTCCCAAAGAGGGTTGTGAGGGCAGACCTCTGAGCAAGGCTGAGCCCCGGGTTACCTCACCGAGCTCACTTCTGTGGCTCCTCCCTTCGTCATCCATCGCCATTCATCCCATACATGTGTACATACAACTGTGGACACACGCAATCCCATACATGCTCACTCAAGCTCACAGAGTGGGTAAGGGACAATGACCCTGGCACTCAGGTGAGGGCATTCACAGTCAAGGACACAGCCTTCAGAGGCCCCCAAAGTGCTGCTCTCAGGTGATGGCTCCTGAGTGATGGTTCACCCTTCAGCTATGCAGTGAAAGATGGCACCCCCAGGGCAGGGCCCCACCTGTCCCAGCACTCCCCCATGCCAAAGTCAGCATTATGTGTGCTGCACAGAGGCCATGGAGAAAGGAGGTGAGGGACAAAGAGAGAGAGAGCAAGGGGGAGTGACACAGAGGAGTGAGACAGACAGGGACACAACCACAGAGACAGGAAGATGGAGACAGAAACGTGGAGCGATGAGAAGGGCAGGGGGACAAAAATAAGCAGATGTGATGGAAGAACAGAGCTGGAGGAGAGAAAAGAGGAAGAGAGAAAGCACAAAAGTCAAGGAGAAGGAAGGAGAGAGCAGGGCGCAGACCAAGGCATGAAGAGTAGGGGAGGGGCGTGGGCGGGTGAAGAGGGCGGGGTGGGAGAAGTGGGCATTAGGGCTATCTGTGGGGAAGACAGACATGGAGATCTGAAGCCTCAGAAGGTAGATGTAACAGAGAAACAGGTGGGGAGAACCTGGGGACGGAGACAGGTAGAGGGGGGGAGAGGTTGAGGAGACAAAAAAAAGAAGAGACAGAGAGGGAGGGATGGGAACCGAGATTATACAGAGGGAAGGGGAGTGAGCAGGGCACATGCGCTGGAATTACCAAGCTAAAGAGCCAGTTCCTGTCCTCGAGCAGCTCAGCCTTTGCAGGAAGTCACACACACAAACAAGAAATGATAACAGAATGTAGAGAGAAGGAAGCTCAGGGAGTTCCAGAAAGTACAACAGTGCAGAGGCTGGTCACGGTTGAGGAAGGCTTCCTGCAGGGGGTGACATCTGAAGAAAGAATGAGGAAGTGTCTGGTAGGTGCTGAGAGGGAGAGAAAGGCAACAGTGTGATGAGACAAGGAATGTGGAGAAGCAGGGGCTGGGCAGGTCTCTGAAGACCCTGTTTGAGTCTCATCCTGAAGACCGCAGGAGGCCCTGATGGGTTTCAAGGAAGCAGATCTGTGTGTGTTTGATTGGGGTGCATCAGCTGCTGGGGGGAGAATGGGTTGGTCAGCATAGGCAGGAGGCAGGGTGACCAGTCAGGGCCACCCAAGCGTAGTCAAATGCTTCCCTAGGGCAGCAATAGTAGAGATGGAGAGGAGGGGAAGGATTTGGGGGGCAGTGAGATCTGCGGGGCTTGAAGACTGAATACCTGAGAGCAGGTGGAATGCAGAAGTGTGTCCTGAGGTGGCACGGACGAGGCAGCCATCTAGGATTGGAGGATCTGCCCAGCCTCAGGAACCTCCCTCCGGCCCCTGCTAAAGGGCGGCGCCCGCCCATGGTCTAAATGTGTGCCCATGCCTGTGGGTCTTTCCTAGGAGTCCAAACACTTTTTACAGGCAACGACAAAGCCCTCTTCACTCTGTGAAGTGGTACCCAATATTATGGGGCCTGGGCAAATCAACACAGTAGGCAGGGCAGAACCTGAGGTCAAGAGGTCTGAGGCCTCCCTATGGGTGCTGGGACTTGAGCCAATGGGTTCTTAAGGCAGAAGCTAAAGGTGTTCATGGCAGCCTTCTTTGATGGGTTGGGCAGCTAGCTAGCATCTCTTATGTGTCTGCTAGTCCTTATGATAAGAAAGAGGGAGGGAGGGAGGCAGGAGGAGAGAGAAAGAGAGAGAGAGAAAGTCCTGGTCACAGCCTATCAAAAAAAATACAGGACAAATATGTTTATTTTGATCATTATAACACAGGTTGAAGCAGGCCACCATGGGGGCAGTATCAGGAGAGATACACAGAGGAGGTGCCGCTGAGCTGGGCTGTGAAAGATGACTAGGGGCTCTCTACACAGAGAAAGGGCTCAAGGCACTGGAGGCTGAGGAGAGAGCCGGGGCTAAAGCATGGAGCCATGGAAGTGTCTAGAGGGGACCAGAGCTACGACTGCACACTCTTGTTTACTCCACAATTTGTAGCACAACTCCTCAGCCTCCCTCTGGGCTCACCTGTAGCTCAGAAGATGGTTCGAGAACACTCAGACAGGAGCTGACTGCATCCCACCTCAAGTAAGCTGGCAGAGGGTGGGGGGTCTTTCCACTTTCTGCCCCACGACATTCTCTAAGCTGAAGTAAAACCCTCAGGGGCAGCCCTCGAACGGTGGGGAAGAGAAGCCCGTGGATAAATGCTGATGACTGACTCCCACAGCCACTCCTGGACATATCCCAGAGACCTCTGGGGAACTGGCCCCTTTCCTCTAGCAGTGACCTTGAGAACACACAATGTAAAGCCAGTCTTTATATGGGCTCTTCCTCCTTCCCAATCTCACTACCCACCCCCAGCCCACTCTTCCAGTCCTGCTTCCTGGGACACCTTCCAATTAAACCACTGCATCCAACTCCTTTCTCAGGCTCTGCTTTGGGGAGAGTCCAAACTGAGATGGGCCATGTTGCTGGAGGCTCAGAGCGGGAGGTGTTGTGGAGTACACACTGCACCACAGAAAACGCACACGTTTCTGAGTATCTTCTGCGGACCAAGCCCTTAACTTGACAAAGGGACGCAGAATTCTTTGAGAGGGTCCTTCCTCTCCCAGACCTCTGTTCTGACTGAGCGGATGTGACAAGAGAGGTGAGCCAGCAACATGTAAGAGATTAGAAACATTTTCTTTCTGCCTTTGGAGCATGTCATGTAGGTTGTGGGCAGCAGATTGACGTTCCTAATTACAGTTGGCTCAAGCTGATATTAAGTATTTGTCTCATTTCCCAGAGTCTACAATGCGGGTGGTTGATGGGGAAGGTGCCAAAGGAGATGCTGGGTAGCTAAGGATGACAATCTGGGATTTTAAATACCCATGAGAGGGAAAAGTGGACAAGTCACAGCCATGCGGGAAGGGGGATTAGTGTCCTTGAGTAGCCCTTTAATGGCTTCCAAGGACTGGAATGTTCTGGAAAAGGCTTTAAGGGCACCCTCCTGTCTTGAGGTTGACCTACCCAAGACCGTCCAGACTGGGGCTGTGGCCACTGTTGAGGCTGGACAGAATGCTTTCATGGGTCTAAATTTCATCTGCTGGTCAAAGGTTTATTTTAATTGATTTGGTTTTGGCGATAGTTAATATTTGCTGAGCGCCTACTGAGTGTCCAGGGTTTCACAATAAGAGAAGCTATGCCCTTGTGCTCAGGATGCTTCCCAGCTCACGGTCTATACCAACGGGAAGCTCGTGAAGATAAGCCCAGACACTCACACGCCCAAATGCAACAGGTGGGACCAGCGGGGCTGGAGTTGTCAGGAGTATGACAAGGAAATGGGATGGGGAGGGTGGAGAGTGTTTGGCTTAGTGCAGAAGGATGAGAAGGGCATTCTTGGCAGGTGAACGATGTGGTCAAAGGCATGAGGTCCAGCATGGGAACGCATCTACGGAGAGTCTGCACAAATGAGACGCCTGGGGCCTGTGGCAACATCCGCTATCCAAGAGATTTAGTAAAGTCACTCAAAGTCCTGAAACCAGGACTAATAGCCATCCACCTAGCTCGCAAGACAGGTGGGAAGCTCAAATAAGGCGGCTGGCCTGAGTGGCCCCGGAATGCTCAGATCCAAAGTGGAAAAGATTTCTGTTCAGGTCACTACTGTGCGAACTTAGGCAGGTCTGCTCCCCTCTTGTTCACTCATCAGCAAAATAAGGATGGTTATTACTTCTTCATATTGATGCATTTAGGATTACAAGAGGAAATGCAAATAAAAGTAGTGTGATGATCCACAAGCGCTCTACAGATCTTATTATTGCCGTAGTGTAAACTGTGCTTCTTGAAGGCAGGTATCATATCTCTGTTTCCCTGGCACCTTGCAAGCACGGGTGTTCATCCATCGCGTCAAGGACGACGTCGTGATATACTTAATAGCGCTGTAAAATCTCGGTGTAGCACGAAGCCAGCACTTCCGGGCCTGCAGGGAGGTGGTGATGTATCAGAGAGCCCTGTGCCCTCCATCTCGGCTAACCCCTCCCCGGCTCAGTCTAAGCGGTTCAGTATTGGCTGACACCGGTTCCGCTCAGGTCATCAGGACGGGGCCTCCCTACTAAAGTCCCTCAAGTTCCTGCAGCAGCTCCAGGATACGGTGTGACCCAGGTCAGGATTAGTTCACTGCACAGGACACACCTGTGTCCCCCTGATTAGCGCTGCACCAAGGGTAGTGTAGACACACCTGGGGCAAGTCCCGTCCTGTCTTTAGAAAGCATCTTTCATCACAAGAGGCACCGTGGAGAGTTTGTGCGCCGCGAAACTCACGGGCGTCCGGAGCAACGCCTGGGGCCAGTCCGGCGGCGTGTCCTTGTCTAAGTCACTTTCCACTCTACTACTCTGTTTCTTCTTGCGTAAAATTGGCTACGATCCCTCCGGGCCAGTTAATCGCTTAAAGAATTAGATTCAAACGATTGCTTAAGCAGTCCCATTCCTCGACCCCGTGCCTGGAGTTTGCAGGAGGGAGGGCCGCGGGCAGAGCTCCGCGGCCGGTGGCTGCCACGCCCCTCTCCGTCCGCCCCGCGGCACTCACGGCCCGCAGGCGGGCTTTGCGAACCTCCAGGGGTCGAGCTCGGCGGTCTTCTCGGCCCACGCGGCGCCTCGGCTGCCTAGAGTGTGATTTCACCAGCGTCCCGGGGCCAGCGGGGCACTGAGAAGCCTGGTCGCCGCCCACTCCCTCAGCCGGCAGGTGCCAGGGCCCCGCTTCGCCCGGCCGCCTGGTGTCCGCGGGCCTGAAGAGGTTAAGGCCGCCGGCCTGGGCGCCCAGACCGGGCCTCCGGAGCGCCGGTGCCCAGCGGCCAGCGATCCAGCCCGGAGGCGCGGGACACGGCAGCGGGCGGGAGGGCGCTTCCTCCTCCTCCTCCTCCTCCCTCCGCCTCCTCCTTTGTAGCGAGTTCCCGGCCCCTCTTCCTCCCCCCGCCCCCCAGCCCGGGCCCGCTCCCTCGCTCCCTTTCTTCCTGCCTCGCCTTCCTGCGGCGAAAGAGGCTCATCTATTATAAATGCACATTCGGGGCTGACATCAGCGAAGAGCGGCGGGCGAGCGCCGACGAGCGGTCCTTGCGCTCTGCCTGTCCGGAGCGCCGGCCCCCAGGCTCGGCTGAGCCTCCCGCGGGGCGCGGGGAGCGTGCCCAGCGCCGCCGGGGCCGCGAGCGCACAGAGACGCGCGGGACCCCTTCCCGCCGCCGCTCGGGCCCCCAGCGGACCCTGCCGTCGCCCCCGCACGCCGCGCCCGCGCCTCCGCAGCGCCCGGGAGTTCCTGCATGACTGTCACAAAGGTAAGCGCCCGGGACCCTCCCGCGCCTGCAGTCCTCCGCCTCCGCTGTCAGGGGCGCGGGGGTGGGGGTGTGGGAGGGGGCACTGGTGCGGGGAAGGTGCGGCGTGCGCCTCCTTAGCTCCCCCAGTCGCTCGAGTGGCCCCCGAGGACCGCTGAAGCATGGGGGAGGATGCCGCTTTGGCAGTCGCTGTGGTTTGGACAACATCCCTCCGCGCGGGCCCAACCCCAGGACTGCATTTTTAACCCTTCTTTAGGATGCTGCATTTTTAACCCCTGGAGAGCAGTGTTGGGTAGCTCCTTATGGTCCCCCATTGGAGCGCTCCTCGGGGTTAGTCGCTGGCAGGGACTGGTGCTGGGCAGTGGTGTGGTAATGGGCTTGGCGCCTGGAGGAGGCCACGGGAGGGGAAAGCCCACCACACCTGCCGGCCTCCACCACCAATCCCAGGGACTCTGGCCCTGTGCCAACGCCACTCGCTGGAAAAGGCGCTCTCTAGTCTGGGAGTTGCTTCACGGGGATAGGAAAGGTTCTGAGGTGACCAGCTTGAAGATGTGGGGAGGACCGTTCTTAGACCTTGCCATAGGGACCTAGGTTTATTGGACCACTTTGGGGCTTCTCTGTTGTGAGGAGGAAGGAGTTAAGAGCAAAGCAGACAGGGTAGTGGAAGGTGCCCAGGATTAGGAGACTAGAGAGACCTGAGTGCACTCCCCAGCTCTGCCCTAACTCCTGGGTGATCTTGACTGGGCCCTTCTGCTTTGGGCCTCAGTTTCCTATTGTGGAATGTGAGGATGATGCTATGAATCCTGGAGGTCCAGCTGGGCAGTTGAAGAACCAATAAAATCAAGGTTGTGAACATACTTTTGAGAGAGCTCTGTCACCCTAAGGAGCTCACAGCCTGGTCTTGGCCTTGGGTTTGGCCATCCATGCACCCAAGGCCAGAGCCCACTAGCTGTCCACCTGGCTCTCAGAATTGGAGAATTGGAGGCCAAAGTGGGAAGGGAAATTTGCCTGCGGTCAGCACTGAAGCAAGGAGAGGGATGGTTCTGGCTCCTTCTGATAAGCCAGAGGCTACCAGTGCCCCCTTGAGATCTGCTACGAGACAATGTATTTGTTCAGAGTCTTTGGGCTCATTGTAGGAAGATGAACTTAGGGGCTGAGGGGCTACCTTACCTCTGGCTGCTCCTGGCAGGGCTGCTGTGACCCACGGGGCTAGGATGCATTGTGTTTTGAAATGCTACAAACGCTATTCTGCGGGGAATGATTATTATTATTAAGGTTATTAACTTCAGAGTCAAAGACACGCATTGGCCAGGGAAGAAGAATACTGGATGGGCCTAGATGAGAGATAAAGGGTGTGAAATTTGTAATAATAGCACTGAGATTTGACTCAGTGCCTCCCCTCTGTCTCTTTGTGTATGTGAGCTCAGGCTTCCTAGCTACCCTGGAGGCCTACGAGGAAGGTGTGTCTAGCACCTTTAACAGAAGAAGAAACTGAGGCTCAGAGCAATAGAATGACTTGCCTAAGGTGATAGAGCAAGTAAGTTAGCAGAGCTAGGGCTTGCCTTGAGGTCTGTCATAACCTATGGCCTGTGATCTTTCCATTGCTGAACACCCTGGAGGTTGCGTTATTTCCATGGTAGAGGGTCACTCCTTGGAGGCCTGGCTCCTGTGGTAGGGAGTCCATGAAAGTGGGTACTTGTTTGTTACAACCCACCGGCAGGCCTGGCCTCTCGATGTCCAATGATGGTTCACTAATGCTGTCCCCTCAACACCCCCCCCCACCCCATTCCCTACCTGCTCCAACCAATGTGGCATCAGTTTAAGCCAGTTGAGGAGATTAAATAAAATCCCTACCTTAACCCTATCTTCTCTCCCCTTGCCAGCCCTTCACAGACTAGCGGTGTTTCTGTGGGTAGGACTGGAGGAGCAGTGGGATGCAGGAGACAGGCCTGGGTACAACCCTGCCGCTTGAAAGCCTGCTGTAAGAGGCACCTCCATGAGTTCTAGAAGAAACCCCAGTGCTCTGGGAGTCTGAAGGCCTAGCCTCTAGTCCTAAATCAGCTACTAACAGGCTGTGTGACCTTGGGTCAGTCAGTTCCATCTCTAGGACTCTGTTTTCCCATCTGTGAAATGCAAGAATTGCTTCTGATGATGTCTAGGGTCCCTTCTGCTGGGCCTTGGGTCATCTTCAGCTTCCTCAAGGAAACCAGCTCTCATGGAGACTGGGGGCTCTCTGTTCTCTTGGAGGTGGTCTGGTTAGAAGACAGATATGAAGAAGAACCCTAAAGGACACTGGGGAGGTGGGATCACTGCTTACAAACCGGGGGTGGTGGGCAGGGAAGGGAATGGCTTAGAGACCACAGCCCTTGCTGCCCCTCTTGCAGGTACAAGGTCATCCCTTCCAAGGGAGCCTGGCTTCCTGCACCCTGCCTGCACTGAACCTTTGTGTCAGGCCCCTGAGGGCAGAGTCCTAGGGCCAGGGTTACGTGTGGATTGCAAGGGATCATCTTGTTAGCCCAGAGAGCCTGGAAAGTGGAGGAGGGGAAGTCAGAGGGGCAAGTTGCTAGATGGTCAGTGGCACTTCCTGAGAGGAGGCCGGCTTCTGTGTTCCATTTACCACCCTGCCTCTCATACATATCCCTATTCTCCTTCATTGTGGGGTACAGCTGATGAAGCTGCCTTTAAATCCTGGGGGAGGGGCATCCTGGAGGGACTCCTGCCCTAATCATCACTAGAGTTAGAGAGCCATGCAGATTGTGACCTTCTAGCCTGATGGCATTGTTCCTGGCTGTGACATTTTCAATTCTGTTTTACTGTGTGTTTTAATAAGTGACCTTAGTTGCTTTATGTCATGAGGAGGAGGAGAGAAGAAGAAAAAGAGAGAGAGAGAGTAGAGTGAGAGAGAGTAGCGGGAAGGACCAGAGGCAGCTTCCCAGGCCTTGATCATCCACGGGAGATAAAGGCTCCACCTCCTCTCAGTGTTAGTCCAATATCCTTCTATAGGACAAGTCTGGGGTGAGGGATTGAAGGCTGCTTTCCTAGTAACAAGACGATTTTATTCCAGATGATTTTATTTTGAGTTCTTGTGCCTGCTTTTTATAATTTTTCTATCTCTCTTCCATTTCCGTCATATGCCAGACTTGCAGGGCTTCTCCAGTTTTAAATACCTGTTTCTAAACAGCCATCAACTGGAAAAACAGAACAAATATGTTAGCGCCTTGTGCAAAGTACAAGTCTGGGGGCTGTAAGAAAGGCCTACAGGCTGTAATGTAGGACTTTACAGCCTCCTTTTTCCTGCTTAGCGGTCCTTTGGCATGATTTCCTGGCTTTTGACTTTGATGTGACCAGAGATGGGGCTTCTAGGTAAGAAAGGTGGTGTGTTGTAACGACTGGACTTCCTTGTTCCCAGGTGTGCCTTATGAGGTTAGATGCCAGTGAGCTCAGTGCTTTCGAAGTTCATGAGGCTAGTTTTGCGGGTCTGCTGTCCAGGAATAAAGTACCCTGAGCAGCAGAGATGCCTGCTGCCTTTCAGAAGGACTAAGCAGAAGGAACGTGAGCAAAGAGGGGACCCTGGATGCCAGCTCCGCCTCTAAGCAGCGTGTCAGCCAGAAACCAGTCCCTGTTTCTGCAGGTCAGGCTTCTTTCTCCTGCCCGTGTCCTAGCGGAGCTCAGCTCACTCCTGCCAGCCCCTGGCCCCTGCCGCATGTGATAGGACTGAGGACGGTGCTGCTCTCCCAGGTAACTAATAACAGTTAATTGTCTGACAAAGATCACATGCCTCTCCCTATAGAGTGACTTCGAGTGGTCAAGTCATTCAACCCTCTCCTTTGACAGACAAAGGAGCTGAGGCCCAGGGAGCAGAATTGTGACCTGCCTAAAGTCACTCAGCACGTTTGAGGCCGAAGGGTCTGGAAACTGCTTCCTCCTGACTCCTGGTCAGTGCTTCTTACACCTGGCTGCCCTGATTCAGGCAGCCCAATCAGGGGCAGGTGTCTTGGCCTCACTCCAGTAACCCCACTGTATGGGCCCAACCTGGACTGCTGGTGTCTGGTTTTTCTTCTGCTGGGCAGCCTCTTCCACTGGAGGCAGACATTGGGGTTCAAGGTATATGGGAGCCCTTGTTACACCCGGGGTCATGATAGGGAGGGAGGGATGGCAAGGCCCTTCTGCCTCCAGATCCTTGACCCAGAATCTAGCCTATGAAGGAGATGCCTGGGCCCCATCCCCCGCAGACACCCCCTGTGCCAGTACCTCTTTCCTGCTGGCTCTTACTGGGAGAAGAGATGTGAGTGCCAGCATGTCACAGAGCCTCAGCGAAAAGGCACACACCCAACTCCCAGACACTTGAGGGTGGAGTGGGGCTTCTGCCTGCTCTGCTTCACGCAGCCATTATACCTCCTCCTTCCTGCCAGTTCTTCCAGACGCCTAGCATTCTCATGCAGAAGATGTGAGGCTAACACTCACTCATTTATTTAGCCAGCACCCTCTGGAGCTCCTCCTACTCTGGGCTGGGCCCTGTGTTAGGCATTAGGGTGACAGAACGTGTAAGCCATTGCCCCTGATGTCCAGGACCTTTGAGGAGATGTGTCCAAGTCCTGAGTTAGGAATCTTGAGGTCCAGGGGACACAAGCCAGGAGAGAGTCTGTCTTGCCTGCATATTGTAAGTGCTCAATAAATGTAGGCTTTTTCCTACCTTACTGTCTCTTCTTCTAGGCAATGAAACTCACTCTCCAGAAGAGCCTTGCTGAGTTATTTGAGGGTGCCCACCTTGGCACCTATGACGGTGCTTCGAGGCCTGTGGGAAAGGTTGTCAGGCTCCCCAGGGCCCCAGAATCACCCCGCAGTTGGTCTGCCCTGTGGAGTCAGCATAGACTCGAGCTGGGCCAGTTTGGGAGTGTGGACGCTGGCTGGACAAACGGCCTGGCAGCATCAGGCCCTGGCAGCTCAGGGATGGAGTGAGTTTTTCCATTTCTTTCCCGGATTGGCTAGTCTGGGGCAGACATGGCCTCAGCCGCCAGCTCCTGGCACCCGGGCGGCCCAGATTCTGATTTGGATATGCTGGCCACGGAATCTGTCTAGTGTCCAGGAGATGAGACATTCCTTCTGTACATACCCCCATCTCCTTTTCGCCTCTCCTGACCAGCTTTCTCTGTCCCCCTTCCTTTCCCTGCCTGTGGACCCCGCGGGCTCAGGCCCAGCCCAGGCAGCCTGCAGCCTCGGAGCAGCTGCACAGAGCAGGCCCTGCCAGGGAAGGACAGATGCAAATCCAGTGGCTTCCACATGAAAAGAAGCTGTTTTGAATGAGCGTCTCCTTTGTGGGTCTGGAGTGTGGGACCAACTGTGAAGGAGCACAAGGGGGGAGGAGGGTGAGAAGGAAGGGAGGAGCTGGCACCCACCCTCCCTTGCCCCCTCCCCGCTGCTCCCCCACAGAGGCCCCTGGGGGGACTTCATAATTGGTTTCTGGCTGGCACCCTCCTTCCAATTAATTAACACAGTGATGGGAGGCACCCAGGTTTGCTCAGAACTGTCCTGTTTACAGACTACGAACATGGGTTATTGCATTGAATCCCTTCGAAGGTCCCATGGTGGGGGTTCCCTCTATTTACGGATCAATAAACAGAGTCTGAGTGGAGGGATGGCCGCACCCTGGTCACAGAGCTACTGTGGGTCAGAGCTGGGATGCAAACTCAGAGCTTCTGACTAATCCCTCTCAGTCCGATTGCAAGATGGTCTCCATCCTGTGAAAATTCATCATCATCAGCAAGAGAAAAACAGTTACTAAGCAGGCAGGGGGCCGCATGATCACACTTACTCAGTACAACCGTGATATTGATTCTGTCACTGAGGATGGCATTTTCCAGAGGAGAGCACAGGCTCAGCGAGGGTAGGTGAGTCGCTCGAGGTGGCAGGGTCAGTGGGTGGGGGAGGGGTGACCTGTGCCTGGGCTGTCTGACCCCAGAGCACACATTCACCTGAGTTCCAGGCCTCTTTTGCCTGTCCGTGTTCCACTCCCCACTCCCCACCACCCCCAAAGTGGAGGGCTGCGATCTGTGTGTCTGTGGTCCTGGCACCAAGGTATGCTGGTAAATGCTCCTTGCCCTGAAGGTGACAACCCATGGATGCGTCCTGCTCTGACATCCCTGTGTCCTTTGTAAATGATTTGGGGAAGGGTGCTGGGTGAGGAGGGCATCCCACACATGGTGTCTGACATCAGATAGGGCTGCTTAGGCGTGGTGGACAACCCAGGGGCAGAACAAGGTGTGACTGAGGCAGGACCACCTGCCCATTTCCATGAAGCTAGCTTTATGTAGGGAATGCAGGTCGGTGGCCCAGGCCTGCAGGTCTTACGAAGGAGTGGCCTTCCCTTGATATGGCCCTTGATTCCCAGGGGGTGCCAACCAAAAGAATACCAGCTTCAGAATCAGACACGTAGCATTGTATCATTTACTTGCTGTGTGTTCTTCGGCAAGTTGCCTAACCTCTCTGAACACCTCTTTCCCCATCCATTAATTGGATGGATAATAGTAGCACTTAAAAGATTTATTATGAAGATTAAGTGAGCTGATCCACGTGAAGCACTTACCACATGCCTGGCAGTTGGCATTAGCTATCAACACCCAGAAGATAGAGAATTAATAGAATAAAGAAATACTGGTAATGAGTGTCCTGGGGCTTATGAAATGAGAAGTACAGGGAACTTGAGGAATGGTAGCAGGGTCCCGACCTAGCCAGGGGAAGCGGGAAGCAACCCTATGCTGAATGGTGACTGATGAGGAGAGGATAATAGGCAGAGCGAACAGCTCAGGCAAGCGTCTGGAGTCAAAAACAACACCC
The DNA here is from genome assembly GCA_004026545.1 of Mormoops blainvillei. NCBI lineage: Eukaryota > Metazoa > Chordata > Mammalia > Chiroptera > Mormoopidae > Mormoops > Mormoops blainvillei. The sequence continues at coordinate 329,058 of PVJD01000554.1, read as the reverse complement.
AGGTTCGCTTCCTGAAGCACCGGGGAGGGGCCGGCACGCGCATGAGCTCATTTACCACTCCGTGGTATAGGTTGCTGCTGCTCTCCCCGCTTCACTCGGGTGGAGACAGGCACGGAGAGGCCAAGCAGGCAGCCAGGGGCCCCCGTGAGGCGGAGCAGAGGCCGGCCCCGACCTGGGCCTTCTGACTCTGGCAGGCTTCCCTTCCTCCTTGCCCGTGGCTCGATGATGACAGGGACGAAGGCTTGTAGCTGCACCATTTAAACTGACGCGGGCGAGAGGGGTGTACAAGTGCCACGTTCGGTGGGTCAAGCCTCACGGAGCCTCCCCGGGCTGCGTAAGGGAGGCCAGGGGCCCTCCTGGTTCGCAGGCAGCTCTGGGGAGGGGGCATTTATTTTCCCAAAAGGAATCTTTGCTCTGGCAGGAAAATTTCCATGTTATATTTTTACGGGGCCTGATTATGACCATTTTTATTCTTTAAATCTTTCTGAGGGTCTGGTTTGGGCCTTGGTCTTTAAAGGAAAACTACAGGGACACACACACACACACACACACACACACACACACTTTTAATGTTAGAATCCATGTATATTTGTGTGTGTGTGTGTGTGTGTATGTATAAATATAAACTTTCAATGTTAGAAGTCCATGAGGTAGGTACCTGCATTTGGTTTCTGTCCTGCCTGAGCCCAGGGAAGTTGGACATTTTACGTGGCGTTCCTGTCACAGGGAGGAACAGATGGTAACACCCCTGGAGGCTCTGGCTGCCTGGAGAGGGGGCGTGGGGGGGCCCATGCTGGGTGGGTGCTCACGCAGATCCTTGGGAAGAAGCCCCCATGCTCAGTGCTTCATCCAGAGCCAAGGTCATCAGGTCCAGCCCGCTACCTCCGTGGCATTCCATGCTTTCTAGGAATGGGAGTATGACTCCTCATCTTAATTTAGATTCATTTAATAAATACTAATTTATAAGTAAGCAGTTCCCAGCCTTTTACCAGGTGTTAGGTCCCTGTTTTTAAGGAACTGGCAGTGAAATAAACAGTAACAACAGAAGTACCTAACCTTTCTAGAGTACTTCGTTTATGGCAGGCAAATGAAAGTGTTTCGTATGTATTTACTCATTTGATCTTCATGCCAGCTCTTGAGGCCCACTTTCTACAGTTGCAGAAACAGAGGCCTAGAGAGGAAAGGGAGGTAACAGTTACTAAGGTTCACAAAGCTGGCGAGGGGCAGAGCCGGCCCCCCAGGACCTGTCTTGCACAGTGAGGCTGGAATGACCCTGAAACATGCGGCCAGAGCTGGGGATCTGGGAGCTCTTGACTCTGTTCCTTACTGTGTGACCTTGGGCTAGTCCCTCAATGTCTCTGAGCCTCTGTTTTCTCACTTGTGAAAATGGAGTTAGTACTCAGCCTCACACTAGAGTGCGGTGATAGGGAAATGTGTAGGTAAGGTACTTTGTAGACGTCATGGAAGGGGGTGGTTTATTGCAATGCGGAATTTGAGGCCCCTCCCGCCCCCTCCCGCTACCAGTGTTTCCCAGCAGGCCATTGTTAGGCGGTTAAGTCCAACAGCTGACCCACTTCCCCCCTGCTGCAGCCCTGACTTCAGAACTGATTCATACTCTGTTGGTGGAAGAGACAACTTCGTCTCTTCTAAACGGCCTCTATGTGTTTTTGTTCTAGTTGACAGACTAGTTTGGTGCAGATGAAAAAGTGCTTTCCTCTTTTCCTATTTTGGCTGTTTTAATATGCTTGGGACAAGTAATCTGGCTATAAAAATTGGGTGTCCTGCTTTCATTTGAAAAGTGAGCCAGATAAAGCATTTAAGCCTTGATCTGAATCATCCTGGTTCCCCGTGGAAGGCGGAGGAAGACGGGTTCCAGGACACAGTCTTGCCCAGGTCTCTGAGCAAAGAGACCCAGTCCCCGTTGGCAAATGACCTTGACCTTTGTTGCAGACACATTCTGACACCCTGGGAGTTTGGATCTACTTTTCCTTTGGGTTTAGGGAAAGGGATATCTTCGACTACCTGAGGCATTTGCAGCAAACCCTATAAATACCTTGAGTGTGATTTCAGAACCAATAGCTTTTTGATCTGGGGCCCAGGGGAATTTCCAGGACATGGAACAGCAGGAAAAAAAGGTGTTGGTGGAAGGGGACAAAAAAAAAATTTAATTTCTGAGTTTTTTGTTCAACTGCATGAAGAAAATACTGGTTATAGGCCTGCCCTGCCAACCTCCAGGTAAAAGGTCAGCTTGCAGGAATGCAGGGGAAATTTGGGATTCCGAGAAATGTGGGGCTCTGGGAAAGGGGATTTCTGTGTACCTGATAACATTTTATTATCATAAATCTGACCTCCCAAGGCCCTGGGTCTGCCTTCCTGCCATAATCATCATGCTATCTGAGAACAATCTCAAGCTGTTACGGACTGAGACTGTTCCAGGGCCGGGATCAGGGCCTGGAAATTCCTCGCCTCAGAGCCCCGGCAGCACCCTCGTCTCCAACACCAGCCGCAGGCAAAGGCCTAATGTGTTCTGTTGTTTGCTGATTGTTTTATGAGCATGAACCTTGACTCCTTAACTGTGAGCTTGTTGAGGCCAGGGAATTACGTCCGATCCCTTTTAGTACCTTTCACAACATTCTGCAAGGGTGCGGCCCTGACTGTAGGGTACCAGGTATAAAGACGTAAGTTTGGGCAGGATTGCAGCAAACCTAACCTCTGCCCTGCCGCTGCTGCTTGGGCAAAGTCCTTCTTCTTATGGATCCATGGGTTGCTAGAGCCAGAGGGGACTCTAAAGAGATGCAGTGGAATCCCGCATTTTGCAGAGGAGAAAACTGAGGCCTCAGAAGGTGTACCCAAGGGGGCACAAGTGGCCAAGCAAGACCTGGAGCTCCCTTGGGCTCATGGTGGGCTCAGGTTGGATGAGTTTCAGTGCAGTGGGTTTTTCTAGGCTTCTAGTAGAAATCAGGCCAAGGACTGATTCAGAAACGTGTGACGAGGGGAAGCTGCAGAAAGGAGACTTTGAGAACTTAGCACAGGGGGCACCTGAGTGGAGAGGCTCGGTCCCCCAAGTGACTAGCCGGGAGTGGCCCACTCTGAGGCCTGCCACGGTGGTGGCAGAGGCAGGAGCGACTTCTGAGGTTCTTCCTGCTCAGCCAGGGGGCTGTGATTACTGAGAGCTGGCAGCCTCATGTTTTACGTGCCAGGCCACCACCCTGGCCTCCAAGGAGGCCTGTGAATCCCGCTCTCCCTCCTGGAAGGTGGGGGAGAGCCGGCTCTCCTGGCACCCTGGGCTGAAGGCGATCTTTCTCTCCTTTGTTTCTCTGAAACCATTAGAAGGGCCTCTGGGTTGGGAGCCTGGGTTGCTAAGAGCTTTCCCTGGCCAGACCTTATCACCGGCTTGAGAAGTCTCCAGGCAAAGTTTTCCCTGGAACTCTGGCTTGGAGGGAGGGAGGGAGGAAGGGAGAGTGGGCGGAGGGAAGTAGAGGAGGGGCTCGGGAGCCACAAACAAAGCCTCCATCCCTGGGCCCCTGGAGAACCCGTGCAGGAGCCCGCTGTGGGAGCCCCAAGCTCTGTGGCCTTCACTTTGGAAAAGCAGCAGCAACAACTGCTAGCTCTCCTGAGTTGCGCGCCAAGCATGACACCATTCGTTATCTCGTGTAACCCCACAGCCCTGCTGGTACCCCCACTTTACAGAGGGGGAAGCTGAACCTCAGGGAGGGTGGAGCTTGCCCTGGCTTTCACGGCAGCGAAGGGTGGCCAAGGACCGGACCCTGGTGTGTCTGCTTGCACAGCCCGGTGGACGCTTAGCAGCCGCTGGCCTGGCAGTGCATGGCTGTTCACACTGTGCTTGCTTTGTCAAGAACGCCCTCCCAGCCTTCGTGCCCAGAGCCCACTGACTATAGAATTCAGCTCTGGTGGACTTTTTAGATGTTATTAAAATGTAAATTCCCCTGGGAGAGATAATATCTTAAGTGGGTGCCACTGACTAATAGATAGCAGGACCCTAAGTAATGGGAATCAGGAGAGGTTCCTGAGGAGGACAGTAAGGCAGGAGGGGACGGCTGGGGACCAGGAGCTGGCTTTGCCAGGGAAATGGGACTGGAGAGGATGGGCATTATTCTGTGGAGCTCTTCCCCCTGGCCACCCTGCTCCCCTGACCTCTGAGCACCCTCCCCACCCCCTCGCCCCTAGTCAAATAAAACGAGCCCCCCAGATTCATTCAAAAATCATTTGCTGAGCCTTTGTGTGCCAGGCCCACAGCCAGCGGCATGGGACATGCATGGATGAACCCAAGCTGTCTCTTCCTCAGGGGGTCCCTGTCGAGTGCGGGGGGGACAGGCCGCTGAGAAAGGCACACAGCTGCAGGAACGCGGTGGGGAAGGGAGCTGGAGAGCGGGGCTGCGGTGGCGGGCAGTGACGAAGGTGTGTGCACAGAACTCTGAAGTCCTGGGGGACCACGTCGGGAGGCCAGGGAAGGCTCCTGGAGGCAGAGATGTGAGCTCATGTCTTCAAGGAGGAGTAGGCAGAGGCAGATGAAGAGCCGGGGAAAGGCACCCCAGGTAGAGGGGGTGGCATGAACAAAGGCATGGGAGGGGCATGGGTGTGGCTTATTCTCAGAGAGAGGAGAGTTGGATGTTGCTGGTGGAAAGGTAGGAGAGCCTGTGGTGAAATGGGCTGGGGAGGCAGGTAGGGGCGGGTGGGGTGGGGGGGCTTGAGCCCTAGAGGGGTTTTAAGCAGAGGCATGACATGATCCCACTTGTGCTTTTGGTGTTCCGCCCCAGCCCATGGGGCCCTAGAGGCAGAGAGGTGAATGGTCATTAACAAAGCCCTTGTGCAGTGAGGTAGGGGTGTGGGTTCTGGCCCCCAGCCCAAATTTCTGCAGGCATCTCCCTGTGCCTGGGAGTGGGTGCTGCCCATGTCCATCAGGGGAGTAGCTCTGGCTGGATTGGCTCCACGGTGCTGGCCTTTCCCATGATTGGATCTGGGGGTTGAGAATACAGAAGGAGAGGGCAGAGGGCTGTAAGTCTCCTTCTAAGAAGGCTTGTTATGGCATGGTAAGGAGACTGGTGCGGTGGGATTTCGGAGGCTCCTTTCTGCCTAGGCCCCAGCTCTGGCACTGTGTGGCCACATGATCTTGGATAAGTTACTTCTCCCTCTGGGTGGGCCTCAGCTTTCCCAACTGTCTTAGAATCACGTCACCTGGTTCAAGGTTGGGAGCGGGAGTGAGCACGTGGATGTGCTTATGCCCAGAGCTGATGCCCTGTTGCTTCCCAGCCTCCGGCCGAGCCCCGTCCTCCTCCCTCCCCGAGCTTCCTCAGGCCCTGCAGCAGAGTCTCCTGCTGAACTGTGGCCTCTGGTGCGTGCGCATGCGCACACACAGGCTCACCCAGGCTGCCGAGGGCTGTGCGAGTTCACGAAACTTGGAAGTTGAGGACCAGAGTTCGAGTCCTGACTCTGCCATGAGCTTGCCCTGTGACCTTGAGCAAGTCATTCAGCCTGTGTGAAACTCCCATTCAGTGTAAATATCAGTCCTTCACACGTATAAGGGAATTTTATGTCAGCCTCCTTCATCTGGACGTCCTTCCTTGATGAAAATTCTATCCTGTTTTCATTGGTGACCTCGGTTGGGGGTGGGGTATAGTGTTAACTGAGACAGGGCTCAAGAGAACCCTTTGGAGTGACAGTGGTGCGGTGAATATGTGCATGTGTAAAAATTTTTCAAGCTGAACATTATAAACATGTTGGATATACTTCAATATCTGGATGTTAATATTTTATTACCTAAAATGATTTTATTATATGTGTGCATAATAAGATTTTAATATTTAATATATTTGTATTTAATTAAACCAATGGATAGAAGGTCCTTCCCAGCTTTCTGGTTCCAGCTCCCTCTCCATCCATTCATATACTTATTCACTACAGCTCTTCATCCGCCTGTGCCCCAGGCAGCCCAGGCATGCAGAGGCGAAGGAGACGCAGGGGCCTGTACTGTGGTGGAAGCTCAGAGGTGTGGAACCTGCAGTGACTCCCCATTGCCATTAGTGGTGGTTGTCAGTGCTGGCTGCAGATCACCTGGGGAAGTTTAAATGCTTGTCCCCAGGGCCAGCTTCATGGGTGTGCAACCTGTGAGTCGCTCATTCTGATACTGTCTTGAAATTCTTTTTTTTTTTTTTAATTTATTGATTTTAGAGAGAGGATGAGGGGGAAACATCGGTTTGTTGTGCCACTTATTTATTTATTCATTGGTTGATTCTTGGATTCTTGTATGTGCCCTGACCGGGGATTGAACTTGTAACATTGGCATATTGGGACAATGCCCTAACCTACTGAACTAGGACCTTGAAATTCTTCATAATTGTTGTGTTGGGCAAGGGGACCTAGAAAGTATGTAGTGGGTCCTTTCTTTCCCCCTTCCCCCAGAACAACAGAGTCAGAATCTCTGGGAGGTGAGGCCTGGGCATCAGGGTTTCTTTAAAGCTGAGTTTCCTTCCGCGTGCCGTCCTTATCCTCAAACACTTGGCTGAAACAGCAGCTGGAGCCTAGCTCTGTAGACGCTTGTAACTGAGTTGGAATGATAAGACTTTACACGTGAGAGTGTCACAGGAGCAGTTCCCAGTGGCGGTGGTGGCAACGATCCATGAGGGAGCTCAGGGAGGAGAGGGGGATCATTGTTGTGGGTTGGGATGGCCAAGGAAGGCTTCATGGAGAAGGTGGCACATGTGCCCTCCTGAGAAGGGCAAGAGAAAGGAATGGGAGAGAAGAAAAGGCAGTGGTAGAGCAGCATTTAGAGAAGGGAAGGATACATTAGAGAGAAAGGGAAGAGCCAGGCTAACTGGAGTAGGAGTGTGACTTGAGCAGAGATGTGGTTGGGAAGCTGGGGTGGGGCAAGCTTGGGAAGCACAGGAAATGACAGTCTGAGAAGTCAGAATCCTGTTGGCAGTGGGGAGCTGCCGAATGTTCTGGGTCCAAGAATAATGTACTCCATGAAGGAACATTTGAATGAATAAACAAAAGGAATGTTTGGGGGAGACTTAAGGGGGACCAGCCTGCTAAGTTGCCAGGGTTTCCAGCCAGAACTGTGGCCCACCTGTTCCTGGAGGCTCGGCACTCTCATCCCCGTAGGCGGTGCCTGTCTTTGCAGGAACCTTGTGTCTTCTGCTGTCCCCAAGAACAGACACCGAGCAGACCATGTTCTCCCATTTCCAGGAATGACAAGCAGTGGGTGGTAGGGGGTGCTTCGAGGTAAAAACTGGACTCTGCTCTGTAGCTCACACTATGTTACCCAACCCAGGTACGTGGCCCCTGCAGGAAGGTGGCTGTCTCTGCCATCTTAGATTTCCCATAGCGTTGTACACTTAGGTGTCTGGAGGGAGGTGAGGGTCCTGCCTGGGATAGAGCAGGCCCCATTTCTGAGTAGCCAGAAGCAGATCAAACACAAATCTGTTTGTTTCTTAGTCTCCTGAAATATTTATGCAGGAAGATGAGAAAGGGGCTCTGTTTATTGAACGTATCCTCTGGGGAAGAAGCCACAGGGAATGGGCTGCTTCCCATGTCTGAGAGCCAGTGAGCAGAGATGGAATTTCTTTGAGTTTAAAGCCAGACAGAGCCTGTTGTACTTGCAGAAGGAAGGGGTGGCGGGGTGGGGGGGTGGATTTCTGGAGGGGACAGAAAGTCCTCTCAACCTCCTTCCTCTAGTCCCAGGAAGGCCTTTTAGCACATGCTTTCCCGGTGACTCCAAATAATAACTGAAATCTCAGCATGGTTTCTATTCTGGGCGCTGTCTCCAACATGCTGTGTGACCTTGGGCTAGGTGCTTAACCTCCCTGGGTCTTTGTTTCCAGCTCTGAAAAGAGGGAAGAATCAACCCAGTTCTGTGTGCCCCATGATAGTGTTTAGAGAGTCAGATGAGCTGTGGAGAGGCTTGCTCTGAGGCATGAAGGGGTAGGAAGGGGTGTAGGAAGAAGTGTACCATGCAGAAGCCCAGAGAACTGACTAGGAGCAAGACTGAGTGGCCAGCCCAGCTGGTAGTCTCAGCTGTGGCTTGTGGGGTCAGCCCTAGACCCTGGCCTACCCTGGGGCCTCTCCCCTTCTTCCTCTTCCAACTGAGCCCTGCTGTCCTATGTCTCCGAGAATTCTGGCAGGATTTCCTCCCAGGAAGGAGATGCGGGTATCCGGTTTACATCCCCTGGGAGTTGCAGGCACCAAGGAGAAAGGCAGCACTTGCTCCTGACAATGGGACTGGCCTTGTCTTCAGATGTGAAAGTCTGTGGCTCTGTGCCCTGAGCCGTGTGGCCGGCCTCAGATCATCAGCTGTCCACACCCAGGGCACTGGGACCTCCTGCCAGCAGTTTGGACCCGGTGCAGAGCGTCAGGGCCTCTCCCAGGGTGGGGGTTCCCTGCTCTATGCTGGCTTGCTCTTCCTGTCCCCCATGGTGAGCCTTGTTAGAGGTAATAGTTAATAACAATTATCAGCATTAGAACAATTTGAATCTTAATACAAACTACCGTCTCCTGGGTCCCTTCTCCCTGCCAGGCACCTTGCTGGCTCAGGGGACAGAGCAGGGACGATTTCCCTGACCTTTAAGGAAGTTGAGTTCTGCTCGGGAGGTAAACACAGATCAGTGCAGTGCCTGGAGCAGCATAGAACCCTGGAAGACTGGACAAGACCCCTGAGAGGAGGTGGGGTCCCAGTCTGACTTCGGAGGGGAAGGGTGGAAGAGGGTGGGTGCAGCATTAGTAAAGGCAGGGGCGGCAGTACTCCCAGGGTTTTCCAGGACTTCGAGATCATCCAAGGAGATTTGAATGGGAAGGGTCAGGGGCTGAGAAGGTGGGGAGTGGGCTTTGTCAGTAGGCGGAGGGGAGGGGAGGTGAGGATGGAGGCTGGGGCCAGTGGTACACAAGTCAGTAAAGAGCTTTCCATGGGAAAGAGACAACGATTGCGTCATTAGATTCTACCATAATAAATTCTCATTAAGCGTGTCCTGTGCTAGCCACCGTCCTAGGTGATGGGACACATCAACATCAGTAAACAGAACAGAAAAAGTCCCTGCCCTCGGGGGACTGGCCCTGGAGGGTGGGGAGGCCAGGCAGAACACAAGTACATAAATATTAGGATGTCCGGTGGTGGTAAGCAGTATTCAGACACATGTGGTGGGGTCAGGGGACAGCGTGATGGGACAGTTAGACAGGACGGCCCTGACAAGGGGACATCGGGTCCCAGAGGGGAATGGGGGAGGTGTGTAGTGGCATCTGGGGAGATCTTTCTGGCTGAGAGGGCAGCATGCTCCCAGGTTTTGAGGAGGAGGCTGCCTGCCACTGAAGGCGCAACCGTGAGGTCCTCGTCTGGGGAGCATCAGGGGAGAGGGTTAGAAAGGCCGCTGAAGCTGGATCACAGTGAGTCTGCCTCCCGGAGGCGGGCACTTGCTTCCTGCTCGGAGTGTTTACTGACTGATTATCTGAGAGTGGCCCCTTCGGGGAGGAAGGACAGGAGCAAGGAGAGGCTGCAGACTGGTATCCTGGCAGCCACTTTGAGCTGATGAGGGTCTAAGCCAGGGATCAGTAGCACGGAGAAGAGGTATCTGCAGGCTTTGATGACTGGGTGGGGGGAAAAGAGAGACGACCGTCAGGTGGTACCTGAGCTTCCTGGAGAAGAACTGGATCTGTGGCGTAGGGGGCATTACCACAGCAGGATTCCCACAGCCCCTCCCACGGGGCCCCTCAGCCTGCTGACCAGGACCCGTGGAGTGAGCCAGAGCCTCCTCTCCCACCTGCCCTCTGGAGAAAGCTCCGAACTGGGCCGTGTCCTCCTGCAGGGCCGCCAGGGCTCAGGGAAGTCCTCGGGGGCCGCCCTCCCTTGCCAGCCCCATCTTGCGTCCAACCTCATTAGTATTTTGAGCAGAAGCATATTTATTTTCTCCTGCAGGGAATCAGTGTCCTGCTTGTTTCAAATTGAGAAAAACCAAAGAGCAATTAAGAGGCACAGTCTTCTTGGGTCAAGGAGAAGTGACGAGGGAAGCAGTGGTGCTGGCACCTGGGCACATCTCTCCTGGGCTGGCTTGGGTTGGAGCAGCAAGAAGGGCCGTGCTATAGGATCTGCACTCACCAATACCAAAATACTAACGATTAATGTTTGTTTAGGTGCTGACCATGCTCCAGGGTCAGTGCTGTTTTACATGCATCATATCGCCCTTTCAACAGCCGGTGAGGCACAGGTGGGTGCTACTGTTATGTCCATTTGGTGGATGAGGAAACTGAGGCTCAGAGGAGTTAAGTAACGTGACCAAGGTCACACAGCCAGTAAACTGAGATAGAGCCAGGGCGTTATTTTATCCCTGATGCATTCGGCCCCCTGCCCTCAACTGCCTGGCTGTGTGCTTCTCAAGAGCATTGCATTTAGCTAATAGCTTCTCCCTAATTTCTGTTTTCCTCTCAACAACAACAACAACAACAACAACAAAAAGAATGAGCAAAAAGTCCCCCTTGCTGTGGATTCGGAAGCTTCAGTAGAGTTACTGAGACAGAGCAGGGCAGAGAGGAGCCACTGGCTGTGCTGTGGGTCTGCCCCTGCCCCTCTCTCAGGACCTGCACAGTTAGACCCATTGTTCTTGGCCAGCCTGGGGGCAGCAGACCAGTTAGAGGGCCATTGTGGTGGTCCAGGGGAGGCCTCGGCCAGCCTGGTGGAAGCAGCGAGGGCTGGAGAGGACGCAGGACGCAGGGGGGTGTCCTGAGGTTAAAGAGTCGGTGGGTGAGGTAGAGGTCAGTGGATGACCGGGGCTTCTGGCCTTGCTGTCAGGGAGGCGGAGAACTACGAGGGAGAAGTGGATCTGCTCAGAGGCCTGTGCTCCAGACCCAGCTCCTCCCCCCAGTAACTGGACCATCTACCTCGTCCCACAGACTTGGTAGCTTTTCAAGCATTTTCAGTTTCAGAAAATCAGATCCTGCAGGGGCTGAACCTGGTGCCTCAGGCTCTGCAGGCAGCATCCGGGGAAGATGGGTGGCAGCTGGCTGGGATCGGCCTGTCCTGCTCCTGGGGAACTGAGCTGGGTTCCTGGAAAGACAGAGACAGAGACAGAAAACAAACAGGAAGGTTTGCCATCTCGGCTCCTCTGTCATGCAGGGTCAGTGATTTTTGCTAATAATCTCCTGGAAAGAAATTGATCCAAGGACAGAAATCTCATTTTCTCAGAAGACTAGGCCTGCTTTCTAAAAAAAGCCTGGACTTGAGACAAGCCAGGGGGTTAGTGCCCCAGAGAGGCAAGTCCCTGCCCGGCGAGCTTTGCCTCAGGGCCATCAGGCCCGCCTTGCCCCCCGTAGCAGCCTTCTCTCTCTAACTCCTTTCTCCTGCTTTCCACTCTACCTCAGACTTTGCTCTACCTCGCTCCCTCCCTCTACTCTCTGCTGGGCACCAAGGGGCTGATCTGTAAACTGATCTGGGTTCAGAACACTGTGGGGTTTGTGCAGAGCCTTGCCGGAAGGAAGTTTCTACTCTGACTGGAACTTCTGGAAGAGTGACACTACCTGAAGGAAGCCAGTGTGGATGGGAACAGGGGCAGCCCTGGAGTAGGGGACTTGGGGGTGGGGACCTACCAGTCTGTACTCCTGGAGTCTGTTGCCCACCCGGGTGGCAGTATTCTTTGGCTTCCCACTGCCAGGCCACACGGCCAGGCATTCAGGGTTTTGCCCCCCTCTGGCTTCCCACCATTTACCTCCGTGGCCGCTGCTCAGAGCCTGCCCTCCAGCCACACTGGTCTGCCTGCTGCCCCCAAACGTGTGCCTTTCTGTTCTCTGTCTACTGGAAAGGTCTCCTGATCCCCGCTTTTAAGCCCAAGCCAAAATGCCCCTTGCTCCACGGAGCCTTCTCTGACCTCTCCTCACAGCACTCTGTCCTTCCCGTGTCTCAGCTGTGTGCGGATGGTTGCAGCTGCCCACACCCTGTCTCCTCAGCCAGAGGATGAGGCCCGTGCCCTGCGTGGGACGGAGCCTGCGATGCCATGGATCCCATGGCGTGTTCCCTCGTGCCTGGCTCATAGATGTTCCAGAAGAGATTTTTGAATGGCATGTTTGTATTTTTTGCACGGACAGAAGAATCTATTCTGCGCATGCAGCTTAGCTTCAGCCATGTGAGATGTGTTTGTTGGTAAATCCATCAGAGGATGCAGAAGAAAGGTTCTCAAAGGGCCCGGGACCTATACAGGGAGCTTATTCTTCCTTTCTCCCATCCCCCCAGCACTGCTCACAAAGAGTCTGTGCTGCCCTTGAAGAATTCTAAAGCAGGGAAAGTGCTCCTCAGAGCCTCCTGGACCTCCTGCCCAAGACAGGCTGTGGCCTGGTGACCTTGTGACAGCAGTGCGCTCTCCTGGGGCTCTGCCCACCCCTGGGAGGCTGCCATATGCTTTCCGGACGTCCGGGTCTCATTAAGCTCCAACTCAAAAATTCATCTTGTCTAATTGCACTCAAGGCCTGAGTGTATTCAGCGGCTATTAGCAGGGCTCGGTGGGCCTGGAGTCTCCATGGCAATGGAGGATGTGCCCTAATGAACTTCGTCCTTGGAGACTGGTTCAGGGGTCCCCTGCTCACCCCTCTGTGTGGACTGCTGCTGCTGTCCCTGCCGCTTGGTGAAGGCCTCCTCTAGAGGGAACCTGGGCTGGGAGAGGGGATGGAGGCGGCCTGTGTAGCAGCCACTGAGACCCCTATGATGTAGCCGCAATTCCTCCCAGCACTACAGGCATAAAAGATACTCACAGATGATCCTGACAGCCTTACCACTGGCCAGAGTTTGCCTTCACAAACAAAACAGCCCTTCATCTAACACAGGCACATGCATGCACACCCCCCCCCAAAAAAAAACCCCAGTGATTTAAGTATCATTTGTTCTGTAAATCTGTAAAATGTGGAAGTTACACTCCTCCTCGAAGGCCTGGCTCAAATGCCACCTCGTTCAGGAAGCCTTCCTGGAATGCCTGCCTCTCAGCCCCATTCTACTATTGTGCTTGATTTGTGCCTAAGGGACATTTTTCAGCGCATTCTGCCCAGGAGTGGTTCTCTGAGTGCACATCGGGCTTGCTTTGCACCAGGTGACAAGCTCCTAGCCTGGACCTCCATGGGGCTCAGTCGGAAAGAGAAAGGGGTCTGGCTAACCCTTCTGTGCTTCCAGTCCCACCCCAGGATCCAGGCTTGGGAGCGTCTCTGTCGATGTGGCTCCCAAGACACCCTCCTGCCTCCTGTGACTGCAGGTCATGCAGGAGGCAGGTGCTGTGCCTTCCTCCCTGGGAAAGAAGGGAACGCCCAAAAACCAGAACTTTGGGATGCAAAAGAAAAGGAGACTTGAAGTGAAAACAGTAAGCTGGGGACAGCTCTGGCCCAGAGCCCAGCTTCCTGGTCGCTGGGCCCCCTGACCCCTTGTCTGTCAGCCCTTCAGCCCGGTCACCCACAGGAAGCCTGTGCAGTGTGGAAGGAGAGTTGGTAGGGAAAGATGCAAGCCCAGTGATTTCTCCATATCCACCGCACCTCCCTCTCAGCTGTCCTGCTGATTCTCGGCTCCAGAAATGACCTGAGGAGATAGGAATGAGTGGGGAGGAGGCTGCCTCTTTGACTTTTAATTAAAGAGGACAGGACACCTCCCAGCTTTAAGGCAGTGGCACTCCCTGTGGTGTTGTGTGTCTTCATCAAGGGGGACAGGTGGTGTGCAGGTGAGTGGGTGTGTGAACAGCTGACAGACCCAAGTGGAGATTGAAAATCTATCCAGAAAGCTGAGTTTTCTATTCACTTCTCCACAGCCCCTTCCCTTAACACAGCAAACATTTCTTGAGCACCTGTTATGTGCCAAGCTCTCCACCAGGTCCTGGGGAAGTAGAAATGGGTGAGACACTGCCCTTGGCCTCCAGGGCTGTGGGGAAGGCCAGCACCAAGAGGCTGAGGGGCCTGCATGTCACTAGGCCTTCATTCAGCCAGCGTCCCCTGAGCATTCCCATGTGCAGGGAGGATAAAGCAATGAATGCGGCAGAGGTTCCAGCCTGCAGGGAGCTTACAGTCAAGGGTGCCATGGGGGTGGGGGACACAGTGTCTGACTAGGCGACTATTAACAGCGTGGTGTGATGAATGCTAGGACGAGGGAATTGCTTGGGAACTTGGAGGAGGAGCAGCTCACACGGGCTAGGTGGAAGCCGAAGCAGGCCTGAGGAAATGGCTCTGAAGCAGAGACCTGAAGGAGGAGGATTTAGCCAAATGAAGAGCTGAGCAGAATGATCAAAGGAGAGGGAACAACAGCAGGTGCGAAGTCCTGGAGATGGGAGACAATGGCTTTGAGAAAGAAGTTGAGCACAGTGGGAGCATAGACGGGCTGTGGCAGGCCCTAGGCTAAGGGAGAACCGTCGCCGTAATTCAATCTATAAGGACCGTGAACTTGATCCTGAGGGTGGAGGACGGAACTGTTTACTGGCTTTAATGCAGGGGAGTAATACCAGATTTATGTTTTCAAAAGATCACATTTCACTTGGGCATGTATTTTTTTTATGATAAAAAATAAAAATATTCTCAGTTTTTCATCTAAGGTCACGTTTGGTGTTGTGGAAGGGAGCGAGTGAAAGGTAAGGAGGATATTGCAGTGATTGGGATATTTGGCCCAAGTTAGAGGCTGACCCTGGACACGCACATTTTACCTAGATGTTTTTATTCACTTTGATATAGAAATTTCAGGCCCTACGAGAGAGATAAGCCAAAAGACGGCGCTGACTGTGCTTTATAATGTATGTCTTCAACTCTTATCTATCCCTGTCATGCACCAAGTTAAGCAGGATCCAGCTTATCTCCCTGGTTCCCAGGGCTCTGGTTGCTGGGGGTCCCATGGTTTGCCTGCTATGGGGCTTCTCCTCCTTTCATTGCCCGCCCGGGGGTGAGGATGGTAGGTGTGAGTTTCACGGTTCTGTACATCAGTGAAGGGAGGTTCAGTAAGACAAGCAACCTGAGCACACCAAGAGGCGTTTCCTTTCTGTTTTCTAATAGAAATATGTCATGGGAGCATGCCTGTGTCCTGAGCAAAGGAGACTGCTTGTGTAAGTCTTGCAAGCGCACATTGATTTCCCTCATTGGGATAGGTGTAATTTTATTTCCCGGAAGGGGACATACAGCTTTGCAACCCCTTGCCTAGAAACAGATGCCCTGTAAGATTAACACTGTCTGCTTCCCCTGAGAAGGAAGGTGTTAAAGAGCCTTCTGCCTACTAAGGGTTTGTCAGGGGTCTGTCAGGACAGGAGGTGCAAGATGTCCAGTGGCTTGGACTTAGGGAGCACAATGGGGAGAGAGCAGTGGGTAGGCTGGCCGAGCTAGGATGCAGAATTGCCGCTGTATCCTGTGCACCATTGGGGTCCCAGGCCTAACACAGTGCCTGGCTCCAAGGAGGTGCTTATTAAACTAGTTGCTGGATGGCTGAGTGGCTGACCAAATGAGTGAGTAAGTTGAATGAATGAATGGGAGGGTCTGCACAGATGGGTGAAAGTTGACCAGTAACCTCCAAATAATTATAACCTACTATAAAAAGCATGCTTTTCAATAATGCTAATATGAGAAATGATGACAAAAGAGCCTTTATGGAGGAGGAGCTGCAGGGACAGTACAAGGTCATTTGAAAGATGTGTGAGTCTGCATTTCTCAGAGCAGGGTTCGGCTGATGTGATGTTATCGACTGAATTGTGTTGCCCCTAAATTCACATATTGAAGCCCTAACCCCCAGTGTGACTGTATTTAGAGACAGGGCCCTTAAGGAGGTGATTAAGGTTAAACCAGGTCATAAGGGTAGGCTCCTAACCCCATATGTCTTTATAAGAAGAGGAAGAGATACCAGGAGTGTGTGGTACACAGAGGAAAGGCCTGTGAGCACCCGATGAGAAGGTGGCTGACTGCAAGCCAGGAAGACGGAGGCCTCCCCAGAAACCAACCTGCTGGCGCTTTGACCTTAGCCTTCCAGCCTCCAGAACTGTGAGGTTTTTCCCCAGCCACCTAGGCTTTGGCACTCTGTTATGACAGCCCTACCAGACTAATACACATGGGGACCCTGGATCTGACTACAGACATCAAGGTGGACGGAACTTGGAGATACGAGTGCTGCGTTACAGAATTCAGAAGGGCATATGTCTCCATCGGATGCTCACATAGAACATGTGCACCCCGGAGATTCAGAATAAGAGCCCTGGCGGTGGAGTCGGCCTGCTGGGGCCCAAGTCCTGGCCCTTTCCACCATCTAGGTGAGAGGTCCTGGACAGATTTTAAACTCTCAGTTTTCTCATTTCTAAATGGGAATAATAATAGTAGCTACTGTGATACCTCCTTATTGTTCAGTAGCATCGTGAGCCTGAAATTTCTCTTCCATATGCAAAGCACTCAGCACAGAGCCAGGCACTGTGGGTCCTCAGTGAACCCCAGCTGCCCCCCTTCATCTGTGTGGCGTCTGCTCCTCGGTGTCATTGCCCTGCGTGCCCCCTTCTCTCAACACATTCCAGAGGCAACAGCCCCGGCTCAGAACATTTCGGTACCCAGCTTCTCACGGGGAGAAATCAGTTCGACACTTCATGGCCAGCCTCCCCCGGCCCCTGAACCATCTTCCCCATCTTGAAAGGTCCAAGCTTATGTCTGAAAGAGTCCGTCCAGACTGTGGCTGAGGAGACGAGCCCTGTTCATGAGGGACAAAGATAAGCCCTCACTGAGGATGTCTCTAAGAATACCTTGCCAGTCCTAAGTGGGATTTCACACTAGGAGTTTAAAGATTTTTTTTTTTTTTAAATGGGATGGTGAAGGGGTGGTATTTGATCTCAGTGGTGAAACTAGAATATGTGCATGTCCTTTCCAGGGACCATCTATGGAAAGGCCAGGGTCTACATATGCACGAGTATATGCTGTGATTAAAGACAGCAACCTCTAGTTCAGCCTGAGCTCGTCCTAGCATTTTAACACTCAGAAATCATGTCTTCTAAGAATCTCTGGAAAGGTGGAATTAGAGCTTTGGTTTTATTTGGTTACACAATTCCATGTTTGGCTTTCTGTATTAGGCATTTATTACACTGATAATTAGGAGAAAATTAAGCAAACTTAAAAAAAATTTTTTTATTTATTGATTTTAGAGAGAAGGTGGGGGAGAGAGAGAGAGAGAGAATTTGTTGTTCCACTTATCCATGCACTCATTGGTGGTTTCTTGTATGTGCCCTGACTAAGGATCGAACCTGCAAACCTGGTGTATTGGGATGATACTCTAACGAACTGAGCAATCCAACCAGGGCCTTAAGCAAACTTTTAAGAAACCTTAAAAAAAAAAAAAAGAAAGAAAGAAAAATTCTAAACTCCTAGGTGTCCAGGACTGTCCCAGGAATCATAGATGGGATATTCCAACATTGTATAAGCCATGATCAAAGACACATAAAAGTAAAGGAATATCACCCTTTTGGAGAGCAACTTGGCAACATGCGTTACAAGCTTTAAAAACGTCCGTGTGCTGTGACCTAGTAATCCCACTCCTGGGAGGGTGTCCAAAGGAAATAATCTGAAGGCAGGAAAGGCTCTGTGCATCAAGACACTCATCATGGAGTTACTTGTAACAGTCGAAATGTGGAAGCAAAATAAAGGCCTCACAACGTGGAACTGGCTAAGTAAACGAGGCAGCATTCATTTAATGGAACATTCGGTAGCCCTTAAAACTTATAATACCAAATTGCTATTGCAGTGTGGAAAAATGTTCATGTTAAGTGGAAAAGGTGGCTTACAAAGTTTTATGCACACCATGATTATAACTGTGTCAAAGTTCTTTGGAAAATCCAGTTGCTCTTAGACTGAAAACTGAAGGGAGACTTAGATAGGACCTAGAGGTGGGCCTGGGAGAAAGGGAGTTCGCAGGTGTCTCTCGGGTTTGTGTGATGAGCAGCTGAGTAGACGAAAGTCCCATTTACTGGGAGTCATGGTGGCAGAGAAGGAGCACATTGGGGTGGGGAAAAGATCAGCAGTTAGTTCCTGACGTGTTAGGTCAGAGATGTTGGGGAGAGTCCAAATGGATGGATATGAAGCTCAGGAAAGAGGGCTAGGCTGGGGGTGGAAATTTCAGAGCCAACAGCTTATAGATAGCATTTAGATCCCTGAGTGTGGATGACTCCAGGCCAAAAAGAGGTGGGGCAGTGGGTCTCATCCACAGTTACTATTAGGGCCCCTCCAGGCAAGTGAATCAGAACCTCTCAGGTGAGGTTGGCAGATTGGGGTGGGCGTTAAAGTGGGAGGGGAGTGGCTGGGTGTGAGCCAGGAGCTCTTGATGGCTGAGACGGAGAACTGGAAAAAGCCTCCCGAGAAGGTGTGGCCAAGGAGGAAGGTGTGTTCATCCGTACCAACGGCCATCCAGAGGGCAAGTGTGAGGCCTTGACCTCTGGACTCAGCTGTGTGGATGAGGCCCTCTCAGCTGTGGGATCCCATGAATTGCTGGGCTCCGCAGAGCCCGGCACAGGGCCTTACCCGCAGGCGGCGGGCTGTAAACATCCATTCTATTGAACTGAACAGTTGTTCGTCCGTTGCTTTTTGTAAAGTAAATATTTTCCATACCCCAAATTCTGGCACATGGCCTGCAGGATTTTTGCACTGCTTCTGGGTGGAAGAGGCCATGTAGAAAATGCAGTTTGGATGCAGAAACAGCGAACTGGCAGGGATGTTTTGATAGCTCATGGGTACAGTGTGGCGAATATTTGAAACTGGGACAGACACAGAAAAGTCTGGAGCAAAACTGAACATGGAGCGACATTTCCCCCAATATCTCTGGTCAGCCTCCAGCCGGGGTCCAGATAGAGAGTAAGTTTCTTGAGCACAGAGGCGGGGGGGCATGGAAGACATTCTTGGCGTCCCCTGGAACTGCTGGCACAGAGCAGGGAGTTTGGAGGTGCTTAGTATGTCCTCCAACAACTTGGATTAATTCAGAGCCACAGAAAGGGAGCCACAGGCGGGAGCCTTCCCCAAACATCCCAACCCCCCTGGTGTAGCTCACCAGGCTAGAGACAGAGATTGGACCCTTGGAGTAGGTAGAGGGGTTGGCGAGGGGCAGCATGGCTTCTGTGGGTCAGGCATTCACATAGGGCACACAAGGGACAACTTGTCTCTGTTTCACGATGTCTGGGGTCTCAGCTAGGGAAACACAAATAACTAGGGAGTACCTTGAACATCTGAGAGGCTGGAATCATCTGGAAGTTTCTTCACTCTCATGTCTGGTGACAGGACTGAGATGACTCGAAGGCTGGGCACAGCTAGAGCTGTGGGTCAGAGCATCTACATGTGCCATCTCCGTGCGGCTTGGGCTTCCTGGTGGCATGGCAGCCTCGGAGCAGTCAGATTTCTTGCATGGTGACTCAGGGAACCAGTGTTCCAGCAAACAAGGTAGAAGCAGCGTGACCTCTTATGACCTAGTTCCAGAATCACACAGTGTCATTTCCATATTGGAGAGGGGATGTGGAAGCCACCTTAGATTCCTCTTCAAAAAGTACATCTCTGGCTGTCACTTCAGCCTCTCTCTAAAGGCAGTCAGACTCAGTGTCTGGGAACAGACATGATGTTCATGTCTCTGTCTTTCCTGAGACCCCAGGGTTTTTATCACCTTTCAGTCAAAACCAGAGGCCTTCCGGCCGAGCATCTCATGCAATAGGGGCTTGCGAATGAAGGCCCCTGGGTACACAGAGGCCCCCCTTGGGCTCGGCTGAAGATACTGGCCTACAACTTGGGAAGGGCAGTATAGGCTATGCAATGCTGCCCTTGCTAGAGGACTTATCGTACTCTGCCTGCGACCTACCTCTGGGCCAGCGTTTCCCTCCCCTTGGACCGCGGCAACCAAAACCAGACCTGGTGGCCTCATTCTGACCACTGAAGACTCAGAGCTGGAAGCCAGGGGCTAGACAGAGCTCAAGGGAGAAGTGACCAAGGTCTGGCCTCCTACGGCTGGCTGCCCGTGGCCAAACCCGAGGGGTAGTTGTTACAGTTTCCAGACCCCTGGGAAAAGGGCCAATAAGGCAGGTTCTCCCTCCCCGATGCTCTGGTTCCTAGAAGACTTCAGCTTTGGGGACAGTTCCCCCAGCCAGGCCAATCTGGGCGTGCTGACTGGGCTGGTGGGGGGCCTAGCTCTCTCCACTTGTGTGTGTGTGTTGGTACATTTCTGTTTTTCAAGGATTTGGCTCTTTGTGCAGTAAAGGGATTTTTGGAGAAGGATTTGAGAATCATGGGGCCAGGGGACATTTCCCCTCTTTTTCCCAGTTCCTCCTCTCCTAGAGAGGAAATGCCCTCAGAAACCAGAATTTTTGAATCCTGAATGATTGGAGCCTCAAGGCTTTATTCTTGGAAGCTCAGAGCTTTGTCCAGGCTCCCGAATGCCCTTTCTCAGTCTTCCCACAGCTGGAGTGATGGGTTTCCAGGAGAGCCCTTGGAATTCTTCATCCGCATCCTCACCGCCATCACCTGTCTCCCCTGTGCCCACCATTCTAGCCCTCCGTCTATCCATTCAGTAAGCATTGTAACCAGTATTTATTTACTTACACTCCTATTCAGTGCCAGGCATGGAGAGAGAACTCAAACTCAGGCCCTGGCCCCAAGGGCAGGGAGGAAATGGACTCGCAGTAACAGCTGTGCCAGAGGGAAGTGCCAGCTCCAGGACGTGAGCACAGTGTGCTGGAGAAGCAGGGCAGAGCTCGTGAAGAAGTAGCATTTGAACTTGGCCTGGGGGTGGCCGGAATCTGGCCCCAGCAGATGGGGCCGGGAGAGAGGAAAGGAACTCTGGTGGCAGGAAGGACCTGTGTGGGGGGCCTTGTCAGGACTGGGGTGCAACCACTCTGCAGGACACAGGTGGTATGCCGGGGGAACTTGTCCTCATCCTCCAGTGCTCCCTGTCTTGAGTCCTTGCTTCCAGAGGGGAAAGAGAGTCTGGTGAACTGGGTCACAGGAGGCTCAGAGGGACAGTCTGTCTTCCTTCTCCCACAGGTCTATATTTAAGAAGAGTGCCCTGACTGCATGAGCTTTGGGACAGAGGACCCCTGTGTGGTCCGCATTGGGCCTCTCAGCAGGAGGTAAAGAGCCCGAACCAGAGTAGAGTCAATGCACAGGAAAAGGAAGGGAATTCTCTGAACTCCGGGGCCAGGCCTTACATTCCGCCTGCAGCTCCTTAACTCAGGAGCTGCTGAACCGTCTTTGACGGAAGACTTCCCTGGAGTCGGGAGGTGGATGTGGAGTCTAGGAGTAACTGGAGTCTGCATCTTCTCTTGGCTACTGTCCTCCCAGCTCTCTCCAGTGCCCGGCCTGAGCCCGCTGTTCTGGCCGGTCGCTGTCTCACTACTGCTCTTTTCCCAGAGCGCTCCGTGTGGCTTAACCAAAGGCATGAAAGCTACTGGTGGAAGGCTGCTGCTCTGGCTGCCCGGGGGTCAGCTGGGGTCAGCCGGCGAGGACATGCGATTGGAGAGCTGCCTTTCACTGCACGCCATGTGGATGGGCCTTTTGGGCCTCGTCACTGGCAATGATGGCAGACAGGATGGAATGGGGCGGGGGAGTGCGAAGATGTCCCGTTCAGTACACTGGCTGGACCTGGAATCCGTATGAGTCATCCAGATTGGCCAGCTTGCCCGTCCCCGGGGGCCTTGTAATTGTGCAACCAGCCTCTCCCTTCCACCACCCCCCGCAATTTTCTTGGTGGAAACCAGGCCAGCGACTCAGGCACAGGGAGTGGATGTGGGGAGGATGATTTCGTTTGTTGTTCAAAATTAACTAGGTGAGTAATTATTGCGCACCTTTTACTGGGTAGGTGTTGAATATCTGTCCAAAATGAGCAAATTGAGCGCTATCCTCAAGGAGCCCTCTGGTCGTAGCACCAGTAGACCTCAGTAAATGTGGGCGGATGCAGCTTGTAAGAGGACCTAGGGCTCCGCAGGATGCCAGGGGTCTCCAGTGCCTTGTTTACTAAGCGAGTGCTGAACCACTGTCTACCCCGAAGCTCGGCATTTTCTTCATGACTCTGTGGAGGAAGGGCTGAGGGGCTGGCCTAGGTCCTGGTGTACCCCTTCATCGCTGCTCTTAATTTGACATCCAAGACCCCTTGCTACCTGGCGCCGCCCATCTTCCAGGGCTTGTTTCCCACACTGATCTCCAGACTAGCAACAACAGGCTCCTTGCTCTTTCCCAAATGGCCCATGAACTTTACCCTCTCTCCATTCATGCCTTTGTTTGTGCCGTTTCCTCCCCGCCCTCGCCCCTGGTTCTGCACTCAAATCTGGAATCTGAGTCGAGCTTCAGGCAGACTCCCAGGCTAGATTTTCCTCAACTCCTTCCCCATCTCTCCGTCAGGGTCAATCAGGCATTGTTCTGACTCTTGCGTAGCCTTGCCCTTACTTATCTAACTCAGACACTCGCTGTTTTGTGGGTTCTTTGAAGGCAAAAGTAGCACTCTTTTTTTCTGAGAGGGAAGATGAGGCATAATGAGTTAACTTGGGTTAGCCTTTCAGTTCAACCACTAACCATTCTGTGACCTTGGGCAGATGACCTAACAGGTCTGAGCCTCAGTGTTGTTGCCTGCCAGGTGGGGAACAAGATGCCTAGGGTTGTTGCTAATGACCGGGTAGCTCCATGCATGACAAGTATTAAATGCTCTGTAAGTGTGGTTCCCTCCTCCCTTTCCTCTGTGCGGCATCTCTGGTCCTCATGCTGTGCCTTGCATAGGAGATATGTTCAGTAATTGATGAATAAGATGAGTGACTTGAGTTCAGAGATAAACTCAAGCATATACAATCAACTAATTTTAATAAGGGCGCCAAGAATATACAAAGTGGAAAGGACAGTCTCTTCAATAAATTGTGCTGGGAAAACTGGATATCCACATGCAAAAGAATGAAATTGGATTCACATAGCATGCAAAAAAAATTAATTCAAAATTAATTAGTGACTTAAATATAAGACATGAAAGCATAAAACTTCCAGAAGGAAACTTAGACAGTAAGCTCCTTGATGTTGACCTTGGCAATGATTTTTTTGGGTGATACCAAAAACTCAGGCAACAAAAACAAAAATAAATAACTGGGACTACATCAAACTAAAAAGCTCTGCTCAGCAAAGGCAACCATCTACAAAATGAAAAGGCGACCTAGACAGAACATATTTCCGAACCATGTATCCAATGAGGAGTCAATATCCAAAATATAAAAGGAATTCACACAACTCAATAGCAAAAAACAAACAAACAAACCAAATTAAAGAATGGGCAAATGATCTGACTAGATATTTTTTCCAAAGATATGCAAACAGCCAACAGGTGTATTAAAAGGTGCTCAGCATTATTGATCATCAGGGAAATGCAGGTCAAAACCTCATACCCATTAGGATGGCTATTATATTTTTAAAAAAAGTGTTGGCAAGAACTCAGAGAAAAGGGGACCCTTGTGCACTGTTGGTGGGAATGTAAATTGGTGCAACCACTATGGGAAAGAGTAAGGAGGTTCCTCAAAAAACTAAAAATAGAACTATCATGGAACCATTTCTGGGTATATCCAAAGGAAATGGAATCAGTATCTGAAAGAGGTCCCTGCATCCCCTGTGTTCACTGCAGCTTTTTTCAAAATAGCCGAGATACCTAAACAACGTAAGTGCCTGTGACTGGATAAATGAATAAGGATCCTGTCATTTGCAACAACATGGAACTGGAGGATATTGTGCTCAGTGAAATAAGCCAGGCATAGAAAGACAAAAACTACATGATCTCACTTACACATGGAATCTAAAAGAGCCGAATACCGAGACGCTGAATGGTGGCTACCTGGGGCAGGGAGGTGGGGGAAATCGGGAGATGTCGGTCAAAGAGTACAAAGCGCAATTATGTAGGATGAATATATTTAGAGATCTAACATAGAACATGATGACTCTAATTAATTTACTGTATTGAATATTGGAAATTCGCTTAAAGAGTGGGTTTTAGGTCTCTCACCACACACAAAACACGGTCATTGTGTGAGAGGATATGTTAATTAGCTCGACTGGAGTAATCGGTTCACTGTTATATGTAGATCAAATAATTTTTTACACCTTAAACATATAAAATTATTAATAAAAATAAATTTTAAGAAAACAAATGGCTGTCATCTCTTCTGGACCCATAAGATGTCCAGATAAGAAGGGACGTTACAGATCCCTTGGTTGGCTTATGTCCTCTGTTTTGTATTTCCTGAAACTGAGCACCTGAGGACATGTGATGTACCGAAAGTCACTAGAAAGAGTCCCAATTCAAACCTTAGTCTGCGTTTCCTAGTTCCTGCAGTTCCTGAAGCGTTGGCCGGCCCCCTGGGGCTGCTGGGCATTGGCGCCAGCGGAAGCACATGCTGATGTGAATGTGGCTTCTTTGTGAGAATCGCCATTTTGACACCCCTTTTCTCAACTCCCACCTCCTCCTAGATTTTTTCCTACCAGTCTTCCAGGGAGTTTGGCATGGCAGCCAAAGACGGTGGAGACTGGCATTTCTATGGCACTACAGGAAGGCAGTCCTTGATTCTAGCTTGCTGCTTTCTTTGGAGAGGACTGTCTCCCATGCCCCAGGTCTCCTCCCCTATGCCCTTCACTTTGGTGTCATGGCCTCTTCACTGCCCTCATCCCCCTCCCCTCATATATCTACTTTTTCCCTCACCAGCACCCTGTTTGTGGAAACCTGGTCTCAGACTAGCTCCTGTGCCCATCTTCTGTCCCAAGGGCACATTTCCCCCAGGATCCCATCTCTTAAAGAACTAAGGTTTTTGTTTCATTGGTTAAAATGGCTTATCACCTTGTAAGGTGTGACATTGTACCCACCAGTCAAAAAAATTCAGGTTCTGTGAGGAGGGTCTGGCCTGTCCAGAATGTTCACATGTAGAAACAGAACATCAGAATGAAAAGGGGCCTTGGAGCCACCCTGTCCCTTGACCCCAACTCACAGAGATGCCAGCTATCACCCAAGATGTCAGGTAACACCTTCCACTCCACACCCTGGAAGCAGCCAAGGAAACAACCCAAAAGAGAAAATAAAAGAAGCATTTTGTACAGAGATTTATTTGTGTTAGCCGAAAATTGGGAAACATTCCATGTACTGAACAACAACTAAGTGAAGCCAACTGTGGCTCTTCAGCGCTGGGGAGCCCACCCCAGCCAGGGTACGGCTCCTGGGAGCCAGCTCTCTGTGGACACGCTCACGCAGACCGTGATTTCACCTGTCCGCTCTAGACATTTGGAAAATCAAAAAAGTGTAAAGATGGAAATAAAATATCACCCTTGATCCCACCCTCCCAAGACCACTGGTGGGTGGCCAGGCTCTCCCTGAAGGATTGAGAACAGATTCAGAATTGCTAGCACTTCCTTGGATTTTTAAGAGACAATGAAGCACAATTTCACAGATTTTTATTTTAATACACAACCAAAGGCTGCCTACAAATATCCTCCTGTATCAAAGAAGGATTAGCAAACCATGGTGTTTATAAACCCAAAGTAATCATCCCTAGAATTTATTGAGGTCTGGAAATCAGTGTCCTACAAAGATAGCTGGTGCCTTTGCAAAGTCCTCAGCAAAGCTCCTACTGTGTGCACCTGTGTGGGTTGCCAGAACTCCCCAAATTCTCAGTCAGGACACTTTTCCCTCAGCGTCATCTCGAGTTGGTTCCAGTATTCAATTACTACTATTCCTGCTTTTTTAATTATAAATAGCTGCGAGTTTAGCTCCATCAGTGTTGATTTAGTTTGTTGTGGGTTGTTTAGTGTGTGTGGTACTTATTTGCATATTTGAAACCTGTAATTTTTCATTAACCACTGTCTTAAAGTATCATCTATGTACCACCTACATTGGAATCTCTTAGGCGCTTGTAAAAAATGCAGATTCCTGGGCTTTCGCCCAGACCTCTTGAATCAGAATCTCTGGGAGAGGCCCCAGCATAAGCATATCTGTGCCAGCGAGAAGCTCTGAACACGGCTTTAATGCGTCTGCATGGTGGTTCGAAAATGAAATCGCCCAGACCTTTATTGTGAAATAAAGCAACTGTGCACATAATTCCCCAATTCTGCTTCTATAGAAATGGGTTGCGTGTGGATTATTCTACTTAAATATCCTGCAAGAGAAAGGGTGTTGTTTTATCACATAAAATTGTGCATAGTTTATTTTAGGGATTATGTAGTAGGTGATTCATTACACCTCTCTCTTATTCCCTGTAACCCCCACGTTGTTTTTCTCACTGACACGTGAGCATGGGTAGGTGAGGGGCTTCTGGTCCGGCCAAGAGCAAGGAACCAAGACCCCAAGAGGGCAACACCTGGCTGGAAAAATTCTTAAAGAAAGAATATGTGGACCTAGACAGGGAGGGGTTCTGGAGGACTCTCCCTGGGTCATAGGGGAGAAGCAGCTGAGCTTGAGAGTTAAGGACATGGCTTGAGGCTGCACTGGAGAGTGGCTGGGAGGATTTCAGGACACCACCACTCCCCACCCCTCCTCATGGGGCCCTCTGGGGACTGCCTTCCCCTCCGCCCCTGTACTGTGCGCTGGGGGAGGGGCTGGTTCCAGGGTCCCAGCAGGCCCTTTATCCACTGCCCTCAGCTCTAACTGGAGCACATTGTGTCCTGGTTGTGCCCCTCACAGCCTCTTAGTGACGGGCCTGTTGTCCAAGATGGGCGCGCGGCTGGTCTGGGCCTGTGCCCACGTATTATGCATCAGCAGCTCAGACAAAGCTTCTGTGTGTGGGAGCTGGGTGGGGTGAGGGCTTGGCCCCCCGCGGAGTTTTATTTACCAGGCACTGGATGCCCAGAGGGTGGGATGGTGGGGGGTGCAGCATACAGGAGATGGGCTTTGCAGCGGGACCTCTTGAGAGGAGAGAGGTAAGGTGTCACGGGTGTCACTGCAGGCCTTCCTGGCTGAAGCAGGAGTGATGGCTTACTTCAAGTTCAAGGCAGCCAGGGAAGTTGTCCCTCACCCTCCAAGGCTGGCTCAGAATGTACTTCTTGGTCCTTAACAGAGCCTCTCTGGCTAACTCTGGCCCCAATTAGCCAGGAATTCTCTGGGGTACCTCTAGTGTGGCCTAGGGGTCTTTGGTACAAGACTAACCCTGACCTTCCTGATCAAATCACAAGTTGCCGTCAGTGAATCAAAGTGGACAGAGAAAGAATCAGTCAGGCCCCCGCACGGGTGCAGCCCCTTGAGGGGCGCAGGTGGGTCTTGCTCCTCTCTGTAGCTCTTATCTTGGGGGCCTGGTGCAGGGCAACCACACAGTAGATGTGTGTGGAATGAGAAAGGTCTTCTGAGCTTTTCTAGCCCATCCCTGAGCCAGAAGCTGAGGCCCTGGCCCTGAGCAGAAGCAGAAGGAAGATGCATAGCTCTCCGTCCTAGACGCTTACTGCCTGAAGGGAGACTGAATCTCGCCCAGATGGGGAGGATCGGGGAGGCTGCCATGTACAGAGCCCCTACCGCGGGCCATGCTGCTGCTGGTTAGTTGAAAGGCCAGTTGGCAGGCCGGGCTCCCTTTGTCCTCCCAGCAGCCCTGTCCCAGGAGCCCTTTATCCATCCCGCACGGGGAGAACCGTTTCTCCACTGCCCTTCGCTCTGACGGGCATGCACTGTGCCCTGGCTTGGGCTGATTAGGCTCCGTGTCCTGGCTTGGGTAGCCCGGGGACTGAGCGGTGGTTTGGGGGTGAGCAGTGTTGTGGTGGGCATAATTGGCTTGTGCTGTGGCCACGAGTAATCAGTGTTATCTCGGGAGCCTTTTCAGAGTAATATTCATGACTTTTCTCTACTACCCCAAGTGCTAATATACGTATACAAGGGGGAGGAGGGTTAAGAATCTTGAGCAGGATTCAGGTAGCTTGATAAAGCTCTCTTGTTGTCCTAGTTTTCTCTCAGACAAGCATTTAGCCACATTTTTAGTGTTATTTATAGATTTCAGAATTTTGCTATGACTCCAACAGAAAGGGAAGAGTTTGCTCAAGGTCACCCATCCCCCCCCCCCCCCCCCCCCCCCCCCCCCCCCCCCCCCCCCCCCCCCCCCCCCCCCCCCCCCCCCCCCCCCCCCCCCCCCCCCCCCCCCCCCCCCCCCCCCCGCCGCCCCCAGGGCCTCTTGCTGCCTGGCCCTCTGGCCTTGCTACCCGGCTGCACTCCCTAAATCACATGACCATCCTGGAACCAGGTTCAGACTGCCTGCCGGATGCCCCAGGCAATTGTGCCAGCCTTCCAGGCTGCAGCGCATACGATTCTGACAGGCCATGAGTGCAGCTGTCCGCATGTGGACCGTGACATGCTCAGGGAAATCCACGTTGCAATCACCTGCGAGACCCCCATGTGCCAGGGCTTAGGATCCCAAGGGCCCCAGATCTGTGACTTGCCTCCCAGGTGCTCATGGTTGCAGGGGGGAGACACGCAGGCACATAAGGAGCTAAAGGCGTTTGGTTCTGGGACCTAACTCACACAGGCGGTCCACTTCCAACTCTGTGGATCTGCTTTCAGGATAGAGGTTTGAAAGCAGGGTGTGGAGCCGGCAAGTCAGAGGCAACCTCTGATTCTCAGCAAACTCTGATCCCAAGTAAGAGATGTCTGGTCAATCTCGCTGATGGACAAAGGGGCTAAAGAGATAAAGAAAAGATCCAATCCATGAAGGGTTTTGGGTATTGGGCTGAGGAGTTTGGACTTTATTCTCTTAATGCAGGGACACTGAAGGTGTAAAAGCAGAAGATGGTCAGAGGCGTTTTGTTTTTATTTGGAAGAAATCTCTGAGGATGAAATAAAAGTTTTCAAGGGAGGGGGGGTGTAAATTTTGTAAAAATTACAAAATTGTAAATTTTTAGTACAAAAAGTGTGTAATATTTACACACACTTACCAGGTACTTATTTTCCCTCATCTCATTTAATCCTCCCAAGAACCATGGAAGTGGAGAGAAGTAACCTTGGTCACCAAATGAGGGTGAACCAGGGCTCAGAGGGGTAAAGAAAATGGTTCATGGATTGTTGGGACTAAGTTACAGCCTGTCTGCCCGCCTCCAGGCCCATGCTTCCACATGACATCAGTTCCCTCCAGCTTTACAAAGCTGGACAGGGTTACTATCCTGGCTCTAGGGGACTGGCAGCTGGGGCAGAAACCCAGAGGCAACATGAGGGCTGTAGTTGAATCTTGGGCACCTAGAGTACACTGGTAAACATGATTCTGGATTACTGGATTTTCAGTTCACTTTAATAAGTGTTTATTAAGGATCTACAATACTATATGCCAGACTCTGTGCTAAGTGCTGGGAACACAGAAGTAAACCTGGCTTGGCCCCTGCCCTCCAGGATCCTGCAGGAAGCGCTGTGGTTTTCATATGCTTTTGGGTTGCAACTCTTAGAAAATAATGTTATGTTGTGACCAAGACCAAGAACATGTGCGCGCGCGTGCGCGCGCGCACACACACACACACACACTAAATATATAAAACCAAAAATCCTGCCATGCATTCTGATATTTTATACTCTGTTTCATTTTTTAATGCTGATAGCAATCTACCACTTTGATTTCATAACCTACTAATAGGAGGTGGCCCTCCAGTGGGAGAAACACTGGTAGAGTGTTAATACACTATATTGCATTTATTGTATTGCATAGAAATTATTCAGTATGGGAAAAGAGAGCAAGGAATGGGTTCTTTTGATTGGGAAAATCAGGGAAGGCCCCCAGTTCAAGTGGCACTTGAGCTGGATCAGGATGAATGATAGGATTTCAGTCAACAGACGAGGGGGAAAGGCAGCCAAAATAAAGCAAAGGTGTGATTACAGCCAGGAGATAGGAGAGTCCGGAGGAGCCAACGCTGATGTGTCTGGCATGTGAGCAGCACTTTCTGGGCTACCACATTCAGCCCTCTTAATAACCCTGTGAGACAGGAACTCTTCCCAGGATGGGATGAGGAAATTGAGACTCAAAGAAGTTATATAACTTGCCCAGGGTCACATGGCTGTTAAATGGTAGAGTTAAGATTTGAACTCAGGCAGTTCCTCTGAGATCAAAATGTGGCCTTCCTGCAGATGTGACCCTAAAGATATTGTGGGGTGAATTCATGGAGATACATGAAAACAGCCTGGGAATATTTAATTTCATTCTGGAGGTAAGAGAAAAACATTACACATTTTTGAGAAAGGGAAGTGACAATATCAAAGCTTTACTTGAGGAAGGTCACAGTGACATCAGCATAATAGATGGGCCCAAGGAGAGGTAGGGGCACCTGTCAGGAGCTGGGGACAGCACCTTTCTGTCCAGGTTAGCAGCCTCAGAGACCATTATATCATATTTATCATAGGGATACAGTTGAGGTCATTGTTCATATAACACATGCAGATGAGAATAAAAGGAGAATAAATCATGTTTCCCTTTTTACTTAGGCTGCTAGGAAGCTCAGGGATCTAATCTCTAGTATTCTTCCAGGGAGCCTTTTATGTACTCATTTTTTTTCTTGCCTTGGTTCTCCTACCCTCAATTTTCTTTAATCTGAATTCCATCACCTACTAAATTTCTCATCCCACTGAATGTATGCATTTTGGTATAATACCTCAGAGTAGGCTTAAAATAAAACACGAAGTCAAACACACTGAAACAACTGGAGAACATTTTTTTCTGAAGATAAGATTGGAAGGTCCTGGAGGGTGGTGATTGCCTTGCATCCCCTGGGGCTTCTGTCCCAGGGCTGGGTGCCAGGTGAGTAGGCGTAAACCTTGTTCTCTTGGAGCTGGAAAGGGCCCAGATGACCCTGTCTCTCTCTGTTTCTTGAAGAACGCACATGGACCCCCAGTGGTGCTCAAGGAAATTTCAGTGGGGCCTAGATGAATGTGGTTTGGTATAATTGTTGCACATTTATTTAATGTGTACTAGAAAAATATATAGCTAACACATCAAACCAGTGAAGTCGTGGATAAAATTTCTTAGAATGGGGCTCAGGCAGATATTTAAATTTTAAAAAGAGTCAATTTAAATGCAATTCTTCAATAAATATGATTCAGGTAATTTGTAGAGATGACACAAGCGTGTTGGTACACAAATCATGAAGTTTGGAGACACCAGTTCAGTTCAACCCCTTGCCTGAAAAATGATGAAATCTTGGCCCAGAAAGGCCCTTGTCTGTGGGTCTTGTAGGTTATTTTAAGCCATAGGAGTAAAGAGTGCCTTACCCTTCCAACCTCTTCTGGCCCTGCACCTTGCTTTTGAATTATTTTTATATTTCCCAATGCTTCCTGTCTTTTACTAACTCATTTCCCTTTTACCTCAGTCCTATAAGGCAGACACAGCAGGGGTTCCTGTGTCTCCTGTTTTCTTGAGCAGACTGAGCCCCAGAGAGAGGGTGGGCCAGCCATCACCCAGCCAGCCGTGGCGGACCCAGGCCTTCCCACCACATGTGTCAGGCAGAGTCGGGAGGGGAGCCAGTTTCTGTGACGAAATCCCCCAACACATGTTAGGAAGCCAACTGGGTGAAAGCAGGGCAGTCTGCTGGCTGGGCTCCACTCGGGAGCATCTCAAGCAGTCCACGCCGCGTCCTCACTGCTCCCTTCCAGAAAGCTACGGTTTCTGGAGGAGCCCAGATGTTCTCCTTGCCTGCTCGCTAATGGACTTGTTACTCGGCTCCGTGTGGACGGATGCCATCAGCAGTGAGCCTTCTCAACTATGTGACCACTGCAGACCCTGCCAGCGCCCTCTGTGGGAACCCTCCTGACTATAAGTAATGAAACCACAGCATTTATCGAGCATCTTTGCGGTGCTCACAGATGGATTCTTGCCCTGAATCAGACACTGTTCTGACCCCAAGGGACCCGGTCTGGTGAGGGAGGCAAACACATAAACAACTAGCCGGAGAACAATGCAGTAAGTGCTGGAATGGCGCAATGGACCAAGTGTCATGGAGGGAGCACCGAGGAGGGAGCGGCAAGCTCTCCCTCAGATAGGGTTTGCCGAGAGGAAAAGGCACTCCTGAGCCAAAGGTGGCCAGGAAGGGTCCAGCTGGACTGCGATGCAGAGCCGAGGGAGGCAGTAGTGAAGCCAAGCGGCAAAGGCGGGTTAGAACCGTTCGCGAGCAGGGGTCCACAGCTGGCTGGGGTTCACGCTTGCATGAACCTGGCAAGACCAGCGCACATGCACCTGAGGTGAGAACGTGCCTTTGACCTTAAAGCTCTGCCTTTCCCAGTGGGCAGGCTGCCCAACTTGTTCCACGGTCCCTAATGGTTGGGATGATGGCTGGACTGGGAGCAGCCCTGTGAGAACCAGTTGGGCCCCCTTTGGTTTGGTCGTTGGTTTGTGTTTGGGAGGAAGTGTGGCTCAGGAGGATGGGCTTTGGAGTGAAACAGGGCTGGTTCAAAATCCATCGCTGCTCCGGCCAGCTGTGTAACCTTGGGCAAGTCTTCTGAGCCTCAGTTTTCCATCTTTAAAATGGGGATAATGAGCCCTTCCTCTTCGAAGAAAGAATTCATTGAGACCAAGTGGGAGGGGAACTTAGCCCACAGCCTAGCTCGCAGTGAGAGCTCAGTACGTTAGCTGTTACCGTTTCAATGATGATGATGTGGCAACTGCTCAGTGAGTGCCTCTGTGTGTGAAATGGAGTGTGTGGACATGAGTATGTTTTTGAGACCGCCCAACTTGGTGGAGAATTTGACCACCGTATGAGAATGTGACGGGTGGTTTTACATTCACTTGAGTGTGAATTGATGAAACGAGATTAGACTGAAGGCTGTTGTTGCCTGGAAGAGTCTGGGATGTCCTTCACTCTGAGCTGGAAAGGACTCTCAAGGTGTCATCCAGTTCAACCTGAACCTGTTGTATGAGTCTGATCTCTGACACCTGTGCCAAGAGACCTTCCAGTTTCTTGCATTGTCTCCAGTGATAGGGAACTCACCACTTCCTAAAACAATCCATTCTGTTGTCGTACATCACGGACTACTAATCAGAAACAAAAACAGCTCACCCCCATGGAGTGCCTTCAGGTTCACAAGATATATCCCCACACTCCATCCACCCACCCAACAGTCCATCCATTCACCCATTCATTTGTTTGCTGAGCACCTACTATTGATAACACCATTCTAAATCTTGGGGATGCATCAGGAAAACAAGGCAGACACAGGCCCTGTCCTCATGGAGTTTACAGTTTTGTTTACCTTCTCTCACAATACCCCTCCGAGGTAGGCCGGGCAGAGATTAAGATTATTCCCATTTAACAGACCAGGAAACTGAGGACGGCGGTGGTGGTGATGACAGCTAAAACTTATGAAGGCCAAGGATGTGTTGGGTGCTGTGTATACTTTATGGAACCTAATCTTCACCTGAACCTTATGTAGTAAACACTATTAATATCATTCTCATTTTATAGATGAGGAAATTGAGGCTCAGAGAAGTGATGTTCCTTGCTGGGGGTCCCCCAGAAAGGAGATGGCCCAGTGGCAGAACTGGGGCCAGAACTGAAGCAGCAGGAGTAAGACCGTGGGCGCTTTGCGCATCGTTGGGAGGTCATGTGGGAACCTGGGGAGTATCTAACATGTACAAACTGACATGAGTGACCTCCAGCCCTCCCCAGCCGCAACCCTCCTCTTCAGCCCCACCTTGTCCCATCCCAAAGGAACGGGAGGTGGTGAGACCAGCCTCTCCCAGCTGTGATGGGGACCGAGGCCCTCCTGATGATGGGGTGGACTCCTGGTGGGGCAGCCTGCAGGTGCCTTTGCTCCAGAAATCCTGCTGGGCTTCTCCATCCAGCACCTGGGAGGTGGGTGCGACGACTGCGTCTGGACCGTGGCTCTGGGTAACCCCAGCTCGTGCCACTTGCTGAGTGAGACTGGAGATGGGCGTCTTGAGCAGCCCCGCCGCTCACTGCCCACATCACAGATCTCAGCAGTCACTCTGCTGTTGGGCTCAGGAAGCACAAACCAGTTTCTTGATGGCTGGACTGAGAGGATACCCTTTCTAATTCTTCCCGTTCTGCCCAACCCTCTTTAGTTGTGCCTCTGGTGGGAAGGAGGATTTCATGCTCTTGAGGCAGAGTGATGGAAAAGAGGAGAGATGGAAACAGAGGACCAGGGTCACAGGTCCTGCCCCTGCCCCATCTTGGCAGGCGACCTAACCTCTCTCTGATGCTGGTTCCCCATTCGATAAATGGGAGTTAAAAAGAGCCAGGTGCCTGTCTTAGCAGAGGTAATCCATGTCGGGGTGCTCTTTAAGTTGGAAGGTCCCCACTAAGGCAAGACATGAGAATTGACAGTGAATGCTGTTTCTAACACTAATGGTGCCAGTGAAGCACAAGCCGTCGGCCTCTTGGGAAGGTGCCATTCAGTGGTTGACCTAGCCTGGAACTTACAAGAGGAGCTGCTATCTCCAGGGCCTGAAACCAATATATGATGTATTTCAAATATTAATTATGCTTTGGAATCACCTCTGGGGCTTTTTAAACATCAGATGGTGGAGATTCTAATTCAGTGGACCTGGGGTGGGGCCAGGCATCTCTCTCTCCTTTTTTCTTTTTTTAAGATTTTATTTATTTATTTTTAGGCAGAGGGGAAGGGAGGGGGGTTGGGAGGGAGAGAAACATCCATATGTGGTTGCCTCTCATGCGCCCCGCACTGGGGACCTGGCCCACAACCCAGGCATGTGCCCTGACTGGGAATCGACCCAGTGACCGTTTGGTTTGCAGACTGGCGCTCAACCCACTGAGCTACACCAGCCAGGGCAGGAGTCTCTCTTTTTAACTTCAATGCTGGTGACCGAAGGCCACACCTGCCCAGAGTGGGGACACTACAGGACAATTGTCCCAGCGTTCTCAGGAACCCTTTCTGTGTGCTTCACTAACGTCCCTTGCAGTGGGTGTTTGGAGAGTGCCACTCAGTGGGTAGTGGGACCCAGGCCTCCTCGGGCCACTGAACAGGGTTTAGGAGTCTCTAAACTGGAAACTTCCCACGCTTTCTTTTATGCAACCTTCTTTATCAAGGATCAGAACAAACATTTCTTTAGGGAATTTTTTTTAAGTCAGGTAAAAAATTTACATGCAGTAAAAGCCATCCTTTTGCACGGATAATTCTGTGTGTTTCAACCACTGCGTATGGTTGTGTAACCATACGCCGTGATCTAGAACATTTCTGAGGGGGAGTCACCACGTGCCTGGGACAGTGAGATAAGTCTGCCTGCAGCTTAAGGAGAGAGTGGGAGAGGAGACCGTGGATGGTGGTTTGGCAGGAGGCACTGTGAGAAGCCTGGTCTTTACCTGCCAGGCCGCAGAAGAAAGAGGGGTCTGGACAAACCTGGGCTGGGCCTTTACTGCGAGGATGACTGGGTGCTGACTGCACCTGGGACGAGGGAAGGACCGGTAGCCTGGGGAGTGATGCTGCCCTCCTGCTGGTGAGGCAGGGCCTTGTCGTAAGTGGAAAGGAGTGGCAGTCTCTCCCATTGTCCTGTCACTTTCGGGGGGCCCTCCTGTTGTGTACCTCCCAGGCCTGCCCGGAGGTCTCACCAACCACATAGTTGCTCTGCAATGATGAGGCCACAGAAAAGAGAGGCCCAAAGCAGGTGGGACCTGTGTCTCATTCATTCACTAATCACTCAACAAGCGTTCATTAAGCCTCTACTGTACGCACAGATAATACAGACCTGGTCCCTGCTCTCCAGAAGCCTGTATAGTCTAAAAGGCCTTCAGCCTCTTTATGCTGTGAATCTGAAACAAAGTAGGTACAGTATGGACAGGGCAGGGCTGGGCTTGAAATATAAAGTGTCCTGAGAGCAGAGGGGAGGAAGGAGTTGATTCTACCCGGACATCTAGAAAGGCGTCCTGGAGGAAGTGGCATTAGTACTGGACCTCAGGAATTATATTAGGCAGTTCAATGATCATTTGCTGAGTTGAATCTTGAAGGGGCAGCCTGATCTTCTTCCACCTGCTTCCCCACCCCAAAACCACCAGACTCATGGGATGGCTTCCTTTCTGCCCCAGACCTCCCTACTCACCCCCATATCCAACTCCCTCCTGTTGTAGCCAACATGATTTGCTATGTGCTGAAATACCTCCAGTTTGAGGAGGCTGCGTGCTGAGGGTGTTTATTTGCCTTCTCCTCTGTACCACAGATCTTCTCTCCCTGCTGCCCCACCTGGAAACCCAGAATGAAACATTCTGTAAAGAATGTCAAGACCCTCACCCACCAAAACACAGCCATATCAGCACTGGAGGGAAGGAAGAAGGGGCAGCTTGGTTTTGGTGGGCACTTTGCACAACGAGTAATAATAATGACAGATGTTCAACAATAATGATACATTAACATAATGACCATGTATTGAGTGCCTTCTATGTGCCAGGCATGCTTTATCTTATTTAATTACCACAATGGCCCCATAGCCTGCTTGTTAAGTACACGCTCCGTGGAGCTGGAAGGCCTTAGTTCGAGTCCCTCCTTTGCCTCTTCCCTAGGTGACTTTGGGCAAGTTACTTAACCTCTGTGCCTCTATTTCCTCCCCTGTAATTAGGGGAAGATAATAACACCTACCTCACTGGGTCGCTCTGAGGATTAAGACCTCTAGCCAGGATGGAATGAGCACATGGGAGGGAGAGACCCCCATGTCTCTTGGGACAGCTGTGCAATTTACCTCCAGACAGGACCAGGAGGAATGAACTGGAACTGGGCAGCAGAGGTACTGTGACTTTAACTAGTGTTAGCAGAGAAGAGCCTAGGAGGTGAGATCTACAAGGAGGTACCAGGTGAGCCATGAGATTGTGCTGGAGAGTACTAAGTAGGTCCTGGTGTTTTGTAAAGTTGTCGCCCCCTGAGCTGGACTGCTCCGCATTGGAGGTTCTGTAGTCAATGTCTGAGAATAGCATTTAGGTCAGAAACACTGGAAGGTAATTGGAAAGGCTCCATGCATGGCCGCCACGTACAGCTGTGTGAGTTGTGCCTGCACAAGGGCACCGGCAGGAGGAACAAGGGGAGGCTGAAATCCAGCCTGTGTTCTATCTACTCACCGAGCTGCGGGCTCTGGCCCCAAGCTGCACCTACCAAGAAGAAGGAGTACCTTTTACTAATTTCATAAAAGTGCCCTACAGATTGTGTGGGGGGGGAGGGTCCCGACTCCAGAGGAGAGGTGATTAGAGAGACTTTATCTGCAAGGTGAGCCTGCAGAGGCCTGACGATGCCAGTGGGTTGGCTTTGATTTTCATAGTGACCAGGAGGGCCTGAAGCAAGGACACAGCCTGGGACCAGGACTGGGAGGAAATGATGCGTATGGAAAGGCTGAGCACAGAGCAACCTCAACGGCTTCGTAATGTGTCCGTGAAGTGGGCAGGGGACCAGCAGAAGGGTAGGTGCCAGAAGTGTGTGTATGTGTGTGTGTGTGTGTGTGTGTGTGTGCGCGTGCGCCACGAGGGAAAGGAGAGAGAGTACTGCAGAGAACAAGAATCCCGAAAGGACAGAGACCCCACCACCTTTTAGGGGCTGTCCCGTAGCCGTGTTTGTCACCACATTCCCATTGCTTTGGAAGGGGGAGCGGAGAGTGCTGCTGCGTGCTCACTGCCCACCAGGCCCGTGTATGTTTTACATACACACCCTCATTTCCATCTCCACCCGTCTTCCTCATGGTCTCTGTCATTGTGACAGCCCTCAGAGGGATAAAGGAAAAACGTGGTAGTGGGGGGTGGGGTACCGCCTTTCAATTCTCAGTGGTGCTGTCGGACCCGGGAGGTGCCGTGTGGGTGGTTGTGGAGCAGCCGGCAGTATGAATCTGATTATTGCTTTTTTCCCCCGACGGCCATCATTGTTACCCCCGAGCTGTGCAGCTCCTCCAGCAACTGCACAGGAGGCAGAGGCAGCTGCATCAGCCCACCCCGGGGAACCCTGCTGGGAGAGGAGAGGAGACCCAGGAAGGGAATGGAGGAACCCTAGGTATTCTTTGCCCTCTGGTAGGGGCAAGGCTGTGGGGTGTGTGAGCCTCCTGGTGATTTCTAGGTTGTTGGCCATAGGGGGAGAGCCTCTGAGACACAGAGACCTCGAGGAGATAGATCAGAGGGAGTGTCCAATGACTCAGACATCTGCCACCTCCTGCCCTTTCTTCCTCGTCCTTTATTCTTTTGGCTACAAGTAACAACAACAACAACAAAAATCAACCAGGAATGACTCAGGCTATAGGCATATTTATGTTTCATTGAACAAGAGGGCTGGAGGGAGGAGTTCCTAGGGTTGGTTTTGTGGGTCAGCAGTATCATTAAGGACCTAGACTTTTTCTGTCCTTCTGGTCTGCCTCTTCATCATGTTGGCTTTTGATCATGGGCTTGTCACCTCATGGGCCCAAGGTGGCTGCCTCTGCCCCAGGCTTTACATTCTCAGATGCAAACAAAGGCAGGAAGTAGTACATGAGCCAGTACATGAAGAAAGAGATTTTCTTATGTGATTTCTTTTATTAATAAGAAAAAACTTTCCTGGGAGCCCCCCCGCCACAGAACTGGACCACGGGGCCACTCCTAAGTGTGAGGGATACTGGGACAGTGAAAAGCCCTCCTGCAGTGGACGTGGGTGGGAATGGCTGGTATGCAGCCTGTCTGCAGTGTCTGCCACACCTCCCTTACCCAGGCACTTGTCCCACTGCTCCGAGGGAACACCCAGATGGCAGAGTCGTGGAACAGCTCTGAAGTGGTGCTTGCCTTCAAAACAACCAGCAAGTCTTACCCAACAATTGGTTATTGACACTGTGTGTGGCACACTCCAAGGGAGACCAAGAGGATGGAAACTGCCCTGAGGAGTAGGCATTGTTATTCTCCATTTTTACAGATGAGAATGCAAATTCCTAAAAACAAC
This sequence comes from Mormoops blainvillei, assembly GCA_004026545.1. Lineage (NCBI taxonomy): Eukaryota > Metazoa > Chordata > Mammalia > Chiroptera > Mormoopidae > Mormoops > Mormoops blainvillei. The sequence continues at coordinate 290,273 of PVJD01000554.1, read as the reverse complement.
TAAACCTGTCCAAAGTATGTAGGGTACATAGCTAGTAAGTGGTGGTACTAGAATTGGCCTGTCTAATTTTAGAGTTCCTGCTCTTTCCAGCCTTCAAAGCTGGCATGTGGGCCCAGCTTACAGACTTCTAGAGCTTTCTCTCACATGTAAAGAGAAGCAATCAGACCATCAAAGACATGCCAAGTGCCCACTGGGAGCTGCAGCCAGGAACCACTACAACTGCTCAAGAAGGGTGAGTCCCCAGGAGCACAGTGGTCAGAGATGCCCTGGGGCCAGTGTGTTAGCCCTTTGACACCAGCAGACACGCTGGGAAAAGTCCTGATTCATCTGCTCAAGGAGAGCTCTTTATCTTGAGCCGCCAGGGATGAGTTGCTTCCACTTGCCGGAGTAGATACTCGCTAGTATAGACTGGATGCTGGAATGGTTCAGGGCAGCTGCCCTGGGGAGGCCACATGTCCCTCCCCATGACTCAAGTGGGTTCCCTTGGTTACTAGAAACAGATATTCTCTGTTGATCATTAGTAAGGGAAGGTCAGAGAGTGACCGGCAGGCAGGCCTCCCAGGCTCCCAGGGGCAGCCACACGACCAGGTATCAGAAGGCTGGAGTGAGGTTCCAGAGCCACCAGCGTGTGGGACCCCCCTGCTTATCTTGTCTGCTCAAGCCTGGCCTGTGGGGTCCTGATGGAGCTTTCTGACTCGGCCTCCTGCTTCTGCAGCTCTTTCATCACGAAAGGACTTGCAGCCTCCTCTGCCCCGCCCCCCCGCCCCCCCAGTTGCATAGCTCCAGGGGCACTATCACATGGTGGGGCTATGCAGCGCACAGCCTTCACGGCCTCGTGTGGTGGCCCTGACCACTCGAATGTGCAAAGAAGATAAGGATTCTTTACTTCCTCTGAAGCTAATCCGATCTCTTTCAGGGGCCTCACCTCTCGGGGTCATGGTGATTAAACATCTTCGGCCTCACCCAGTGGCGTCTGCCTGATTCAGGGATTTACCTAGTCCTGTAATGTAAAGGCTCGGCCTCTGCAGTAATTTGGCTTCTGCCTGGGTGACTCCAAAGGGCTCATCTCTCAGAGCTGTTCCTCCTCCTCCGGCTTTTTTCCAAAATGGCATCTGGGGATATAACAGATGGAGGGGCTTACGCGACCTCAGGTGTCAGGGGGAAGGGGACCTCTGGCCCTCTGCTGGGCCTTAGGCATGTCCTAGCTGACGTCCCCTGAGCTGTGGTGGGTCCATCCCATCCCAGGCTGTTCTTTGGGCATCTGTGACTGAAGTCTGAGCTGAGAAACTCAAGCACCATTTTTTTTTTTGGCCCTGGTGTCTTCCCCAAAGCTTCTGGGGCAGTTGGCTTGGCCCTTACCATGGCAAACTCTTGGTGGCCTGTGCTTCTTGCATCGTCTCTGGGCTGAGCAGCGCCGGCTGGGTCCTCTCCACTAGCCAAGGGCTGAAGGAGGCTCAAGAGTGCACGCCCAGCCCTCTCTGTCTGGCCAGTTCCCTTGGCCATCTTAATTCTGCGAGGCCACCTCTTATTTGGTCCAGGGCCATTCTGAATAGTGGCCCGTCTCCTTCTCGAATCCCAGTGAAGAAGTGGGAGAGAAACCCTGCCACCTGGTACTGTCGGCGGCACCTACTGAGCACATGTCTGCCAAAGATTTGGGCCCAAGGTCTGGAAAATCAGGACACACACCTGAACATGCACTTCCCTTTCTGCTTCCTTTCTTGTCCTTCTGTCTTCCCATCCTCCAGGACTGGGCTGCCCCCTCCCTCCGGTGTCAGGCCAGGATCTCTCTGCCGTCTATCCATCAGCTGGGCCAGATGCCTCATTTGCTAACGGAGGCAGACCGGAGTCGAGAAAAGCCTCTCAAGCCTGGCTCTTAAGACTGTCGCGGAGCTGCAAAATCCTGTTTCGGATGTCAGACCCTGACCTTTTTGATTCCTGCCCTTACCGTCCTAAATCCTCTCTGGGCAAATGGACGCTGTTTAGAAGAGGGAAGGCCACAATGAGTAAGTGCAAGGGCAGAGCACACCGACATCTGAAAAACGAAAACAATCCTCTTCGCATTTCGTTCTGGCCTCCAGTCTGGGCCCCTCTCTCGGCTATGGCTTCTGCTTCTGCTGCCAGTGCAGCTCACATATACCTCCTCTGAGGGAGGAGCCGAGTGGTCGGGCTGCCGTCACCGCTGAGTGTGGGTCACTCCTACTGGAGCTGAGCGGGAGGTCATGTGGGACGCAACACGGCCGCCTAGAGAAGGCTGCATCCCTTGTGAGTCTGGGAAACAGAAGAGGCTGTCGCAGGGGAATCGTTGGCTGAAGATCCAGGCAGATTCCCCTTTCCTTGCTGGTCCTCAATTAACTGATAGGTTTATTTGTTTTTTGTTTTCTTTTTAAAATTTATTGATTGATTTCTAAAGAGACAGAGGAAGGGGGGAGAGAAAGAGAGACATCTACTTGTTGTTCCACTTATTGATGCATTCATTGGTTGATTCTTGTACGTGCCCTGACCAGGGATTGAACCTGCAACCTTGGTGTATTGGGATGACGCTCTAACCAACTGAGCTAGCCTGCCAGGGCCTAATAGATGCTTTTTACAAGGCAGTGAGTGAAGGGTAGAGAAGAACTTCATGAGGCAATCATCAATCAGTCAGAGGGTTTTCCGAACAAAACCCGTTTTATTTTCTCAGTAACATGCAGTTTAATCAAAAAGTTTCTTTTGTAGTTTTTAAACCCTCAGTTGATGAGACCCCTTGAATTGTTATCAAAGTCCAGGAGAAAGGATGACTCCTACACACACACGCCATATATACCACACACATCACACATACCACGCCCACACATCCCTTGGGGACAGTGCCAAGTGGACAGTACAGTTTGCTGCCAAATAAGCTCTGTCCTTGTGGCTGGTGTCTGCTTCTCTGTGGGCAAGTTGATTCCCTGCCTTCTGTTTTACTCATCATGATTACCAGCAATGTAAAGATTTTCCACTTTTTCTTCCTCAGCTGGGACCCTGAAAGATGGGCCGGCTTCCCCTGGTTCTAGCAGCCGTACTGCACCAGAGCATGCGGGCCACCCTTCCCCTCTGTGCCCTCCCTTAGTTGTGATTTAGATTAATCATCTCTTGGGAACAAAAAGGCCCAAGCTGAGTCACCGCGTTCCCTCAGGGACGGTTTATCAATCCTTCATTTTTCTGCATTGCCAGGTGACAGGCAGCCAAAGTCCTGGTCCGTGAGATGGCGGTCTGGGGGTCCCCTGGCCACAGGGACCAGAAATGAGAAGGGCTTCTCAGCAGGACCCAGCTGTGATTGCCCCCTTCCCTGGCCAGCACACTGGGCATGTTGTTTCAGGAGGTTTCAGGGACGGGGAGCAGTATCAGCCCATGCTAGGTCTGCACGGGCCCCGTGGTGTACCCTGGCTTAGGGACACCTGCGTGATCAGGCTGCAGCGCAGGGGGGCGGGCGGGGGGAGGTGGGAAGAGACCACTGCAGTGAGTGCGCACACGCCGCTTGTCGGGGCTGGGCCAGTCAGGCAGGGCCTCCCCCAGGTGAGGAGCCTGGGGGTGGCAGCTGTGTCTGGCACCCGCTCAGCTCAGCCTTTGGACTCAGCTATCAAACGGCCTTTGTGAGAAACTGTGCCTCGCCTCGCCTTACCGAGAGAGAGGTTGTAGTGGAAAGAGGATCGGGCTGAGAAGCAGAAGTCTTGGGTTGGATTCCACTAGCCCTTACCGAGTGCTTACTGCATGCCTGGTCTTGTGCCCGTCAGCCTAGGAATGCAGAATACAGCTCTCCCGCTGACTTGCTGTAAGGCAGGGAGGCTGTCAGTGGCAAAGGAGATCACCTGAAGTCCGTTTAAATTGATTAATTAATTAGTCAGGTTGATTTATAGAATCATTGTATAGTGGTTCACAGAGCACTTTCAAACACATTATTTCACTGGAGCCTCATAACTGTCCTAGGAAAAAGCTGTGAGTTATGTATCCACTTTACAGATGGGCAAATTGAGACTCAGAAAGGTAAAGGTACTTAGGAAAAGTCGCAGAAAGAGGGCTTCAGAGGGCACAATGCCCCTTGGAGGACAGGGACTAAAGTGGCTTCCACATCACCTGGCAACTTATAAGAAATGCACATTCTCAGCCCCCACCCCACAGCAACCTAGGTTTTAACAAGCTCCCCAGGTGATTGTGACGCTCGCTCAAGTCTGAGAAACACTGAAGGAGAACAGTGTCTCAGCATTAACATATCTGGGGACCTTGTTAAACTGTGGATCCTGCTTCCGCCCCAGGTTGGGGCCAGGATTCTGCATTTCTAACCTGCTCCCGAGTAATGCCAGTGCTGTTGGTCCACAGACAGTGCACTGGGGAGCTCAGTGGAAATGCAGGTTCCTCAGCCCAGTCCCAGAGTGTGATCCTGCAGGACCGAAGTGGGGCCCAGAAACCTGAATTTCCGCAGAAGACTCTGAGACAGGATTCCTTCCCCAGAGTTCAAGCTTGCAAACATCCACCCCAGCCTCATTTTCAAAGGTTTCCCTCCTCTGCTGCCTCTCTCCACTGGCCCTGAACCATCCATCTGATCTTCTGCCAAACCGTGGGTTGAGGGGTGTGAGTGGGAGGCCATCCCTGAGCCAGCGGGGCCCTCAGCTCCTCAAAATAGGTCAAAAGTCTGGCAAGACCAGGCTCAGTGGCTGCAAATAGAAACCATCTGTTGGGCCTGTGCTTTGAGCTCCACCATCCCTCCCTTGATGGGCAGGGGAATATAGAACTCAGAACCCCAGTGGAGGGTGGGTGCTTCCCTGGGTGGGGGGCGGGCGGTGCTGCCCAACCCAGACACTCCCACTGGGTCTGTCTGCTGAGAGACATGTCCTACCCCTCTACCTTCTCACTGCCCCCTCTACTTCCAACAGGAGGCTTACAGTGTATATTGGTCATTAGATGACCTTGCTGTGTGACCTTGGACAAGTCATTTCTCCCTTCTGGGCCTCAGTCTGTGAAATAAGAGGCTGGATTTTCGTGGACCCAAGGGTCCTTTTCTGCCCTGGCAGGCTACGCTTCCATGAAAGCCTTTTTGTGTGTTTCAGGATCAAATGTAGGAAAAGCTGGGCCCACAGGGAGGCAGACATTTCCTTCCCCGGTTTTCTACCCAGGTTGGATCTGGGCAGTCGGGAACGCATCCCGCAGATACCATAAGGCGGGGGACAAGGTTTGTGATCTGGGAGCATCAAGGGGGCTTTTGGAGGATTTGAGAGGAAGTGACAGTCACTCCTTCTTATTCCTGGCCTCGTATTCCTTCTCGCATTCATGTATTTAATAAATATTTATCAATAATGTATTAAACCTAATGGGAAGCCCTGGAAAAATGAGGAAGGATGAGACAGTCTCGGCCCTTGAGAACATCCAGTGTGGCAGTGAAGCATGTGAAGCAGAGACCCTGATGTGGGATCTGAGTTTAGATCCCAGCTCCTCCAGTGAAGTGACTGGGCAAACCCAGATACATCTGTAAATGGGGATAATAGTCATAGCCATTCCTTGGGATTAGGATAAGGATTCCAGGATGTAATGGATGTAAAATGCTTGGCTCATAGTAAACACTTAATAAATGTTGGCTATTGTTGTTAGTGTGATGAGCCAGGAAAAGCGTCAGATGAGATGAAGAGACAGGACGGAATCCGGGGCCTCAGGAAAGACTTCCCAGCTCGGGGCCATCTCGGGGGGGGTGGGAAGCTCCCCCGAAGAGCTTGGAGCAGACGAGGCCGGCAGCTCCCCATCACGTGTCTGGTCCTGCCCAGCAGAACAGGAAGGCTGCAGAGATTCGGAACGGAAGCCTGCTCCAGGAATAGACCTCGTGCCTGGCGGGGCTTGCATTGGGTGATGGGCAGAATGTAGCACCCATGGGTGCTAGATCTGTATCCTCCCATCTGCACACTGTTGGGAAGGCGCCATCCCAACATGTTCAGTTCTACTCGACTTCGATCTGCTCCCCGATAGCATGAGGGAGGCAGGACTGAGCTGTCAGAGGCAAGGAATCCCCATTTCATGGTAGAGAAGTCTGAGGGGCTAGCCCCAGAGGCTCTGTGTGCTGCCAGGAGAGCTGGCCTGGAGTCCTGGCATTCAGCATGTGCCCGAGGCGAAGAGAAGGTCATGGGGGTGACTATGACCTTCCATGGTCCCTGTGCCTCCCAGCCAGGAACTCCTAGGGGGGGCGATCAGTGTGACTTTTTTCTTGTAGGGCATGACTTTTGGGGCTAATTGATATTCTTCCACTGCTGTTCAATAAAATTTTTTTTGCAGTAATGGAAGTGACCTGTAACCTGTGCAGCTCCGTGTCGCGGCCACCAGCCCCATGTGGCTAGGGAACCCTCGAAATGTGGCTCGTCTAACTGAGGAACTGAATTTTTTTGCTAAAGAAGCATTTTATTAAGATACAGTTTACATTAGATGAAACACACAGATCTTAAATATACAATCAATTTTGGCAAATGCTCACACCTGTGTAACCTATACTTTTATCAAGACATAGAACATAAAGGAAGTGACTTTTCAATTTGATTTAATTTTAATTCATCTGAATGTGAATAGTCGCCGTGACCTGGGGCTGTTCTATGGGATGGTGCAGCTTAGCCCTGTTCTTCGGCACACAAGCGCGAGCATATATTCTCCAGTGCTGGTGTCTACAGACACATGCCTTTATTACACGCTCCTCAGACAATCCCGCTGCAGACGCCAGGGAGGGAATCATCAGACCAAGGGTCTGGGAGATGCTGTGGCCGAGGGGAGTGGCAAAGACCATAGTTTATGTGGCCTCCCACTGTCACTCTGTCTGCCCACCTTGGTAGCCTCTACCTCTTTTTCTGTCATTCCATTTCCATTGCAGCTTAACCATAACCTAACTACATATTCCAACCAGTGCTGCCATGTTGGTACCTTGAAATCAGCCATGGTCAGAGTGTTTTCACCCTGGCAATTGGCAGGCACTGCAAACCAGGGCTCCCCACCCCGCCCTCAGAGGGCTGGTTGTTAAGCCTTTGCCAGCACACCTCTGCCCTTGGCCCGCTGGCAGGTATACTCTTTGTGTTTACCATGTGCCAAGTACTGCTGTAGGCCTTGCTGATATAGCAGCGAGCAGAAGAGACAAATCCCTGCCCCTCTGGAGCTGACGGTCTAGTGGAGGAGAAGGTACAAACCAGATAAGTAAAATATGTGGTGTGGTTGATAAGTGACCTGTGCTTGGGGAAGGTCACCTTGAGAGGTCGCTTTGGAGAAAAGACCTGAAGGAAGTGAGAAGGGGGGACAGGACAGTATCCTCACAAGGTCACATCACAATAAAGGGAGCTGAGTCTCTGAGAGGTTCGACAACTTGTCCAGGTTGGCCTGGGCGAGGTGGAGCCAGGATTCAAGTGCAGGCCGCTTGGCTGCAGAGCCCTCCCTCCCAACCGCCACTGTGCTGCTGAGCTGCGAGTGCCGGTCTGGGGGAACGGGGGCGGCGAGTCAGCCCTCTGCCCTGCGCCCCTGTGCAGTCGGCCATGCTGTAGGCAGGGCCTCCAGGAATTCCTGGGTCCCTGGAGGCCCACATCCAGTGGATTCAGCTATCAGAGGGCATCTAAGAGAGAAGATGCGTGGTCCAGCTTCTCTGTGCTGGGGATTTCTTGAATGGCTACAACATCTTCTAAGAAGCCCTGGAAACCAGTGAGAACTCAGTGTCCTGGGCTAGACTACGAAATGGCAGAGCTAGACAGTGGGCCTTCTGACCCAAACACCTCCTGTGGGAGGAGAAGAAGGGATGTGCCTGAGGGTCCCCTTGAGTTAGTGGCTGAGCCGGCCAGAACGTAGATTTCTGACATCTTTCCTCACACCAGAGGCTCTCAGATTGGTCTTCACATCGCAGCCCCAGGACCGTGGCTTGAAGGCACGCCCGGCCTCCCTCCTGACTTGCCTGCAGACAGCTCTGACTTTGCCCATTTTGCATTTTGGGGTTTTGAGTAATGCTTTGTTGGGAGAAAGAGTTCTCCTGCGAAAAGGAAAAGAGCCTAACCCTTCGTTCTATAGAAAGGAAACGGAAAGGTAGAGTCCATCAGTAATTACTGCCCAGCCTGGCAAGCTTCTCGGGACCGCTGATTCACTTCTGCTTTCTCATTTGGGAGCAGGCACTGTGTCCCTCCTGGGGCCCAGACCTGGGCTTGCGCGGCAGAGCTGGCTCGGAGATGGAGAGGGGCCACGTGATCAGCTATCGTTCACGGACCCAGAATGTCCTGGGCAAATGCAACCGATGTACTGATAATAGTATCTGACGTTCACTAGGGTGGCACGCCATTGGCAAAGCCCCTGTGCCCTGTGTTCTCTTGTCTTTGTCCTCATAAAGATTCCAGGACATAGGTGCAGTTGACAACCATGTTTCATGGAAAAGGACACTGAGCCTGGAAAAGGAAGGGGACTTGTCCAAGGCCACACGGCTAGTGACCCAAACAAGACTGAAAATACCAGCCTTTCTCTGGCAGCACATAAACAGGGGGTGGCTCTTGCAGAGGTCTCCTGGGCGCCCCCAGCTGACAGCTCCCCGAGGATGTAGTCATGGGCGCCCCTATTACCTGCACCAGAGGAAAGAAGAAAACTGCCCTTGGACATTTTTGTGTTCCAGTTAAATGACTGAATTTTAGTCATCATCATCTAGAAAACGCACCCGCTGGCCACAATAAATCATTTTCAGCATCGGAGGACAGGATACAATTTGCTTCCATGTGGAGTGTACACAGTGATTATCTCAGAGGAGAAAAAAGCCAGCCTCCATTTCTCAAGAGGCTATAAGGGCCATTCAGCTGCGAAATGAATACTTCTTCCTTCCGGGCCCTCCCCTTCTCAGAGGGAGATTGCGATGGCCCTGGGCCCGGGGAGTGGGCCCAGCTGCTGTGCACATCTGGAGGCCAGAGCCTCTCCCTCCTTTCTCCTGACCCTTGGCCCAGCCCAGTCCCCTCCTCCTCCTGGCAGAGCCTGGCCTTCCCAAGTAAACATTCAATTGAGGTCAGAGCCTCTCCCTTACAGGAGAAAGGGCGACGGTAGAACTAGTGTGTGGCAAGCACCCACCCTGTGCCAGACACCTTGCCAGGCACTTGCATTCTGTCACTCCATTGCATCTGGTGAGCTGGGTGACATTATTCCCATTCCACAATTAAAGAAAGTTACACTCAGAGAGGCTAACAAGTCTAAAGTACAGCTAACAAATGGCGGAGACAAGATAGAAACCTTTGAAGTCTTTTTGACTCAAAACTCTGCCTGCTGTATGGTTTTTTATACTGTTGTGTATTGCCCTGTATTTTTTGGAGCAATGTGGGGGGCGGGGTGTGAGTTTGGGTGGAGAGGCTGAAGGAGGAGAGCAGTGGACTAAGGGTCAGAGTTCTTGGCTGAAGTCTCAGCTCTGCAACTTTCATAGCTTGTGACTTTAGGCCAGACTCTTAAACCCTCTGCGCCTCCAATTAGTACCATATATACCATATGTTTTCAGTGGGATTGTAGTATCTGCCCAGTTCAGCCCACTGGTCAGCTGGGGGTGGTAGAGAATGAGGCAGAGTCTAGAGAGGGTCATGGCTGTGGCTGTGGGTACCTTTGGGGGCAGGGCCACTGGCACTTGTTCTCTTGCTGATACTGAACTCACAAAGCCCCAGTCTGAGAGCTGTACTGAGTTCCGGGGCCTTGGTGCCCTGGTGACAAGTTGTTTAGAGGAGATGGGGCTGCATGGCCAGAAGGACAAACACTGCAGAGAAAGGGCTTGGACCCAGAAGTGGTAATGGGGGGAGGGTAAGGACCAGACCCTTTTCCTGTGGGCAGAATGGAGCATCATCCTGACCATGGAACTCTACCCCCCAGCAAGCTGAAGCCAGAGCCCTAAGGGGAGGTGCTGAGGGAGACTGCACCCACAGCATCGAAGGAACTGAGCACTTGTGCCGACCTGGGCTCTTGCCCTCCCACCGCACTGAGAGATTATTCAACCAGAGTCACTCGGTGGCTCCTGCCAGACAGCAGTCCTGGACCAGGCTTGGGGTGGGCTGGGGCTGTACAGGGGCCAGGAGGAGGGAGATGATCAGATAACTCACAATCTAGTAGCAGGAGAGAGAGAACATACACATCTACAGCTTCAAAGAAGTGACCAAGCATTAATCAGCTCTGGGGGATGCCCTAGGAGAAGCTAGCAATTGCCATGACAGCTGTTGTCTTTTAGGGTCATAGCAACCCAGCTGGGGAGGCATTACAGTCCCTGTTTTACAGAAGATGATGGTCCCTGGCCCGGGCGGCTGAACCAGGGCTCCTGCTGGGCACTCTGACCCCCGTGCTCCTCTCTGTCTCAACACAATGTTTTTCATGAAGTAGAGGCGTGCTATTTCTCTGGGCTGGAAGGCGGTCTAGTTTCATCCATTGTTCCGCATTACCCTTAACTAGAGGTCATCCACCTGAGTCTTGGCCCCTGCCAGAGGCGGGAAGCTCATTATCTATCAGTGCAGCTTCCTTTTCCATCTCAGGTGTCTCTAACCATTAAGAAAGTCCTCCCTTTTGGGAAGCTCAAATGTGTCTCAGTTTTGTCCTGAAAGAGTCTGTTCTACCCTCACTAGAACTAGTTGGGGGACTCTACCAGGATTTGGGCTAGGTTTTGGGGGCAAGGGACAAAAGGCAAAGGGCCAGATTTTTGGGTCACCTCTTGGCTACCCCCACCGATTACCCTCTGAGGTCTGGCAGCTCGTCCAGTCTCAGCCTCCGCAGAGGAGGGAGGAGTCTTTTCTGTTCCCTGCCTGCACATCCATGCATCTGACCTCAGAATGAAGTCAGCCCCTTAGTAACCGCAAGTGGAAAGGTCAGACCTCCCTGCAGACGCCCCACTCTGGCCTTGTTGTGTGACACGGCCTGACCTGGCCTCCCAGGTCTTCCAGTCTTCTGCCCACCAGCCTCCAAAACAACCCTGGACATTGCCACCAACCCCGCCATGTGCACGCCCACACATTTGCTCTGTCCTCGCCTCCCAGCTTCACCCTCAGCAAAGCCCATGAAAAATGGGAGTGTTTTCAGCATGCATGGCATTAAGGCTTTACACCCGACTGTTGAAGTTTTCTAGGGAAGACAGGAATGATTTTGAAGATACCACAGAGCAACGTGCAACAAATCACTGGAACAATTTATAAGATAACTGACTTGGTGTCTTAAAAAAGTTAGTGTCACTTAAAAAAATTTTTTTTTCTTTTAAACCCGATGGGAGTGTTCTAGATTTAGAGGAGGCAAAAGAGAGATCACAACCAAATGGAACACATGGCAGCAATGTGGCTTCCCACCTTGGTTCAAAATATGGAATAGCTGTAAAAGGCAATTTTGGAGAATTTTGAATATGGGCTGGGTATTCGATGGTATCAACAAATTGTTAATTTTCTTAGATGCGATAATCATGATGTGCTAATTAGGGATTTGTCCTTTGTAGGAGATGTAAGCTATGCAAAGGCGGGGGGGGCGGGGGGCAGGGGTCAGGAGGTTTGCAACTTCCTTTCAAATGATTCCACAAAAGAAAAAAAAAAGAAAGAAGTACACGTGCACACAAAGAAGTATGGCAAAACAATGATTCATCTAGCTGGTGGTTGATTATTGTACCATTCTCTTGACTATTTTTGTATGTTGAAATATTTTATAATTAAAAAGTTGGAGAAAACAATACGGACTGCAGAGTCCGAAAGAGCAGGTTCAAATCAACCCTGTGCTTGCTGTCTGAACTTTGGCTGACTTCAGACTTTTCCTGATGGTGGCTTATGAGACTAACCAATGTGTGTACAGTGCCTCGTGCTCGCTCAGTGCAGGCAGGTGGACCCCTCCTCCAGGAAGCCTGCCCTGAGTCCTCCTGCTTTCCCTGACCTCTCATTCCTGTAGCACTTACAGTCCCTACAGTCTGTTTGCCACCAGATGTCTGTTGAATTTGCACCAGTTTTATCTCCTCCACTGGCTTGTAGCACAATGTATTTGAGAGCAGGGTCTGTATCTGGTGCTTTCCAGGTCAGCCCTCAAATAAAAAAGAGCCCTCTAGAGCAACAGTGATCGTGTATCTTGAATGGGACCTTGCACCTGCATTATCTTATCTTGATTCTTCAAACAACCACACAAAGTGAGAAATTATGGATCTCATTTTAGAAATGGAGCACCCGATACTCACAGAAACGAAATGTCTTCCTCATGGCTAGTAGGAGTGGGATGGGGAGTAGAAACACGGGACTGCAAAGTCCCTTAGGACTCTGCCCTGCATACCTGCCGTGAGTTACTGTGGGGTGAAGATGCAGACTCAGGGAGGAAGAGTCACTGATGAGCAAGGGCCCAGCCTCCCTGCGTCAGCTCTTCCAAAGGCCCAGCACAAAGAATCTCTATGGAGATCAAGCCCCAGTCTACGAGCCAATGGGGAGAGGCCAGCACCAGGCTTTCTGAGAACAAAGCCCTTGGAAAGACACTCTCCATTTTTCCCAGAAAGCAAGCCTGCATCATTCTAGAGCCTGCTGGGGGTGGGGTTTGTCAGGGGCATGGGCAGTGGATGGCTACCCCAGGAGACATACTCACTGAAAGAACATGTCAGCTGAGGGCAGACCCCCAGCCTGAGGGCCCTGGTCCCCCAGAACGCAACCTCCAGCTCAGAAATGCTAGCTGGGCTGTGAGGGGCAACAAGAAGTGTGTCCAAGAAGAATGCAAGTGTGCCCACTAGGAGCCTTGGCTACAAATGCCTCTTTGCTGTATCTACAGGAATGGGGAGCTAGGGAGACAGCAGAGAGAGAGAGAAGAAAGGGCAGGGAGTGGGACAGCGTGGAAAGAACAAGGGAAAGAGGAAGGAGAAGGGTAGGAGAGAGGTGGAGGAGGAAGAAGTAAAGTCCAGTGGGAAAACAGACCTAGAGATGGCCAGTGACTGTAAGCTCCCCCTGGGGAAATTTGCGTGTGGTGTGGAGGGTCGTCTTGTCTGGATGCTCTGGGAGCTGTGGGATGATACATTTCCCAGGCGACCCATGTTGATCCCTCAGCCTGAGTTCAGTCCCAGTCCCTTAGCCTGCCGGGCTCTGGAGTGTTTGGAATGGGCAGGGTATTTGGTAGGGGGAGGGGCACAGTGCCCAGCCTGTCTTCTCCTACCTCACATTCTGCCCTATTAAGCGAGCGTGCTATGCACATCACAGCAGCTTGGCACTGACTCTTCCACACACTCAGAGGCAGTGGAAATTAATAGCCTCCTCGGTAGTAGCTGGAGGTGGCACAGAGCGGTTAAGTGACTTGCCCAAGTCACACAACTAGGCAGCACAGAGGTGGCACTTGCATCTAGATCTGTGTGGCTCTGTCTGGTTCTTTTTACCCTCCCCCTCACTGCTGCCCATGAGACTCTGCTATGAAGTCAGCTCTGGGAACGCACAGAGCTGGACCAATTATAAGCACGCCCTGTTCAGCCCGTCCCAGGTGGCGGCCATGGGCCGCGCTTGGCGGGGAGAAAGAACTCATGGTCCTGCTCACCAGACTTGGGCTAGGAAGTGGTTCCCCGGGCCTTGCCTTCTGGCGGAGGCTGAACTGCACCCGTCTGTGTCCCCACCAGACAGGGGAGAGGCTCCACTTGTTATGGGGCCGGGTGCCCAGCAGGCTCCCCTGTGGTATCCAGGACCCACCTGGGCTCCCAGGAGAGACACAGACAGTCTTCGGTCCTGCTCAGAAGCCGTGGGGTCACTGCCTGCCATCACAGAGCCGAGACCGGCCCTCAGGACGAGAGAGCCTGTGACAGGTCTAGGCTAGGAGCTGAGGGAGAACGCTGGCCTTCCAAGGGTTCTGAGGGGGTCGCTATGGGCTGTGGAGTCGGGGCGAGTCGGGCAGGCTAATGTTGTGCTGGGCAGAGGAGGGGGCGAAGCCCTTCCAGGCCAGAGCTGCACCAGCAAGAACGAGAGGTTGGAGTGAGCAAGCTCGCCACCTCCTTTCTCTTCCTTGGGAACTCTGGAATCTGGCATGTTCTACCTGGAAAAGGCAAAGCAGTTTCCAGCACTTTGATATCAGATTGAATTTTTGCTAGGTCCATGTACCACCCATACTATTATTTTCATACAATTTTCTCTTTGAATCGATTCATTATTTTTTAATGTAGCCTTATTAGCAATAATATCTGTGACATCATGGATTTGGCATGCAAGTTATATTTTTAATGCAAATTAAAATAAGCAGATAATGACTATAATTATAAACTTCATCTCTGTACCCTGTAAAGGAACCGTAAGTGACCAGCTGCGGCTCATTCTGGGAAGCACTGACATAATCTTGATGAGCAGTCAGATGCTGAGAGAGTGGAAGGGGCTTGCCTGAGGCCGCACAGCCCGGAGTGGCCAACCGGGTAGCTGTCCCGTGGGGCTCGTCTCCCGGCAGGACTTCGTTCTGAATGGTCTTGGGCAGAATTCCGCAGAGAGAGGAGAAGGCAGGCAGCCCTGGGCTGCAGCATGGGCAAAGGCTGGGAGCCTGGGCCGAGTGGAGATCAGGGAGACTGGCCCTGTGGGGCGGGGGGTGGCCTGCGAGAGTGGAGAAGTGGGGAGGAAAGGTAAGGAGCCTTCCCTGTGATTCTCCTCATTGGCTCGGAAATACTTCCTCCAATAAAGAAGCCTTTGTGGGTGAGCTCCTGGCTGTATTTAAATCAAATGCAAAGTTTTGTTTTCCAATTCCCAGAGTTGGTTTCCTGACTCTGGGGCTCTGTTTCCTTTTGTACCTTGGAAACCTCATTTGAAGAAATAAGCCTGCCCCCTTCTGCCCTGAGATAGGGTGGGAGACTCAAGACACATCAGGAGATTTGACAGGAAGGGGAAGGGATGGATAATGGCAAAGTCAGGCCAGGAGCATATTCATTTTGCAAAGCCTTTATTGAGCTCCTGCTGTGTATCAGGCCCTGGGCTGCTGCTTGTTTGTGGCTCACCGTGGTCGGATGTGGGTCTGCCAGGACCGTATCTGTGATGGCATCCATTCGTAGTGTTCCCCATAGCGGGCACCATCCTGCAGCGAAGCTGGACTTTATTGCGGGCTGCCCATCCAGTCCTCACTCAACCTCTTGTGCACACAAGGGACAGGCATGCAGTAGAGCCAGCTGGCTGGTTGGCTGGAGCCTGTGTCATGGATGGTGGGCAGCGAGAGGTGGGGACAGGCGCCACTCCACTCCCTAGGACAGGGACTCTTAAACTTCAGTCTCACTGTGGGGGATTGGAGCTGATTAAAATGCTAATTTCTGGGCTCTGTCCTCCAAATATTGAATTCCATATGTCTTGACTGGGTCCCAGGAGTCAGCATTTCTAACAAATGATGTGGGAAGGAGGCTCAGAAATCCCCCACCACCCCAACACCCCAACACTGGATGATTTTGGTACAGGTGACCAGAGGGCCACCCATGGAGAGGACTTTCTCCAAAGGGTAGTCCGGCATAGGAAAAATTCTCAGATTTCCAGCCAGGAGCACTGTGTTCATGGTCCGAGTCATTAGCTGTGTAACTTTGGACAAGTCCTTTCACCTCTCTGTACCTGGTAACAATGATGATGACATATAGGACTAACCAGTTTCTGAGGGTGCACTTGTGGGTTCAAAGCCCGAGAGAATCAGAGGAGGGGATGATGATGGGTGGTTGTTTGCCTCCTTGCATATAGAAAGGGACATCTTCCTCCTGTCCCTGGCCACCCGCGGTGTCCTCTCCGTGAACACCCAGCCTCCTCCACCTGCCCCTCCTGTACTGGACTGAGCAGTTTCTGGCTTGTGGAAGGCAGCCCATACGGGTTGTTGGGTCGATGGTCTGCTCTATCACATGGCGTGTCCCTTGGAAGTGAAAGGACCCTATGTCCTTTCTGGAAGGTGGGATGGGCATGTGTTCCAAAAGCAGGAAACATGTGAATACCCTCATGCCAGCCTTCACTCCTGTAAGACTTTATTAAAAGAATTAAGTCCTCTGGCACAGGTCAGTACACAGCTCTTGAAGATTCCTTCCCCTCTCTCTGTGCCCTGAGGGCAGCTCCAGGGCTGGCCCACATCCTGCCTCCTTGGGGAACAGCTTCCCTCCCCTGGTGTCCAACCAAAGGCCTTCAAGAAACAGTGACTAGCCTGACCCTTGTCTCTCCTGGCCTCTCATAGATGTCCTGGCGTCCGCAATACCGAAGCTCCAAGTTCCGGAACGTGTATGGGAAGGTGGCCAACCGGGAGCACTGCTTCGATGGGATCCCCATCACCAAGAATGTGCACGATAACCACTTTTGTGCTGTCAACGCCCGCTTCCTGGCCATTGTCACTGAGAGCGCTGGAGGAGGGTCCTTCCTAGTCATCCCCCTGGAGCAGGTAGGTACCTGGCGTCTCCCTAGCCCTGGCTGCAGCCCCAGGGCAGAAAGAAGTCCTCCTTGGTCACTATTGGGCAGTTGCCCCTATTTCTCTCTGCGTCCCCCACCGCCACCTTTTACTTCCTCATCATGTGTCCAGTGTCTGTGCCCTCCCAAGGTTTTCCTGAGATTCACCAGAACAAGGGCAGGCTGGAATCCAGGAGACCTGAGATCTGTTCCCAGAACTTCCCCAAAGGTGTGCACTTGGACAAGTCACTTTCTTCAGGGTCCCACAGGCGCTCACTAACCTGAGGGATTGAAACATCTGATCTCCAAGGCCAGGTCCAGCTCTACTGTTCTGTGTGCGGGATGTCCTTTTGATTTGGAGCTAGAAGGGAGGAAGACCCAGCCATAGGCACATCGGTCATCTGCAAAAATGGCACACATTAAAACAAAGCAAAACAAAACAAAACAAAACAAAACAAAACAGAAAAAATATTGCCAGCTCTCCACTGAGAGACTGGCAATCATTTACCGTCTCCCCCAACCCCCACCTTCTACCTAAAGGCTTCCCCCCTCTCTGTGGCTGCCTTCGTGAATATAGCAAATTAAATTTGCAAAGCCTGGATCATGAAATTCTGAGGCTCTGCCATGCAGGCGGAGTCCCCAGAGGCCTGTGGGAGGTCACGCGCCTCAGGAAAAGTGCTCGCTGTCAGTCCTGCTTGTTTATGGCTGAGCTCTCCTTCCCAGCCTGACTCATCTCCACTCCCGCCTTCTGCCAAACTGCTCCGGGGAGGAGGAGGTACCTAAGGAGGAAGGCCTGGTTCTTGAAATCCACTGTCAGCTGCTGGTGGAGGATGGCTTTTTCCAGTCTCTCCTACCCACCGTGGGGGAGCACAGATTTGGGAAATACTTGGAGATCCTCCCGTCTACCAAAGGGGGCAGCTGAGGTGATACTGAGGACAGAGCCGAGGCACAGATAGGTCCGAGGAGCAGAGGCCTTGGCAGCAGGAGGTCTGGGTTCTAGTTGGGCTCTGCCACTTGCCAGCTGTATGACCTTGGACATATGACTTAACCTCTCTACACTTTATTTTTCTGTAATAGTACAGTGGGGATTCTAAACATTCCTCCACCTACATCTGACATGTTGGCACTGAGTGGAGTGATGGACATGGAAACTTCCTGTGAACCACATGACATGTTTAAGGTGTTTTGCTCCTTTCTTGGGAGAATCATCAACCCCGCTCCCTGACTTTGCAGATGCCCTCAGTGGCTCTAACACGTTCAAAAGGATTCTGAAATATAGCTTGCCTCCCCTCCCGAACCAGATGGGCTCAGGTATCTGTCTGCCCCGGGGACTAGCTCAGCTCCAGCCTGCAAGTCCCCAGCAACATTCCTACTGGGGCTCAAGCCCACCACCAACCCCCTGCCAGTCTCTACTTGATGGTCTGCAAAGGTCAACAGTCAGTGCCTCACATCATAACAAAAGTTATTTCCAGATGGTTTAAACATTAAAAGAAAACAAAAGGAGAAGCTGCAAGTATATTGGAGGAAAACTGAGAGCATTTTTAAAATCATGCAATAAGGAAAGTCTTTCTACAGCAAGACAAGAATCCCCAAGCCATAAAGGAAATGGTTAATAGATTAATTTTTTCAAAAAGGTAAAGTTTATGTACTACTATGATACATGTAAGCAAAAGTAAAGGCAAACCATATAATTGAGTACAATAGTTAAAATACATAACAGACAAAAGATTTGTGTTCAGAATATATAAGGGTGCCGGAGAAATCAGTAAGAAAAAGAACCTAATAGAAAATGGGCTGAGGATATGAGTGAGCAATTCTCAGAAGACAAAATATATCTTTTAACCCCCTAAATAGGAAAAGATTTAGAAGAGAAATAATCTTTGGTATTGCCAAAGTTGCGAGAGAGCAGGCACTCGAATACACTCTCGGTATATCACGTGGTGAGACGGAAACGGAGGCACCTCGGCGATGTCTATTAACACTTAAAGGTGCATGTCGCTGGCCCGGCAATGCCACTTCTAGGAATCCATCCTACCAAAATATTCTCCTGTAATGTTTGTAGCATTTTTTAGTACTTGATTTTTTTTTCAAACATCATCATTTTATTTCCAACAAAAATAAAATTTCTCAAATTGCATAAAAGTTTCTAACCTCTTCCTCTCGATTTCTATAACGGTACCAGAGTTTCATACTGTCAGTAGCACTGGTCTCGAATATGATCAAATTTTGTAAACACTTCATGGACAACAGAAAAGAAAGTACCCCTTACAGAGTATTTTTCTCTATATTGAAATATGTAAGGCCCTGGCTAGTGTGTCTCAGGGGATTGAGCGCCGGCCTGCGGTTGCCAGTTCGATTTCCAGTCAGGGCACGTGCTGGGGTTGCTGCCCAGGTTCCCAGTAGGGGGTACGCGAGAGGAAACCACATGTTGACGTTTCTCTCCCTCTCTTTCTCCCTCCCTTCCCTTCTGTCTAAAAATAAAATAAAGTATTTTTTAAAAAAGGAATATATAAAGTATCTGTGCACATACATATATAGTCTAGTAAATATACACATAGCTTTTTAACTTTATTTTTTCACATTCTCTGATACAATTTGTTTAATACGATTGAAAATGGACTCAGGGTGATGACACACACTGCCAGTTGGGTTCTGTTGTTTTCTCGCATTTCATGAAATATTCACTTTACATAAGTACTTGATGACATGTACAGCACTTTTATAATAGTGAAAATTGGAAACACCCTTCAGGTTCATCGGTAAGGAAATGAGTGAACAAATTAGGGGACGGTCACACAAGGGGACACCATGCAGTCATCAAAACTGATGATGTAGGGCAGTTCTCAAGTGTTCAACCTCAGAATCATCTGACTCTTAAAAATTATTACAGGTCCCAAAGAGCCTTTGCTTATATGGGCTATTATCAGTCAGTAGTTAGCATATGTGAAATAAAATAAAAGAATTTCAAAAATATGTATGTTAATTTACTTAAAATAATAATAATAAAATGATGTCATGTTCTCCAAAAAACATGTTATTATGAAAAAAAAAATCTTCCCAAACAAAAAAAATTAATGAGAAGAATGGCATTGTTTTACACGTTGCAAATCTGAGGGTTTAACTTAGTCCGTTTAATAGATGAGCAGGATTTGCATATCTGCCTCTGCGTTCAGCCTGTTGTGACATCACACATCATGCAGCCTCTGGAAAACTCCACCGTGCACTCCTGAGAGAATTGAGTGAAAAGGCAAATAATGGCTTCATATTATTATGAAAATGGTTTTAACCCAACAGACTCCCTGAAAAAGTCCTGGGGATCTCCAGAAGTCTCAAACCATACTCTGAGAACCACTAGTGATGGAGAATATTTAGTGAGAGAAAGCTGTTTATGACATATGTCAAGTGGGGAAAAAATAGTAACGTTTAAAATATCTCATTTGCAGATATCTTTGTGTCCATCTACCTGTCTGGAAAAGACTGAGAATATATACCTAATATTAAAAAGGGTATCTTCGAGTATCAGGATCATGGGTGCTCTTTCATTGTCTTTATTTTCCTTAGCAATATTTTCTAAAAATTTTTTGATAAACATTTAATGTTTTGTACTTCAGGGGGAGAAAAAATCTAATAAAAGCAGTTTGCCGATGCGAAGAGAGAGCCCTGAGCCTTCCAAGGCCGCACAACCCAAAGCCGGCTCCGTTTAGCACTCCTTTATGTACGCTACAAATATTTTCTCCCAAGTATCATATGCTTAGGAGCGGTGGAGAAAAGGCGGACTTAATCCACAGTGAGGACCTGGGGTGGGGGTGGGGGTGGGGGGAATGGCTGGGAGGGTGAGGCAGCTCCTAGGTGGTTCATTCATTAGTTTGAGCCAGGACCCCTGATTCTCTGGAGCAGGGTCCCACCCCTAAAGAGGGCCTGGGAATCAGGGCCAGCTCCTCCCCTGCTGCCTGGGCCAAGTCTGTCGGTCTCCTGTCCCCTGTGGCCAGAGCTGGGTCTGCAGGCGAGGGCCTGACTGGCGGCGCTAACCAACAACAACAACAACAACAATGCGGAACTCAGAAACCTCCCGTCGTCGCCCCAGAGATGAGCCACTCCACGCTGGTCGGTTTTCTGGGAAGGCTGTATTATTTTCGCTCTAGGTTTTTTCCCTCAGTTTGATAGAAACCTCTCTACAAAACAGTTTCCTGTGTTACTCAATACAAACAGAGAAGATTTGGGTCGTTTCTTGATGAACCTGAAGCATCGCTTTGTGTGTTAATTTGAGCTGTGAACTCAAGTGGCACACTTTTGTCCCTCCTCTACATTGTCCCTCAATGGCTCCAGACTATTGTCCCGAGCAGCCAAAAGGCCACAGAACATTGTCTGCTGTTGTCCGTCTTTTCCAAATTGTTCTCCATCTACCGTCGGTGTCCTTTTCATTTCTTTCTTGCTTCCCCGAGAGGTTTGGGCCGGATGAGCTCAGGATGAGCACAGGACCCCCAAATTCCTCAGCCCTCGGAGCAAGGCTCCCACGCTTCCAGGAAGCGTCTCTCCCTTTGTTCCCTTTCCCTCAAAGCCAGTCGGCCTGAGATTTCAGTATTTGTGAGTAAAAACTTTTCTGTAGGGTAGGAAGCCACGTCCACAGCGACTCCGAACGACAATGACATGTACAGCACTCTGGCCCAACAAACACTGTATCCATCAATCCTCTTGGGTGGTAGGTAGAAGCTTCCCCATTTTACAGTTGGGGAAACTGAGGCTGCAGAGATGGGCATACAGCTGACCAGTGCGGGAGCTGGACCTGAAATCAGCTCTCTTAGTTCTGAATCCACGACCCTTCCTATGGCCCATGACGCTGGTGAACAGCTAAGTTCTGGCTGGCCGGCAGATCTCAAAGGAGTGGTTCTGTCCTCCCCGGGGCTCTTGTTCAGGCTGTTGTGAAGGCCAGAGCCTGTTTTTCCCTAGTTAACATTCAGCTGCCAGCTCTGTCCTCTCTGGAGTGGAATGTTAAGCCGCAGATGGGGGAGCAATCAGCACCCTGATTGCCTGGCACAGCTGGAGGGGCCTTATGAATATTCCAGAGACCAGGCACCGTGCCCAGGCCTGATTAACCACTTGGGCCTCCCCAGGTGCACCACCTCTTTCCTGCCGCGCTCCACCAGGGCCGCCCGATCCAGGCCCAAGAAGGCCAAAGCTGGGAGCACAGTCTTGCACGCCTAAGCTTTAGCCAGCTACCTAGTACCCCAGCTGCACCTGGTAGAAAAGGAAGAAGCCTGGCTTGGACATCCGGAGTCTGGGTTCTCCCCAGTGGTTCTGAGCCCTGGCTGCACCCTGGAGTCACCTAGGGGGCTTTTGGGGATTTAGCACATGTGCTGTCTTTGAAATCGCACCTCAAGTACCATGATGAAAGCACAGTTATTCTCCCATTTTACAGATGAAGAAACAGGGGTTTGGAGAAGTCAAGTGGCTCCTTCAAGACTGCACAGCACACAAATGGCAGAATTTCAATCCTGGAGTCTCCCAGCCACAGGCCTGCCCACCTCACAGAGAGTTAGGGGGAGACATGTCTAGAGATGTGCCTTATGTTATTATACTGTCATTTTCATGTCTCCAAGGATTTCCTTGAACATCAGTTCAACCAGTACTATGTGAGCTCCTCTGATGTGCCAACACTACCAGTGTCCCTCTCCTCCGGGAGCCAGCAGAGCAGGGGTTTCCTAGACTCCCTGGGGAAGCTTCCTCTCTGAAGTACCGAAGCAGCAATTTCAGTCAGCAGGGAGAGGTAGAGAGAGGTGACCAGACGAGAGAGCATCATTCCTTTAGTCCTGGGACACGGACTGAGCACTCAGCCCACGCCAGGCACCAGGGACCCAAGTAACATCAGGCCTGGTCTTAGAGGCCCGGGGGCATCCCATTGGCAGGCCAGGCAGGTGGGAATTTCCTGAGAGGGTCTTGCCCATGTTTTGCTCAAGGAACCAACTCCATGGTGTATGGAGGGAGCTACTGAACATGTCCATCTTACCACTCCTGCCAGCGGTTCAAAGTGATGGGGTCTTCCCTAGAAACTGGAGTCCCTGGTTAATTTATGATGAGATTTAACTGCATATAATGAAAATCATCCAATCCTGGGATTGGGGTGCTGGGCTTGGTCTTGAGGTAAGGGTCACTCCTACCCCCTTGTATAAGCCCTGTGGCCTCCCCCAACCCCACAGCTGCTCAGTCTCAACCTGGGAGCAGAACATTTCCTCCTCCGTCCTGAGGCTGGGGTGCTGCATTCTCTTCCCACTTCGTGTGGCCTCCTCTTGCTTACTTCCCTGTGCCTGGTGTTCATGGGTGGGAGGCCTGACGAGGGCTGGGCAGTTGCTCCTGGTCTCCACAGCCCTGCAGGGATGTGTGGTAGAGGTGGGCTGGGGCAGGAATGGTAGCAAAACTCCATAGGCATCTCCATGGGGAGAGCAGAGCCCCAGAGTAGGAGAGTAGCACAAGACAGGGGCTAAGAAATTAAGCTCTAGAAGCAGGCAGACCTTTCTTGAATCTCTGCCTTGCCATGTAGTTGCCGTGTGACCTTAGGGAATCGCTTAACCTTGTACCCTGTTTCTAACCTTTTGCAAAGTGATGGATTTGGACCATATGATCTCTAGAGGTCAATTTAGTTCTCATGTTCAGTTCCCTTCTCACACCATTTTAGTCATAGATGTCCTCACCAGTGTGCTGGTAGGTACTGAGCAGAATACAAGAATGGCTTCTCTTGCCTCAAGGCCCAACTCAAATGGGGCGCTTCCTGGAGCTTCTCCCATCCCGGTACCTACTCTGAGGCATGTTGCATCTATTGTTGTTAGAGTACTTTCTCTGTGCTTCCTTATTTCTTAGGTGGTTAGTCCATCCATCCTCCCATCCACCTGTCCATCCAACAAATGCATACTGAGAATCTACTAGGTTCTGGTCACAGTTCCAGGACCCAAGATGCAGCCGTAAACAAGACCAAGTCCCTGTGGGCATGGAGTTTGTAGTCCCGTTAGCCACCTTGATTGGACTGAGAGCCCCAGAGAGTGGCAAACGTGTCTGATTTGTGCCGGGCCTGCACACGGTAGGCATTCAGCAAGGAGGCCTCGTGCAGGCCTGAGGCCCAGTCCCAGAGGCACATCTTGCCAGCTGGGGTTTTCCCTCCATGGGTCCTGGGGTCCCCTCCCTTCCAGGCTCCCAGGACAATGTGGTACCTTGCAGGGGCTTCCCAGACTTCAGAGGGGGCTGCCTCCTACCCTTCAAGCCCTTAGAACAGCATTGCCCCACCCAGCTGCTCTCACTCCGGAATGGAACCCAGTAGCTGGCAAGCCAGTTAGCTCTATGACTCACTGTATGTTGGAGTCCTGATATTAAAAGAAGTGGGGAGAAGTGCCCAGCCCAGTGCTGAAAACTGTAATAAAATCAGACCTTTTTGCTCGTCGGAAGCCGATGCTTCCATTCCAGATTTCTCTCCCTCCCCATCCCTCCCCACGGTCAGCATGGAGCGCCTCAGGCTTCTCTGTTCCCGAAAACAGCCCCCAGTCTTCATCACTGCTCCCCTCCGCAGACATGTCTCCCCCTCCCCTGGGGAAATTCAGCGAGCCTTTTCCAAATCCATTTTTCCGATCTTTCCTCAATGGTTCTTTGTTCTTCAAGCTGCCTTCTGCTTGCTGTGATTTGCATCTCAAAGGCTGTGACAGCCCAATGTGCAGTAAGCGACTTTGGGAAAAGGGGAGAAGACGCTCTGAAGGGGAGAAGTCGCAACTTTATTCCATTTGTCTGAGGCCCGAGATTGACAGCCTTGCTTTGTGTTTTTCCCTTTTTTGGAAGAATGACTGCTTATTTTTGGGAAAAGTGAAGGCAAGGCCTTCAGCAGAAGTGGAAATGTGGCTTCCTTACTTTATTTCAGGGTTGTGGGGTGGGGCATCCTTTGGCCTTGAGGCACAGGGAGGGGACCAGGGATGCAGCCCGGCTGGTGGGTATGCTGGGAGGTCAAAGAATCCATCCCTCTGCTTCAGGCCCGGGCCTCTACTAGCTGTTCCTTAGCTTCATTCCTCTGATTCCTCGCAGGGCCAGGGAGGCTGGATGTAGCAGGGCTGATTCACTAGGGCCCTGTGAACTCGGGCTGTGAGCCCTAACCCTGCCCAGGGGCACTGGCCTGGACCCAAACCAATTCGAGGTTAGCTCAATCTGCTCCCCATTTTCTCCTAAGGCCTGGAGACTCCCACACCTTTAGAAATCATAGTTCATGATCTCTGAGCCGCTGAGCACGGAGCCCCTCAGTGCGTCACGTTCTCTGTTCCTGAAATAACAGTGGTGCTGGTTTCTCGGGGTGCCGAGGTGATTAGATAAGGCGCTACCTAAAGCACTCAGCACCCAGCCCGGCACATAGCGTGTGCTCAGTCAGTAGGAGCTATGTGGTACCAATGGCTTTCCCCATCCCCTCCCCTCTTATCCACCCTGGCCCAGAAATAGCCTTTGGACTGCCCAGCCTGCAGCCAGCAAGGGGGAGGCTTATTTTTAGCCCTCTTACTACTGCCTTCATTGTCTGGTACAGCCCCTGGGCTTCCTAGCAGTGAGCCCCACCCTACCTAGGGGGGAAGGCCCCGGCAGTCCGGTCATTTGTGCCCAAATGCGAGTGGGGATGGTGGTCAGTGTCTCCGTGGGAGCATGGCTAGTGGGACGGGACCAGGCTGAGTGCCTGGAGGAAAGGAGGGTTTGGGGGGGCGCAGCTAGACTCTAACCTCTGAAGTTAGCCTGCCTGGGCGTCCACGGTCTGCCTGTCAGCCGGCGTTAAGTGAGATAAGGCATGCAAAGTTGACCATAGTGTTTGGTACATAGCAAGTGCTCAGCAAAAACGACACAGTTTTTATTTCTATTATTGTAACTACTAGAACAAGCTCCCAGTTAGTGAAGAGAAGAGGGTGCTGGAAATTGGGAGCAGGGACTTTCTGGAATCTACCTGGCTCAGATCCGAAGCATAGGCTCATTGGGCGGGCATGAGTTTGAGATTCTGTGCTGGGCGGGCCTGAACCGCACAATGCCCACAGCCCACATCCCCCTCCCCAGGGCCCAGCTCCAGTCTCACACGGACACAATCGTCGCCTCAGGGGACTCCAGCAATCACACATTCCCATGTTGTACCCATGAGAAATCCTGGCCCCGAAGAGAAGTGTCCGCCCAAGGTCACACAGCATGCCCGGACACCCTCGGCGCCCTTTCCCAGGAGTCCTTGCACTCGGCCACTTCTCAGAGTCCAAAAATCAGACCTCGTAAGGTGTTGGTGGTGACTGGTGGCTTCCCTTTATGAGGGATTTGCGTTTGGTTAAGGTTAGAGTAAGATTTAAGGAGACCCAAAGGAATGCATTGCTAATAGTGTATTTCCGGCCTCAGAAGCTCCCTTCCCTGTGCCCACGGACTCCCAACACTTCAGGGAGCAAAAGTGATACAGGGTGCATGGGGGTGCTGCCAGTGGAACTGAGGTGACTGGCTTGAAACAGCATCTCCCCTGGGCCACTGGGGCCCTGAGGCCTTGGCCAATACCCCTACTAATTGACCCTTCCCATGGCAGCTTCCAGAACAATGAGCCTGTGTTTGCCTTGCCTGAGAAACTCAAGGCCTGTTTTAGTCCTAAGGGCAGTTTCCTTTTCAGGATGGCCTGACTCCTGTCCCTGACCTCATCCCCATCCCCAGGCTCTTAAAGGGCCAGGTCACCTTCATGGAGGTGGGGGTGTAGTTCACAGCACTCGTCGCCTTAAAACAAGAGAGGCCTCTGTGGCATCGGCAAGGCATAGTGCTAGCCTGTCCTGCCCCTCTCCATTCCACTCAGCCAAGACCGTGGTTTTTATGGCTAAATAACCTGTGCCTTAGTCTTTAAGTGGGTTGTCCCTCAGGGGAACGCCAGAGGGGGAAGGTGGGGATGGCACTGCTCAGAATGCTGCCTTTCGTAGGTGGAGACGCTGACGCCCAGAGAGGGCAAGGGACTTGGTCAAGTTTGCACAGCTAGCTCGTGCCCCATGTGTCAGACAATCAGTTGGGGCAGCAGCCCCTTCAGAGTCCTATCCCCCTCACCCCCACCAAGAAAAGTACTCAGGCAGCATCAGCACTTTAGAGACTTTCCATAAGAGACTTCCATCTACCCAGACAGGGAGGCAGGATGCTCAGCGATGAGGCACAAAGGCTCTGGTGTCAGTCTGGCATTCAAATCCCAGCTCCGTCATTTATTAGCCATGTGCTTTGGGCAAGTTACCTAACTGTTTGTGCTTCAGCTTCCTCAGCTGCAAGAAGGGAGAAACGCTAGTCCCAATCCCAAGACTGTTCTGAGGATTCAGCGAGGTGTTCAAGCCCGGGAGGGTACCTGGCACAGGGCGTGCCCATGCACTCCTCACCTAGGGCCCCAGTGCCCCTACCTACTCCCCCCACGCCCCCACCCCCGTTACTTCTTGATATGAAAGGAGTTCAGCCTCAGTCTTACCAGTCTTGTGAGGTTACAGGCATAGTATAAAAGTTTTTGACACTTTATTTTTTAAGACTGGAACATTTTGTCCAAAAACCCCCAGGATTTTAACTTCAGAAGCGGTGGTAGATGCCTTTGGCTTCTGGAAAAGCCCGTGGACTTCTTCCCAGAGTCAAGTTTTTTAAGTACATAAAAAAAATAAATAAGAAAGGAAACCAACTATGTTGAAATATAGTTATTAAAATGCAAACCAGAATTGTAATATACAGCTATGTGTGCTTTTATATTAATATATTAAATCACATGATCGAGCAGAGAACCTAATAAGTACTGTACTTTCAAAGCAATGATGACTGTAAACAACTTTTGAGATGGCGGTAACAAGGCAATGTGATCGGAAAGTGTCTGTGTTGTCTGTTGATGGAAAAGTTATAGGTTCAGCTAATCCTACTGGGGTTTGTTGGCTACATTTATAAACAAAAGGAATATTAAATTTTAGTTAGAGGCTAGCAAAAATATAAATGCAGTTTTTCTGTTTTCCCCGCTCACAGATCTGCTAGGCCCAGGTTAAAGACAGACCTCTGAACATAACCACAGAAGGAAAATCACTGCATAAAGTAAGGACAGACAGAGCTGGCCTGTCTGAAGCGCGGTGGGGGCAAGGCGACCCGCCTGAGCACCCCTCACCCTGGGAGGTGCCCCCAGGTCCTGAGCTTCGCTGGCAGTGAGGAAGCCTGACTTCTCTGCTTGGTTCTTTGTGATCTTGGGCAGTCCCTTGGCCTTTCTGGGCTCTGTTTCCCCATCTGTGAGAGGCGATGTTGGACCCAGTGTCCCCTGACGTCCTGTCCATCTCTGATGTGCTGGGAGTTTGTGTTTCTCCTCCACCCTCCAGTGGAGGCCTCAGAAGCGTGGGTCTGCAGGAGCCCTGGACCAGGGGGAGGGAACAGCTGGGGCCAGGCTGGCCGGCTCCCAACTGTTCAAAGCAGTAGGAGGAGGAGAGGCACCGTGCTCTCCAACTCGACAGCTGGGTGAGCCTGGCTGGGGGCCTCACCCTCGCCTGCCATCTGTGCCTCCTTCCTGCCGTCGGCCGCCTGGGGGTGGGTAGGGGATGCTGATGGGGCCCAAGGCCAGACAGCAACCTGGGTGTGAGGGGGAGGGGCGGCCCCAGAGAAAGTCCTGGAAGTGCCTGGTTGCTTACCCTTGGGTGCTTAACTCTTTCCACCCTCCCTTCTCTCACCCTGGTTTTGACAGTGTTCTGGAGAGGGGAGGATACGCAGCCCTGGGACCAGTTAGGCCTCTGTGACTTCGGGCGAGTTACTTAACCTCTCTGAGCTTCATTCTCCATCTCTGTCCAATAGACAGTATTCCTAAGTCTGCCCCTTGGAATTGGAATGAGGTTTAAATGACACAGGATAGGGGAAGTGTCCCCAACACAATGGTAGGTACTATCCTGCAGCCTCAGTGCTACTGGCCATCCAAGCGGGCTCACCACCCGGGACAATGAAAGCCCCTGGAATTTGACAGAGGCCACGATGAGACCCTGGGCAAAGGTCTGTAAAACGCTCTCACAGCCCCCTGGCACACCGAGGTTGCAGCCCACTTCCCGTCGTCCGTACTTGTGCTCCAGGTCCTCCCCCTTCTGGACTGCCCTTCTCCACCAATGTCCACCTATGGAGAATCTTGCCCATTTAGAGTAACATCTATTTATAAATAATTATTTATTTTCAGACAGTAAAAACTTCAGATGGTTTAAACTTCCAAAGCAGCCAAAGAACACACAGTTAAAAGTCTGTCTGTCACACCTAGCTTCCAGTTACTCAACGCCTCTACCAGGAGGCAGCCAGTGTTAAGTTTCTCAAGTGTCTTCCCTGGGCAGGGGGTGGGGGGGGTGATCTATAACTATATCTATATCTATATCTATATCTATATCTATATCTATATCTATCCCTTTATACATGAATATAACACACAACTTACATTTTTCTCTCTGTACCTTGCCTTTTTTCCATATAATTATACATCTTGGAGATCTTTCCACATTAAGTATAGAAAGTTTCCTCATCCATTTTTAAGCATTAAAATTGTTTTTTCTTTTATTGATTATAGAGAGAGGGGAAGGGAGGGAGAAAGAGAGGGAGAGAAAACATCAATCCGTTGCCTCTTGTACACACCCTGACTAAGGACTGAACCAGCAACCCAGGTGTGTGGCTTGACCAGGAATCAAACTGGCGCCCTTTCGGTTTGCAGGATGATGCCCAACCAACTGAGCCACGCTGGCCAGGGCTCCTCATCCATTTTTATGTTACACATATTTCACTGTTTGGATGCACCATCTTTTGTTGAGCCACAGATAGAGCCTACTGATGACTGTCTAGATTATGTCCATAGTTTCACTGCCAAAAACAGTACTGCACAGAATAATTAAGGACATGCCTTGTATATATCTGTGGAATAAATTCCTAGACGTTGCCTTGGTGGTTCAAGAAGTATACTTTCTCCCAGGGAACAACACACACACACACACACACACACACACACAATCACACATGCATGGAGGAGACTTTCTTCTTGACATTGTAGTAGGCAAAGGTTGTTTAACAAGACATAGAAAGCAGTAATTATAAAAACAACCGATAAATTGGACTTTATCAAAATAAAAAATTTTGCTCATCAAAATACACCATTAAGAAAGAGAAATGGCAAACCATAGATGTGAAGCAATATTTGCAAGGCATATATCTGAAAAAGGACTGATATCCATAATATCTGACTGAGTTTTAAAATGGACAAAAAATTTTTAAGACAAAACTTAAATGAACATTGCATAAAAGTGAGTGTCCAAATGGCCAAGAAGCCTATGAAGAGGTACCGCTTCATCAAAGTAGTTTCAGTTAGCATATTTTTTAAGACTGAGGCTGAAAATCTCTTTATATGTTTAAGACCTATTTGCACTTCCTTTTTGTGTGATTTGTTTATCTCTGTGTTGTGTGCATCATTACTCACAAGGAAAATGCAAATTAAAATTCTGAGTTATTATTATATACCCACCAGAATGTCCAAAATTGGAAAGACTGACAATATCAAGTGTTGATGAGGATGAGGAGCAACTGGAACTCTCATACTTTGCTGAAGGGGTGTAAAATGTTATGGACACTTTGGAAAACTGTTCTGAGATGTCTAATAATGTTAAACAAATTCTACCCTAGGACCAAGCAATTCCACACCTAGGTTTATACAAAAAAAAAAAAGGGTACATATATCCACAAAAAAAGACTTGTGTAAGAATGTTTGTAGCAGCTTTATTCATAATAGCCACTAAGTAGAAACAATCTAAACATCCGTTAGCAGAACAAACAAATTATGGTAGATTCATGAAATGGAATAGTATATAGTAAAAAGGATAATTATAGATACCCACAGCAGCACAATGAATCTTTAAAAAATGTGGAACAGAAACCAAACACAAAATAGTACCTACTGTATGATTATACTTACTTGAAGTATTATACAAGAACAGGCAAAATTGACCTGTGGTGATTGAAGTCAGAATAAGGTTATGTTTTGTGTTGGCATGAGGACACTGTGAGATTGATGGAGAAGTTCTGTATCTTGACTGTCGTGACAGTCACGAGTGTTCACGTGTAAAAATTTGATGAGCTGTCCAGCTACAATCTCTGTATTTTGTTGGAGGTAGACATAACTTCTTAACTTCAAAAGAGGCAGGGGGATAGTGCGTGCTTTTGAAATTTTGATTGATATTGACAAAATTGTCTTCCATTGAGTTTGTAACAATTTACATTCTCATCAGCAAAGTGTAAATGTGCCTGTTTCCTTACCCTATTGAAAATGGAATGTTACCATACTTTTTAAATTTTTGCTAAAAGGGTGAGTGGGAAACTTTCTCAGAGTAGGTTTAAGTAGCATTTTTATTAAAAATGAGGTTGAAATATCTTTAAATGTTTAAAATGTATTTTCATTTCCTTTTTGTGTGAATTGTCTGTTCATATCCTTTATTCATTTTTATAGGGTCATTGGTTCTTAGTGATTTAATAAGTTCTTGTATAGGGAAAATCAGCCCTTTATTTGGGATATGAGTTGCAAATATACCTTTCAAAGGTTGTTGTTTGTTTTTGTTTTTGTTTTTTTACAATGCAGTTTTCTCCTTTTAAATTTCAAGAATTCTAATTTACCAGTCTCTTCTTTCATGGCTTCTGGATCTTGGGACCATGGTTAGAAAAGCCTTCCCTTCTCCATGGTTATAAAGTAGTTTTCTGACAGGCCTTCCAGTACTTCTATAATTTTGTTTTTATATTTAAAGCTTTGATACCTATGAAATTTATCTTGATGTAAGAAGTATGAGGTATACATTCAACCTAATTTTTTTCCATCCAGTTGTGTTAATACCAGTTAGTGAGTAATCCATCTTTCCTCCACTGATTTGAGGTGAAGTCTTTGCTACACTCTGCATTTCTGGATGTATTTGTGCTTGTTAATGGGCTCCCCATTGCAAATCTCTATTTACATGTCAGTACCACAGTGCTGTGTTATGGAGGCTTTATAATATGTTTTAATACTAATAAGGCTAAAAAAGGGGAAAAAAAAGAAAAAATATCAATAAAGTTACTTACCACTCATCATTATCTTTTCTCGGAGATTAACTACCTCTTCCTGCTTGTTTATTTTAATATTTAATCTTAGAATCTGCTTATACAGATACACAACACCTCTTGTTTTTATTGGGATTGTGTTAAATTCATAGAATA
The DNA here is from genome assembly GCA_004026545.1 of Mormoops blainvillei. Taxonomy (NCBI): domain Eukaryota; kingdom Metazoa; phylum Chordata; class Mammalia; order Chiroptera; family Mormoopidae; genus Mormoops; species Mormoops blainvillei. The sequence continues at coordinate 258,756 of PVJD01000554.1, read as the reverse complement.
AATTAAAGGGAGTAGACACCTTGTGACGTTGCGTTGAAGTATCTATGAACATTGATTACTTGTTCTGGCCCTTTGTGCCCATTGTGGTGTGTTGAGTGTTTCCTGCACATAGATCTTATAATTTCTCCTTACAAATAGTTACCATTTTTTGTTGGTATTATGTGTAGGGCCTGTTTTCCATTATGTCTTCTATTCGGTGATTGTGTATTTGAAAGCCATTGGTTTCTGTATGTTAATTTTTTATGCTACCATGTTATCAAATTCACTAATTACACAGACTATTCTAGCTTTTTCAGTGTTTTCTCTTAGGTTTTCTAGGAATGCTCTCTTACTATTAACGAGTAGTAATCATTTTACCTGTTTATAATTTTTATACCTCTAGTGTCTTTTTCTTTTCTAATTGCATTGGATAGTTCCTCCAGGAAAGTTAAATAATAGTGGTGTCTTATTTCTAACTTTTATGGCTCTACATCAGATGTTTATCCATTAAATACTTCGGGTTGAGACAGATAGTTTTATAATAAAATATTGGGCAAAGATAGTTTTTCCCCCAATATTTTATTATAAAACTTTCGAACGAACCTCAAGGTTTAAATAGTTTTGCAGTGAACAGCACCTAGATTCTACTGTGACAGCTGACTATACTCACCGATGCTGGTGCCCCGTTTGTTTGCCATGGGGAAGTGGCTCAGACAGAGAATTCCTTGGGACATTCTGCATAGCTGGCGCAGTATCTGACAACAACATGCTAAGTCATCGGACGGTGCTCAGATGTACAAATACTGAAAGTGAGGCCCCAGGCACCCCCGTGCCCTGCCCACAGTGTCACATGGGTGTCAGAAGTCGAGGCGGGCTGAGGTTTTGTGAGATTTTAGGGCGTGGGTAGGGCGAAGCTCAGTGAAAGAAGGCAAAGGATGGCAGCCTCCCCCTCCCTCACTGTTCCAAGCTTTTCCAGGGCCCAGAAGAGGGGCTAGTATTTCCAGGAGAGGGTCTTTCCTGGCAACTGGTGGGAGCTTCCTTTCTTCCTTTCTCTCTCTGTCTCCTGCTCCTGTCCAGCTGACCCCTCCCGGCATAGCCCTGGACAAAGAAAAGGAAGTGGCCCGAGAAGGTGCTTCCCTCTCCCCTGAATGAGCTCTTCCCGGACAGCTGGACTGGCCAGCCCAGCAGGGTGTGGGGGCTGGGGACTGGGGGACAAGTAAGGAAGGGGCCAAGGCCAATTTGTCTCTCTCAACCCTGTGGTAGACAGGGGGCTTCTGCACTGTCATGTTTTATTTGTACTATTGTAATCACCACCTGTAGTTAAAAAAACAGATATGGAAGGATGTATGCGGTTTTACAGTGAGGTAAATTCAGGTTAAAATCTTGGCACTGACAGAAACTAGCTGCATGACCTTGGGTGGGTCATGGCTCTCGGCTCCTCTGGGTGGTGAGGGGCCCCACAGTCGCAATGGAAGTGCCAGTCTGCACCTGTCGCAGGAAGGTCCTTGGCAAGCGAGCATTGAGCTTCCCCTCCCAGCCTCTTCTCTCCCGAATCTCCCCTCACTCTCATGCTACACCCTCACCCCCACTCTGAAAGCTCCCAAGGCCTCCCCTCCCTTTCTGGATTAAGTCCGTCCCTACCCTGGCTCCACTGAATCTCCCACCCTCCTTCTGGATTCACACTGCCCTGCGCCCCAATCCTGCGCCTGTCCTGGTCCTCCATGCCCTTTCCACCATCGTTCACGTGGACAATTCCTGCCCATCCTTCCTGCAGAGCTCCAAGCCACCAACTCAGAGAAGGTCCCCAGAACCACCATGCTTCTTCCTCTGGCCTGCCGCCAGGCTCTGCCCATGCCCATGAACCAGGGCAGGGGCGGGGGCGCTCAGCCTATTTTCACACCCGTTCCTACCATTACCCACTGGGCTTCTTGAGGCTGGGAAATGGTGCTCACTCATCCTTTCCCAACATCCAGGGTTCTGCCAGGATCTCTTTGAGTGGGATGACCTTTTGAGGCTCAGGGTGGTGACAAGAGCTAGCCAAAGCCCCAAGTCTTCCAGACTGCAGAACTTTGACCCTGAGTGAGAGGTGTGATGGGTGAGGCCCTGTGGACAAGACAGAGGCTTCTGGTAGATCCCAGCCCAGCATGCTGCAGCCATTTTCCCACTGGGAGACGCCGCCTGCTTGGGTGTCTGGGAGGATGTCCAGTGAACCAGGTTTGCACTGGGATTCTCAGCCTCAGTTTGCCCCATCTGTGAGATGGGAGAGTGCACTGAAGACTGGTGTAATGTGGAGCTTGCCTCACGCTGCATGAATGCAGAGAAAACTAGTTCTGTATGTGGGGCAAGGGAGTTGCTGGAAAGGGGAGAGACTTCACACCAGTTTGCCCCCACTAGGAAAGAGAACTAGAATGCGTGGCCGTGAAGTCATGGCTTCAGGGCTTAGACTCCTGACTCAGCTACTTCCTAGCTGAGCTATTAGAACCTAAATCCTTGGCTTTCTTATTTATATATGGGGGGTAATTAATCCTACCTGGCAGGGATGTTATGAGAACAAGAATCAGTCATACCTGTTGAGCACATAAATGAGCCAATGCTCACAGCAACTCTATGAAACAGGTCGCCCCATTTTACAAATGAGGAAACTGAGGCACTTACACAAATGAGGAAAGTCAGGTATCTTACCCAAAGTCACACAGCTTGAAAGCGACAGAACCAAAAGAAAACCAGATGATGCTGGCCCAGAGGTGAGCAGGACCTGGCACGTAGCAAGCGTCGGTCTGCAAGATGGCCCAGATCATCTGCCCCCGGAGTACCCGGGCTTGGCGATTCGCAGGCACAGCTTGGGGGATGGGTGCGGGGGAGGGCGAGCAGCAAGGCGAGCTACAGGAAATCAAAGAAACTTCTAGACCATGCTAACAATATAGATAAGGTGAACAGGCAAGGTTCCTGTTTTTAGGAGCTATATGGGCCAGTCAAGGAGACAAACAATAAACAAGGAAACAAACCAGTCATTAAGATGATTCTATCAGAGAGTAAGAGGTGCGAAAAAAATACAAACCCAACTCGGTAATCTGTTACAAACTTGGGAAGAATATATTAGATTATTAGGTAAGGTGGTCATAAAAGACCTCTCTGAAAACTTGGATGGGAAGGAACCAGTCATGCGAAGACCAAAGGGAAGTGTCTTAACAAGAGGGAATAACATATGCTAAGGTCCAAGGCAAAAAAAAAAAAGTCAGTAGGCAGGGCATCATGGGTGGGCAAGAGAACCGCAGGAGATTGAGCTGGAGAGACAGGAAGGGGCTAGATTACCCAGAATCCTGGCTATCCCGCTAAGGAGTTTGGATTTTCACCTAGTGCAATGGGAAGCCATCGGAGGATTTCACACTTGAACTAAGCAAAGAAATACACATAATAGTACGCTCCTTAGAAAGCCTGAGATAGGACTTGACCTTGAGAAGCAGGGCCCCTTATTCACATTTGGACCATGGCTTATTGGCATCTGGGTGTTTAAAACCTACGTGGGCATCTTTGCAACCTGCAAATGGGCAGGCGCCCTAATGGGGACCATACGGGGCCTTCCTCTGGCCAGGGCAAAGTGGGCGTGGGTCTGAAGAGCATGGGAGACTTTTCTGGCCCAGTGTGTGGGACGCGATCTCCGAAAGAAACTGCACTGCTTTGCATAAGTACAGAGTGAACCGGGGCGAGGAGCGCCAACAAGAGGAGCCAGTCCCGTGACCGCCCTGACGTTTGGCGTATCACTGCGTGGCCCCATTTTATCAGAGAGCAAAGAGTGAAGCTACCTCTGAACTCGCTATGATTTTATGCCTTTGCGGCCCGGAAATCAGTCTCAACTTACTGGCGAGATCATTCCAGAGGTGGTATGGGGACTCAACAAAGAAATCCCTCTCGTGAAAGGTTTATAGATAACCAGCTAGGCAGGAAACTGAACAGGGACCAAGAAGGAAAGTAGAAATATTTAGAATCATTAGGTTTTATAGAGCGATCAAACGTGAAAAGGGACAATAAATGTGATAAAGAATTAATACAAAGTTAATATCTCTAATATAGAGAGCTCTTATCAATCAAGGAATGGAGAAGCATTCATTAGGAAAAAAAATGAGTACCTAATACGAGTATAAAAAGGCAATTCACAAGAAAGGAGAGGCAAATGTCCAATAAGCAGTGAAGACACAATCAACCTCACTAGACATCCAGGACTTGCAAGTGAAAACAATGAAATCTTATTTTTCATCCAAAAATAAGCAATTTAAAGATATTATAATATCCTGTGCTGTCAGGGGTGTAGGGAAATGGTCATTCTCCTGAGCTGCTGACAGGAATACAAATTAATACAACCTTTCTAAAGGGCATTTAACATCTTATAACAAAAGCGTATTTTAAAGTGCAGACCTGTTAAGCCCAAATTTTCATTGATAGGAATTTATCCTTTAAAACATTCACATATATGTGCAAAGATTCAGCTATGTTTACTGCAGGCTTTTTAAAGTGTTGTAAATTAAAAATCACTTATGGGCCCAACAGTAGGCGATTGCATCCTATACTGTGATTTAGCCACACTGTGAAATATAATGCAACCATAAAAATGGTGATGTCAAAAATATTTAGCACAGGAATAAACCAAAACAAAACTCTATCCAGATGGGTATAAAATGGAGCCAGTATTCACCAAGAAATAAAATCAGCCATTCCTTATCCATATTTCCCAACTTTCCTACCTTTTTCTTTTTTACTACTTTTTTTAAAAGTGAGGAAGGAGCCTCTAAAATGTCAGGGGTTGGGGCCCACACTGGGGATCCAAGGAAGTTCACATGTCAGGTCCACTCCTCATTGGCTATCGACCCACATGTAGATGAGAGCCCCACCCACGTGGCTTACCTGCTCTCTGCCTCAGTTTACTGTATCAAAATCTGAGTTGACAATGCCTGTCTGCCTACCTCACAACACATGGAAATTATATCTGTATTGTTCTCTCCTTTTACATAACAAATGACCCCAAAACGTAGCTGAGTAGTTCTGGTTCAGAATCTCTCCTGAGGTTACAGTTGAGCTGTCAGCCAGGGCTGCAGTCATCTGAAGGCTTGATAGGGGGCACTTGGTGCCCTTAGCTCCTCACACCTCGGCCTCTCGGTAGGTTATGTCCTCTCTTATGGTGGCCGGCCTCTGTGGAGTGGTGATCCAAGAGAGGAAGGGCTCAAGGCAGAAGCCAGGAACTCTTACAATCTTGCCACATTCTGTTAGCCTCACAGACCAAGCCTGGTACAATGTGGGAGGGGACAGCACAGGGCGTGTGTTCTGGGAGGTGGAGATTGTGGGGGGTCATCTGGAAGGCTGCCTCCCACCACATCCCTGGGGCAAAAGGCTTCACAGGAAGAGGTATTGTTCTGAGGGGCAGTGGGGGGGCTATGCGGCAGCCTACAGAATTTTGACTCTGCCGGACATTTCCTGGAAGCCCTGGAGAGTGTGCTGGGGGCCCACAGGGTTAGTGAACAGGGATGGAAGGAAACTACTCCACTTGTTCACTGAGTGCAGCTTGGGGAAGACATGCACCAAAAATAACAGTGATTATCCCAGGAGGTAATAGCACAGGGGATGGTAGGACAGCTTGGTAATGTGGAGTTGAATGTGTGTGTATATATGCATGTTGTGTGTGTGCGTGACCTGCAAACAGACCAATTCGGTCACTTGCACTTAATGGAAAGTGTCGGGTGGCCTGGTCTGAAGATGAGCTCAGGTGGAGGTGGGTGTGAGTAGGCAGAAGCCAGGAGAGCCCAAACCCCAAGGGAAAGGGTCTAAACACAGGCTGGAGCTTGGCGAGTGGGAAAGGAGTGCCCGTGAGCCACTGTGTGCTGGAAACCCAAGCCAGGATTGTGAGGTAGAGCGTCTGCTCTTCCGCCCTTCAGTGCTAACTATGAAAGAGACATCATTTGGGATGTCAAAACGTAAGGGAGGCTTAGAATTAATTTATCTTATAGTAAGAAATGAAGACCCAGAAAAGGAAAGCGTCTTCCCCAAAGTCACAGCACTGTGTGTGGCCAACTAGGAGAGGGACTCCAGTTCCCAAGAACTGGCAGAGCAAAACGTGGTTGACTTTTCCTGTTTGGCCCTAGAAGCAAGAATTACAAGGATGTGGACTTTCATTTCAATATAAAGAAGAATTTTCTAGTCAATTGAGCACTGGGAGCATTCAAGGCAAGGCAGAGTGTGTCTTGAGGCAGGACCGCAGCCTTAGGAAGAGCTGATGGGCCAAGCTTCTGCCCAGTCTGCATTTCTGAATGCAGCTGAGAGCAGTGCACCCATCGCCCTCTGCTGGTGGAATTACAGTAGCGCGGCTTCCTCTGTTTGGCCACTATGTTGTCCTCTAGCCGGGAAAGGATTTCCAGATAGGAAGCAACCCTTTGGGGTCTGAGAGCTCCCTGCTGGGGCCTTCAGGAAGGAGGATGGGGATCTGCCGTGCACAGAGATACCGGGAAGGCAGGTGGCATCAGCGGCATGCCCCACCGGTGCCTGTAACTTGGCAGGGAAGCCAGTGAACTGCTGGGCCTCTAGACCTGACAAAGTTGGGACTGGATGCTGACCTGAGTGTCTGCAAACCTGGGTGTGGCCCTGGGCATAGCCAACACCTACTTACAGAGTGACCTAGAGCAAGTGCCCTGACCTCTCTGGGCCTCACACTGATGGCGGGGTGAAGAGCAGGGGCTCTGACCACCAGCGAGCTCACATGTAGGGGCTCCCGTGTGCGACACAGTGTGAAAAACGCTAAATTCAGTGATGCCCAAATGACCTTATCAGGCAAAGTCTGAGGGTAAAAGTTTTCATTGACCCCATGCACCTACTCTTTCTTTCTTTCTTATCTACCCCTCTCTACCTTTTCTACCAGTGTCTTCATGCTCCTTTCCTCCAGATCTGCCTCTAGATAGTTCCCAAAGCTCATTCAGAATGACCAACATCTCCCATCACTGTGCCCCTCTCAGTAGTTCTATGTATTAGAGCATCAAGATATAGCACCAAAAGAATAAATCCCTAATGGTGGAACTTCAGATATGAGTCAACTAGAGAGTTGGAGACTCTTTTACAAGGCAGCAAAATCTTAGAATGAAGAGAGAAGGAGGAAATTTCCCCCCTCCCTTCTGTGCTGGTCAGATCACAGGCTGGAAGTACAGCATTGTTCTTAGCTCCATGAGCCATACTTTAATTGGGAAATAGAGCGGAAGGTAATCTGAAGAGGGCAGCCGTGATGGCGAAAACGCTTCTAATCCAGAATGAATTGGAGTGTTTGTACCCCCTTCCGTGTGCTCTGGAGTGCCCCTTTCAGCGTCCGCCTTCGGCCTGGCTGTCAGCCCTTTGTGAGGGTTTCACAGTAACTGAGGGAAACGCGCTTGTATTCTTTCCCCTTCCTCAGTCAGGTCAGCCTCTGCGTGGGCCTGCGGATCTGTCCCTCCCTCTGGCTCATCTTCCCAGGGAAAGTGTCAGCTGCTGAGAGCAAGAACAGCATTTTCTAGATTCAGGGAGGGTGCCCTGGTGTCCGGAAAGAATCGGAAACTTGAGAGGATGTGATGTCCTAGGTTCTAGTTTCGGCCCTGCCACTTTTTTTGCTGCATGACCTTGAACTAGTCAAGTAAGTCTTTTGGGACTCAGTTCTCTCATCTCTAAAATGAGGAAAACAACATCTTCCCCAAAGGTGTGGTAAGACTCAAGTAAGCTGTTTGTAAACATGTTTGTAAACCATAAAACCAAAGTCATTAATAGAACAATACAATACACATATGTGACACACCCAGCCCCTGCAGGATGGCTTTGAATTCTGCCCCTCTCCCTTTGTGACCTTAGACAAATCAGTTGTAAAATGAAGATAATAACAAGTAATACATATTTAAAGTGCTTAGAAAACACTAACACATAGTAGGTGATCAGTAAATGTCAGCCATTATCACATTCCCTAGGAGGGAATTCGTTCACTTAAGCGTTTACCGAGCACCTACTATGTGCCAGACACAGTTGGAAGCACTGGGGACCCAGAAGAGAACAAAGAGTAGACAAAAGTCTGGACTTTATGGGGCCTACATTCTAGTGGGAAAGATATAATTAAATAAATCATGGAAATAATAGAAAGTAATTAATGCTAGGAAGAGAAATAAATTAGGGAAGGGGACAGGGGTAGGGGGTGGAAGGTAGATGCAACTTTAAATACAGTGGTCAGGGAATGTAATTGTTTTATGCTTGAATTAGATGTTCATTCTGATCCAATCAGTTTGGTGCATGTGTGGCACCGGGGGGTGGCTAACATGGTTATGAGCCTTGGCATCTTTGGGTGAGGGCCATAGTTAGGGAGTCAGTGTGAGCTGGCACTCTAAGGGAGGGCCCTGAATTCATGCAGTACCTCCTTCTGGCCCACCCTGGCCTTGGACTTCCTAGGACCAATCTACTTAAGGTCATTGTTCTCAATTGTCAGGACAGCGATGACAGAGGGTGAGAGGGCTGCTTTAATATCAAAGATAGCTGCCACTCGCTACACCCACCGACTGCCAGGCACATCTGCACACGGTCTCTGCTCCTCTGTAGGTGGGGCTGTGATTTCCAAAAAGCCACAGAGGCAGGACTTGAACCTTGGTGCATGAGACTCCCAAACTGGTGCTGGGGCTGCTGCAGAAGTGGCTTCTGGATGCCTGCTGGTCTGGGCACATTGGAACCACTTGGGGAGCATGTTTAAAATGCTTGTCCCCCAAAAATTCAGATTCGGTAGATCTGGAGGTGGCCGCAAGATCTGTGTTTTTAATGGTGCCTTGGGGCTCGTGATCCTCTGGGCCACCTGTCCCACCCTGCTTGCTCCTCAGTCCTTCCCACACGTCTTCTCTCACTTCCAGTTGAGCACTGCTCACTGCTCACTCCGCTGAGCCTGAGTGGAGTCCAGGAGTCAGAAAATTTCAGAACCTCAGAGGAGGCCCAACACAAACCCCATTGCACAGATGGTATAAGCGAGGCCCAGACAGGGACAGGGCAACTCAGTGCTACAGAGCAGATGGGGGCACTGAGACCTCCCTTTATCAGGCGTGGCTGAAGAGCAAAGGCCCCTTTCTAGAGAATTTCTTTGGGCAGCCGGGGGATGGCTCTTCTAGGTAGGGCCAGGCAGGGAGGGATGACTAAGCTATGGTCCAGTAGGGTTCGAGGATTTGCTTGGAGAGGCAAAAATTATTTGGGAGAAGAACACAAGGCCTCCGTGGGAGGAAAGGAAATAGCAGTTCTTGCCCCAGGCCTTGGTGACTGTGTGTTGGGAGACAGGCCACCCTGGGCTAGCCTGTCCCCCTTGCTAATGAAACAGTCCCTGCTGGGTTAGAGGAGCTATTCTCCCCGGCCCAGCCCCCTTCTGTTTCTCCTCATCCTCTCCTGTCCTGATACATCACCCTCCCTCCTTCCTACCTTCTTCCTATACCTACGGCTGGGTGGCCAGGCTCCCCTACTGTCACATCAAGAATAGATCCCAAGCCCTGGCCAGTATAGCTCAGTTGGTTGGAGTGTCATCTCATAAACTGAAGGGTCCCAAGTTCAATTCCTGGTCAGGGCACATACCTGGGTTGCAGGTTCGGTCCCCAGTTGGGGTGTGTACAAGAGGCAACCGATCGATGTTTCTCTCTCACAGTGATGTTTCTCTCCTTTCCTTCTCCTCTCTAAAATCAATTATCCTGTCTTCAGGTGAAGATTTAAAAAAAATAGATCCTCATGCCCTAGCTCAGCTGGCCACAGTTTCTCTGCACCTGTGGAAAGACGAGCCTAGATGGGGCTGGGGGCTTCCTCCCCTTCCTAGCAGAGAGATCAGGCCTCAGTAAAAATCCTCCACCTCCCGGGGCCTAGCAAGGCCCATCGCCTTGGCCCAGGAGGCTGACCTTGCCCTTCTGTAATTGACAAGAGCCCCCCTTTTCACCCCAAGTGCCACTGTCCCTTCCTGACAAAGGCCTGATGTGTACCTGACATCCCCAGGAGAGTTGCTCAGCATCCCTGCTGCTGGCTGGTAGCTCACCCTGCAACCTGGGGCGGGTTAGATCCCTCCGTACCCAGTCCAGGGAGACCACAGGGCCAGGCACGACCCCAGGGGAGGAGCCAGGCAGAATGGCCCAGTTCCACGAGTCTCCACAGTCCAGAGTATGGGCTGTGGGGGACTAGGAAGCCCCAATTTTTGGGCAGATGGGAACCCTCCCCACCCTCCTCACACAGAGCCCACCAAAGGTGGCTGCAGGGCCCCTGGGCAGTAATGGGAAGGGCAGCAGCCGCTGAAATTTTCCCAGCAATCGGCACGGGGGGCAGCCAGGGCTCAGCTCGGAGGAGCTGCCCACACCGTCTCCCGTGGGGAGCCCTGAGACACAGGCGCTGCGCGCCCACCCCCAGCCTCCTCGGCTGCGTCCCCCCGCGCTCGACACAGGCCAGGACCCGCGTCCACTTTATCATTTGAGAATTAGAGTAGCCCCTGGTGACTGGAAAGATAATGGATCTGGCTAGAAGCCAGGTGGCAGGCACGAGAGGGATGTGGTCCCCTCCTGGCCCCTCTGGTAGCCTAGCTGTGTTCGACAATAGGAGCCGGTCCCTGCCCTGGCCCTCTGCAAAGGTCACCTGCTTCCTGCTTGTATATTCATTTAATAAATATATACTGCGAATCTACTAGGTGCCTGGTACTGTGCTAGGTGTTGGGGACAGAGTAGTGAGAGCAAAACAGACAGACTGTCACCGAGCTGACATTCAAAGGAGGGATTTCATCTCTAGGTGACCAGTGCCAAACCCAGGCGGGTCCTCGTCAGCGTCTCATGAGTGGAGGAGTGGAGGCTCCGTTTCTAACCATAGGCTCTCGGCACTAGGGGGCCCTGATGGCTGCCTTCTGTTCAGCAGACATTTCTGAGCACATGTGTTCAGGGGCTGTGCTAGGTCTGGCAGTGCAAGGACAGGGAAGACCTATGCCCGCCCTCAGAGAGCTCACTGTCAGGTGGGAGGGACAGAGACAGAGCCGTGAGACACGGAGCACGGTGTGGGGGCGGGGTGGTCCTGGGGGAGTGCAGAGCACAAGGGTAGAGGGGCGGCACAAGCCCTCATTTTGCAGGTGATAATGATAAATAATATTCACTGAGCGACTATTTGGTGCCAGTCACTGTGCTGGGTGAGATTATGTTTATTGTCTCATGAGGGAACTGCAGCCCCAGGAGGAGGGAACCTTGTTCATCACTCATTGGTGTGGGGAGAGCCAAACTAGACTCGGTTCCTAGGGGCTTGGAGCGTAGTCTGCCCCTTCTCCCACCACCCAGTCCAAGGATCACCCAACCTCAGTAGGCGCAGCAGGGAGAAGGTTTGGGACGAGGTGGGGCACCCGAGGACTGGGCTGCTCAGTTTCCATTTAAAGGGCATTTTCAAAGCAACTGAGGTCCCAAGGCCATTACCTTGGAGGTGGTACAGCCCTTTCTTTGAGCTTTTAGATGTCCTTGATGGAGAGAGGCAGAGGCTTTGAGCCAGAGGTCCCCTGCTCTGCCCACAGATCCCACAGCTTCCGTGTGGGCAGGAACAGCCCAGGGGTCAGTCTCAGTGGTGCCCAGGCAAGGAAGACGGCGCGCCCTGGGCCACGCTCAGCCTGCCTGCTCCCGTTGGGTGGTGCGCCTCTCAGCGGACAGTCCCACAGGAAAGGCGGAGGGATGGCTCAGGCAAGGGGAGCATGGATGGTGCCCTCTGACCCACTCCTAGTGCCGACAAAAGCAGCCTCTGTGCAGCTGGCAGCATGTGGCTGGGGAATCATTTGATCTGAATATAGACTGACATTGTGCGGGGCCAGAGGGCGTAAGAAGCATGTCTTATGCTTCTTCGGTTTCACTCGTGTCCCACACTCTGCTAGGAGCCCTCCACGATTATCTTATTTCAGATGAAAGTGCTAATAATCTCCTGAGGAAGGCAACCAACACCCATGAAAATAAAGCAAAGAACACAAGGCAGTGCTAAGCTGAGAGGCAGGGTAACATCGTGCTTAAGCCCAGAGGAGCAAAAAAGGCCACATACCGCGTGATGGACCGCTAGGCCTTTTGATCTGTGCCATGCGCAGTCCTCTTAACTGTACAGAGGACCCTGATTAAATCCACAGTTTATGGCATCATTGAGTCAGCACAGACTTCGTGAGAGCCCACCATCACTCCAGACACTGGGCTTGCAGCGCAGAACAAGACCAGCACCCCCATCATGTCGCTGGTGTTCTAGTTCAGAGGTCAGACAGACTGAGGCGTCAGTCCTGGCGTGGCCGCTGTGTGAATTAATCTCACTGAGCTTCAGTTTCTTATTCTGTAAAATGGATGTAATGACAGGTACTTCAAAAGGTGACTGTGGTAAGTAATTGAAATGCCACTTGGTTTCGGGTCTGATACGCGGAAGGCCCTCAGTAAATGATCACCAGTGCTATCACAGATGATGGGCTGTGGGGAGAAAGGCTTGAGAGCTGAGGGAGACAGGAGATCACAGGATGGGGCAGAGTCGGAGTTGGGGTGGCCCCTGAAGGAGGGGTAAGGCTTGCCAGAGCCCCAGAGGAGCAGGTCCTTCGGAGGATGGGTGCCGTGGGGAAGGTGGAGAAGAGGGAAGTGAGGCTTCCGTGGGCCAGTGAGACCACTTGATTTGGAGACCATATTTTCCCAAAACAGAGGATAGGACATATACGAGTAGACAAAGAAGTTCTGTGTTTCTTCCAGATGTGAGAAGCAGTTGGGGGCGGTGGGGGAAGGTGTCATCATCAAAAATACTGGGATATAAGGAGATTTCAGTATTTTATTGGGACCTGAGACCTAACATTTAAAATTGGGTCTGTGTCTTGACAGCCTGAGAAGAGTGACCTCAGTAGAGTTGAGCAACTTGATGGGTAGGGGTGGGGGAGGGCAGAGGTGGGAAAAGAGTGTGCGGACCCCTCAAAGGCCACACAAGTAAGCTGGATTGGATGAGACAGGGACAAGGGAGATGACTCAGTCAGGATTCCTGGTTGCTAGCAACAGAAGTCATTCTTAACCCTTCTCAGTGAACAGGTGCAAGGGGCCGGCGGCCATAAAGAACAGGCTTGGGCCACACATGAGCACCAGGCAGCTCCGGAGGGCCCAGAACAGGAAGTTAAATCAGTCCTGGGCCTTTCTGGGTGGGAGGCTCCGATTGGCCAAGCCCGGTCATGTGTGCCTTCTGTGACTGGCAGAGGACCCTGGGTAGGAGGAGCCCCATTTCAGCTCTCATAGTGCAAGTTGAGGCGCTGCCTCTCATCAGTACATCACACAATGGGAGAGTCCTCCAAATCAGGAAGGGGGCTTGGATCCCCAAGTGCCAAAATTCTAACAAATGGTTACAGCCATGGAAGATTCTGGAGGAGTTGCATGATGAAAGTGTTCATTGGAGAATGCCAATCTCACACTGCAGTTTGAGAGATGAGCACCAAGGAGACCTATTGGGAGACTGCTGGAGCACCTCAGGAAGGCTGTGGTCATGTTGGGCTGGAGAGGAAGGGGCAGATGTGAAGACATTTGTGGGAATTAACTTATCAGAGGCCCCTGGGAATCCGCTCTGAATGCCACAACGTCCCTCAGCCTCCGAGGCTTAGCGAGGCGCTCATATGTGAACAACTATCAGAACTCTAATGGGTCACATGCAGACTTTATCTCATTTGTCCAGTCCGGTCACCGAGAAGGCTTTCAGGGCTCAGGCACTACCCAGGGAGCCATTAGCAAGGCCTGCTGTGGAGACGGAACCCTGAGAGTGGCCCGTAGACTATGTATTTGTTTTCTGTCCCTCCAGAATGTCTCCCTTTTTCAGAGGGAGAGACATTGACCAGAGAGGCAGAGACTTGTCCCAGGCCGCACAGCCAGCAAGCATCGGGGCTGGGATGAGCCCAGGTTCCCTGATTCCTGGGCTCTTCCCTTCCCACTGGAACAGAGGGATAGTGATGCTACCGAACCCCTGGTGGACTGGGCAAAAATAACAGCCCGGACCGTGCGACGCGTGTGGAAAAGTTGCAGGAGTGCTTCAGGCCAGAGGGTCCCCCTTTCTCTCCTCTTCCCTGGGCCAGATGGCAGATGGAAGGAGGGATTTTTATACTCTCTGGCAGCAGCCCCTAAAAAATGTGAGAAGGTCTGGTAGGGCCCCTGGTAGAGTAGACGTCCAGGCTCTGGGCCAAAACGCAGGAGGCTGGCCTGGGAACTGCTCCTGACCTTGACTGGGTTCCGTTCCACCTTAGGGTCACCCATACCTCTGTCCCTCCCGATTTGGGGTCCGTTTCCACTAGGGTGCTCTCCGTGGCAGGGTCTCTGGGATCGGCACGAAGGATGAGGCCTGCTTGGGGCCAAGAACCGGGAGACATTGAAGAGCCTGTAGCTGAACTCCGGCATACGTGGTCCAAGCTCCATGTCCCTAGTGCTCCCCACCTTCTAGGAGCACTTGGTTCTGTGACGGGGGGAGAAGACCAATGCCAGTAATGACAGCCTCGAGATGGTGCAAGCACTCTCTTTTCCTTCGGACTTTCTGCCTAAACCACAAATTTTGTTTTTCTGTTCATTATAAAACAAAACTAAGACTTTCCCCACTATTCACATAGTTGCTGCCATGTGTTTTTTGATGATTATTTCACACCTCCTTCCTCACTTTGGGACACTGGGACATGATGGGGGGACAGAAATGTTGAGACACTCTCCTTTCCTCTGGGGCTCCCTGCCCCATCATACTTAAGGCCTTGAAACGTGCTCCCCGAGCTAGGGCCCCTCCATGCCTCCGCTTAGGTCTCCGAGCCCCCTGAACGTATCATAGCTCTCATTCTGCAGCATTTGCACGCCCGGGTCCCACTGCAATCCATCCTCCTGCATCCATCTGGTTGGGCCTTCTTCTGCGAGCTTGTTTCTCCCCACTTATTTGGCTTTCTCAAATATACCGAGGCCTCTGCAGGTGCTGGGCCTCCTTTCTCCGAAGCATTCCCCCATGCCACCCCTAGCTGTGTGCTAGCAATCTTTTAGGTCTGCTCACCTCCTCTGGGAAGACTGCCTTGATTTCAAAGTGTCTAGTACTTTCCCTTCGTCTGCGTTCCCGCAGGCTCACCCTGTCCCCGCCAAAGCACAGCTCAGCCTACAATTGTTCTACTCTCTGTCTGCCTCCCCAGTAGACGGTAAGAAGCGAGGGCAGAAAACCCTACACCTCCGGACTCTTCATCAAAATCCCACCCCGTGCAGATTGGTCAAGCACAGTAGGTTTAGATTTTTTTTTTCAAAAAAAATTTTTAATGTGTTTTAGTTCAGGGTTTTATAAAAGAGGCCAGTAATCAAGAAAGGGCAGGGACAAGCCTGGCTCTGAGGTTGCAGGAAATTCCCTCGTCGACTGTCACTCCACATCCCCCTCTCCCTAGCTCAGGGAGCCTTTGATCTCTCCTCCTGGGGTCTGCAAAAGGACACTGCCCAGGACCAGGACCAAGGTGGCCTTACACCTCTTCTTCCTGGAGCCTGGGAGAACCAGGTGTGTTTCCAAGAGCCAAAATACCAGGAGAAGCACAATTCCTTACTGCTCTTCCGCAGACAAACCCACCCCTTCCTCCCAGCGGGCCCTTTCCCACCCTCTTCGCCAGCACACACACACATACACACACTCATATACACCAGGGATTTTAACTGGAAAAACCATAAACCCTTTCCATCTCAGAAAACACAAAGACAAAAGAATAAGGGGGGGATCAAAACAGAAAGCCACGGAGGCGGGAGGCTCACTGAGGTCTTGTCTCGGACTTCTGCCTGACAGGTGACCAGCCTCAGCACCCACAGCCTTTATCACAGACTCTGCCCTTTGATTCTGAATCTACACCCACGCTCAGCCCAGGTCAAGGATGTCTCAAGGTCAGAAGAGCAGGATCCAGAACGATTTCCCAGTATGGGAAAGGGAGAGAGCAATTGTCTATTCCTTGGGCGATATTTTCTGGGTGCACAGAGAAGGGAAGCGGGGGTACAGAGGCGGGAAACAGGATGACATTTATTCAGCCAACGTGAACTTTTGCTGTGAGCCAAGCACTGAATGAGGCCCTGGAGACGCCCTGGTCAAGGTCACTGTCCACCTGGGCACACAGCCTGGTGGCAAAGACAAGCTAGGAGCCCAAAGTGGCATCATCCAGGTGGCAGGAGCATTGGAGGTAGGGTGTGGAGGCGTGTGCATAGTCCTCTGTGTGGCACAGGCGGTGGAATAAGGGATTGTGGTGAAGCAGGACCAGGCTGGGGATACAACAACTATCTTGTCTAGATAAGGAGCTTGGCTTTTAAAGTCTCGTAAGAGGGAGCCATCGGAAACTTCAGAGCAGGAGAGTTACTGCAGCAGAGCTGTGCTCCAGCAAAATTAGGCAGGTGTGTAGGATGGATTAGAGGGAGAACTGAGGAGGGCAGACCCTAGAGGCAGGGAGACAAAGCAGTGGACCCACCTCAGAAATCCCCAGGACAGTCCTGTGAGCTCTAGCATAAATATAGAGCTCCACCCAAAATAGATCTCTTAGCAGACGGCCTGACAGGCAAGAAACCCAGGAGAGTCTACCTCTGAGTGAGAGGTGTTCACCTCTGAGTGAAACAGCTTACTCTAAAAGGCTCCTGTTGATGTGCACATAGGTGACCTGCAAGGAGAAATGGACTGACCCCTTATCCCCCAGGGCCCCCTTAGAAGGCTTCTGCTTATTCGATTAGCTGGCTGAAGAGGACAGGACCCTGAAGCGTGGGATGTGTGACCAGCACATTCTGTTTGGGATGCAGGGAAGGAATGAGCAGAGTCCGAGACCTGGGCGGAAGAGGCCATGGAGAGGAGCTTATGTGGGAGTGTGTGCATAACTGTGTGAGTATGTGTGCATGCCTATGGGTGCATGTGTGTTGGAGACAGTCACTGGCAAATTGGGCACACCCTGGGTAGGGAGCCCTGCCCTTTGGATAAGGGGCATACAACATTTGGGAACATGAGACACCCCATCACCCCTCCTGAGAAGGCCACAGTGGTATCCAGGTCTCTGAACCTGCACAAACTCCCTTTGGCTCTCATTGCCAGGTGGGGTGACTAGGGACAATTTTCCTCATTTATTGAGTCACGCCTTCCCTGGGCAATATTAATTAAGATCATGTAAGTGTAAGTGCTTCGAGAAGGGGGCAGGACCTCCTTCAGACCCAGGAGGCAGCAACGCAGAGGGCCTGACCTTGGCCCCAGCTCGGGCAGAAGGACTGTGGTTCCTTCTTTGTAGTGGCTCCCTCTCGTTCAATACCAACTTCCATCCAGAGGGGAGAAAGCAGAGGAGACTGTGAACAGCCTAATCCGACGGTCTGTGATGTAGCGGGTGGCTCACGGAGGAGGGAACGTGCAGACCAGCGTGGCCTATCCAAAAACATCTCCCACCTGGAAGTCTGGGGTTCCATGACTAGATCACCCCTCTCCTGGGTTCAGCATTATCCATTACCCTGGGTCCTCCCAATGTGATCGTTATCTCCCTGTTTGCTTTATCTGTGGTTTCTGTAAATGAGTCTGTGTTAAGCGCGCAGTAATGCCCTTTGATTTCTCACCCTCCGCACCCACACCGTGTAACACTGAGTCAGGCAGCCACGGAGCCTGTCCTAGAACTTGTAGAGCATTGCAGGGGCTTCCCTGAGGCCCCAGCGGAATAAGGAGCCTCTAGGGTAGGTAGCAGTTCCCAAACTTTGCTGCCCATTGGAATCACTGGCGGATCTTTAAAAAATGCTGATGCCTGGCTCCCCTCTCCCAGGCCTTGTGATTAAATTGATACAGGATACCATCTGGGCACTGGGATTTTTTACACTCCATCTTAGCCAAAAGGCCAAGAAGCAGTGGGGATCTGGGATTTTTTTAAACTTCCCAGGTAATTCCGAAATGTAGCAAAGTTTGGGAACCACTAGGGGGAGGGACGAGCCTCAGTGAGAAAGGAGTAGGGAAAGGAGAGTCTCCAAGAGCAAGTTTCAGGGGCACACAGAGTTGCCAGCCAGCCCCTTCCTAGATGCCCCCTTTGCCTGCTAGTTCATCGAGTGTCTCACCCACATTCTGAAATAGGAGGCAGCATTGCTGCGGTGCCCCAGAGCCAGACAGCACCAAGGGCAAATTGCCCCTCCTCCATTCCCAGCTGTGTCACCTTCGGCAAGTCACGTCCCAGAGCTCAGTTTTCTCCTCTATTAAAAGGATTGCTACTGGAGGGTTAAAAGGATTTTGTAAAGTTACGCAAGGTTGTTACAAGAATTAAATAAAATAATGTATATAAATTGCTTAACACAAGGCCTAGCTCTTTATAAGCACTTATCAAATTGTCTGTTATTACAATCATTCTATTTTTCATTGCTCTGATTAGTACTGCCATCCTGTGCCTTTCTGACATCAGACTTGGTGTGGCTCTCTGTTTTGTCCCGATACAGCTGAAGCAAGGCCCTCTGGTCGCAGGTGTGCCTTAGCTTCACACAGAAAGAAGGGCGGCCATCAAGCAGGAAGGGTATTAGCCCAGGGTCTGGGAACTTGGGAAGCCCAGAGAGGTCAGGGTCACGTTCAAGGTCATTCAGCTAGTGAGGTGAGTGTGGAACGGTGTCTAGAAACCCTACCTCCTGTTCAGAGTCTGTTCTTTCTGCCTTGCTAAGCTGATTCCCCAGGTAAGAAAACATTTTGCTTCTGTGTACAAAATTCAGCTTTGCAGAGATGCAAGATTCTAGGAAGCTAAAGCTGCAATGCAGGTGGTTTTGAAAATATCTCATCTTCAGTCAGTTCACTGGGTTCAGATAAAGCCTGGATCGAGGCCCACAGCACCCGCCGCTCCCCTGGGCAACCTACTGGGTGAGCTGCACTGCCGACCTTCCCAACGGAGGGCCTGGCCTTGGCTGTCCCAGCGCGCAAACACTCCTGGGCGAATTGGACCCCCCCACATGCTCGCACAATGCATACACACAAGCTAAGACCCGCTTTCAATTAGCTGTATAATTTTATTCAATTTAAAGGATCTTATTTCCCCTCCCAAACCATTCTTGTGGTTACAAGGGAGTAGAAAAACCTGTATGAGCAAACATATTTATGTTCCACAAAAGCTTCTGAAACACGTAAATCTGGTGGACTCCAGCCTGCACTTCATTTCTTCAAAACTATTTGACCAAAACCAGAGAGAGGAAATATTTTTCAGTCAAAGCTATAGGGGTGTGTGTGTGTGTATGTGTGTGTGTGTGTGTGTGTGAGAGGAATAACGTCTTTTTAATAAAAGTTTTAAATGTTTGTGTTCATTGTGGGAAAATTGAAAACCACTAATACCCAACTAGCCAGAGATTACCATTGTTAACAATTTGATGTGTTCTCTTACAGGCTGTGTATGTTTTTAATAGGTAGGGGTCATTTTATGTATATAACTTGATTCTGATGGTTTCACTAAACATTAGAGCTTGAGCAGTCCCATGTCATTACATATTCTTTGAAGATACGATTTTAAATGCATTTGTAAGATTCCCTTATATTGGTGTGCTGTGACTTATTTTGCTGATGCCCCATCCTTGGGCATTTTAAAAATTGTTCCCTATTGTAAATAAGATAGCAGTGGAGGTCTCAGTGTGGTTCTCTGTTGATTTCTCTGGGATAAATTCCCAAAGTGGAATAGTTGGTCAAAGCCTATAAACCTTTTAAAAGTCTTTGAGACCCTGTCAAACAGACCTGAGGAAGGCTACAGATAATTTCACACCCCCTTCCACCCTGTAGAGAGGCGTGTGTCCAGCCCCTTCCAACTCTGTCTTTGGCAGGTAGGGTGTATTTGAAATACAACCTGATCCCAGCACTGGGCTCCTCCTTGAGATGGAACAGCTGCCATCCAACATTTGACACTGAAGGTCTATCCCACTGAAGAGGGACTGCATTTGTCCTTTTTAAAAATTTGTCCTTTGAGGCCTTTAAGATATGGTCCACTGACAGTGTGACAAGCTCCCTGGTGGTTAAAAGTGCCACAGAAGGGGCTTCTCCACCCCACCCCATGCAGCAAGGACTCTACCCCAGCTCTGCTAAGGCTGAAGCTGTCTGTGATATTCAAGGACCAGGTGGCAGATGAGACTGAGGACCCCTGAGAACGCTACGACTGGGACCATTCTGTGAGCTGACCATCTGAACAGTGATTCTCAGTTATGAAGCATTGAAAACCTTGACTCTACTTGTTAAACCTCTGTTTTCTCAGCTCTAAGGTGGAGTTATGAGGATTAAATTTGATTATATTAATATAATAAAGTAAAAATAGCTATTAGTGTTGGTGTGACTATTGGCATGTATATGAGTGTGAAGAGGTTATTAGCTTTGTGGAACAGTTCAGAACCAGATCCAGGTTTGGTCTCTAGTCACAGCACCATATAGAAGCTGGAGCAGGAAACAAAGGCATTTAATAGGTGGGGGAGACTCTGGGAGAGGATTTTTCACATTTCCCCCCGCCCTTTTTTTTTTTGATCACATTAAAAAAATTTCAAAACAAGCTTCCTTTGGTACATGCATTTTTACTTGTTTGCTCTTTAATTTTTCTGTCTAGCAAAGTAATAATTACACAGAGTTCATAAAGTCTAACAGGACGACAAGGCTTACAGTACCACAAATAATGTCCTGGAGTCGGCCTGTGCTGGCTTGTGAGAGCTCGTTGTTAAAATTTTAGGAGTTTTGCAAGCTGGTTGTTAAACACAGACATTATTAAAAATTAAATTATGCAAACTTTCAATTAAATAAATTATATTAAAAACAGATGCCCTACATATTAAAGTCATTGCTTTCTAATTATTTTACTAACAGTTTGTGCTCTTGAAGTTATTTATGTCTATCATGCAGTTGACCTTTGGTAGTAGGAGGTTCCGTCTCCACCAATTCAACCAACCACAGATCTAAAGTACTTGGAAAAAAGTTACAGTGTTGCTGACATGTACAATGTAGTTAGGCCTGCTGTGGTTGCATGTGTACTGAATGTAAACAGACTTTTTCTTGTCTTTATTCCCTAAACAATACAGTGCAACAGCTATTTACATGGCACTTACATTGTATTAGGTATTATAAGTAAGTAATCTAGAGATGATTTAAAGTATATGGGAGGATGTGGTTGTATTATAAGCAAATACTACACCATTTTATATAAGGCACTTGAGCATCTGCGGATTTTGGTATCAACAGGGATCCCGGACCCAATTCCCCATGGATACCAAGGGACGATTATATCTATATGGCAGAAACGTTATGTAACACGTGCCACTCTGAGTCTCTTCTAGCTCTGCTTTTGGTGATACCGCCCCACAATTTGAAATGAGCCATAGTGGGGATATTGACACCACTCAATGGGCAAATGCTACAAACCAGGGCCTCTTTCCTACTGGAGAAACAGTAAAACACTTACCAGCACCCCATGGCCTCTACCCTCCATCCCGTCCCACTTTGCTACACTCCTCATTTCCCACCCCCTAAAGGAGGCTGCTTTTGTTGCTTTTAGTTGGGGTGTTTTGTTTTTGTTTTTTTTGCACTTATCCCATATTTCTTAGTTACCTGCTTTTACTACCACCTCTTGATTTTTTCAGTCTTAGACATTGTCTGTTGACTGCCTATTATGGAAGATGGCGATCTGGCTGTCTTCCAGCTCTGCCTCTCCTCTTACTACACCCCCACACACCTTTCCCTACCTCTGTGCTCCTAGCATATTAAAGCACAACTCTTTTTTAAATAAATATTCGGGATTTCCATTACTACAACTATGTAAATATAAATCATTATGTATTATGATTGCATTAGCTTTCTTGTATAACTTTTTGCCTTGGAATTAATAATTGCATTTTTAATTTGCTTGATTTTGCTATAGAATACTGGTTTTCAAACTTTTCTTCTTAGCAATATAATTTGTCTTTCTAACAAAATGTTATGGGAAATCCTACTATATAAGTCAGGAAGATCAGAGCTGCCAGGTTGAAAGCCTTCCCTTCATGGCTGACATGTAGAGCCAAGTAGGCTGTTTACTACAGAACTCTAGGGGTCACCACTCACGTAAACAACAATGTGATTAAGTCATGATGATTATAATTACCCATCCCATTGGGGGATGCAGCCGTCGTGTCAAGAGAGGTCCACCCAGACGTGTGCACTGCATCAGGATTATTCTCTGTTTTCAAAAGACTTACTCCCTTCTCAATGCAGGCTCTGACCTCTCCCCATTCTGAATAGGTTCCAGGGATGTTGCTTCACTGGTCCCTCTAGTGCCTCACCCACAGGCTGCTGGCCAGAGCTGCTGTTAGCTGATGGCCCCCTATTGACTGATTCAGTGCCCCTCAGATTTGCCTGGCCTGGGCTGGCTGCCAAAAGCTTAATGCAAACAGCTTTGCTCAGGGATCATTCCAATACAGCCTCTGGGATCCGATGTCAGAAATGGCTCTGTCAGAGAGTAAGTGAGCTGTAGAAGCAGACAGTGCAGAGCCTGTCTGCCCACGGACGTCAGAGCTGGAGGAGGGGAGCTGGCCGACGCCGAGCAGCGGGGCTCCAAAAGCTCAGTTTCGAGGATCACCCCTAAGCAGGAATCCACATATCACCTTCAGCTGGGTAATCTTGGCCTTGTTGCTTAACCTCCCTGGGCCTTAGCTTCCTCATGCTGAATTCATAGGGTTGTCATAAGAGTTAAAGAAGATACGGTGTAACCCTAATAAATCCCAGGGCCACGTGTGGTTCAGTCCCTGCTCAGGGCCTCATTTAAAGAAACATTGTTCAACAGCCTGAAAGTAATTGGAAAAGATATCCCAATTTGAATTGCATCCCTCACGTAATGTCAAAGGGGATCCCATTCTTAACTGATACCCATTGTCCCCAAATCCTTTTCCTCCATTCTCTAATTTTCCCACAATGTCCAGCATCAGTAAAGCTTTCTGAGCTACAACCCCCGGAAACAGGCTTTTTTCCTCTCTCTTTCTCTGCTTCATTCCTCACCTATCATCCCACTGCTATCTCCTCTTAGGGCTCTTTTTTCTCTATCCATCCTGTCATTGCTGTGTCACCAAAAAAAAAAAAAAAAAAATCAAAGGATCTGGAATTGAGGTGATAGAGATGCAGGCAGGAAGTGGGGGAGATGGGGGTGCAGAGAGGTTATGGCAGGACAACACTGGCAAAGTATAGGGCATGTGTGGCAGGGCTTTGGCAGAAACTGGTTCTCTTCCTCATTTTTCAGTCCAGGCACCTAAAGGAGGGTGAGGTATGACCTGCCTAAGGTGTCTCTGACCACCTAACCACCATTAGCAGATGGGCAGTGATTGGAAAAACTCTATGTCCTCCAAAACCCCAAAAGCTAGTATTAAAAAGGTAGAAACACAGTTTCTGCCTACAATTTTCCTTCCCTTCTCTGCCACCTTTATAGCCACTAAGCATGGATCTACTCTTCCTGTACCCTCCACCCCCACATCCCTTATTCCATCTTTTGTGGACTCTATTCCCCTCATAGGATGTCTTTCATGTCATGTACTGAGCACCTACTATGTGCTGGGCTTGTTAAGAGCTGGAGATTCAGAGTCAAGAAGACACAGACCCTGTCCTCAGTTGCTCACAAGTAGAAACAGACTGCAAGTCCATGTGATGATGCTATAATGGAGGGAAACCCAGAATGCTGTGAGAGCACAGAGGAGGGCTATTAACTCATTGAGAAAGATCAGGGAAGACTTCCTGAAGGAGGTGTCATCTAACACCTCCTTCAAAATAATAACTATTATCATATACAAAATAATAATTATTATCAAAATACAAAAATAATAACTATTATCATATACTGAGCAGTCTTTATGATGATACTCTCCACACTCAACACTTTGCTAAGCACATTAGCTCACTTAATCTTTACAATAATTCTAAGAGGTAGGTGTTGCTATGTGCATTTCAGAAATGAAGAAACCAAGGCTAAGAGAAATTCATTGACTTTCCCCAGGCCACATAGCTGAAAGGTGGCAGAGTTGTGATTCAAACCCAGGCCTGTGTGATTCCAAAGACTATGATTTTAACCACAGGGCACTGTGTACAGGTGTTTAAGATGTACACTGAACAAGCCTGCCATTACTGGGGGCAGCACCGTTTGCATCGTAGGCAGAATAATTTACATATATGACAGTGTTTAGGTGGACCCAGGGCTCATGCCTCTCTGCCGACTCTCGGAGCCGCAGGAAAGAGTCTCTACCTGATCCAAACCTGACTGCAGCATCTCTCCTGGGGGCACTAGGGAGAGTGCATAACCCCCTGCGTCTGGGTGCGTGTCCTGCCAGGGCAGCAGCTTTTGGTCATTCAGGTGGACAGTAACAACTTAACTTCAGAGGTTTTTACTTGAGGAAGAGGCACCTTTTGCCAATTTGCACAAAGGTGTCATGTGGGCCAGCAGCATCCACCCCTGCTGCTATCACCATTCAGTGTTGGGGAGGACACAGCCGCAGAGCACTTGGGCCCAGCCTGATGCAGGAACTCAGAGACCAATAAGACATTTTAGAAGCCCAGAATAAAGGCAGTCTTTTCAGGGCCAGCTCTGGGCCCTCAAACTAACCTCCCCCTCTCTCTCTCTCTTCTTGGCAGACAGGCAGGATTGAACCCAATTACCCCAAGGTCTGTGGTCACCAAGGGAATGTGCTGGATATCAAGTGGAACCCCTTCATTGACAACATCATTGCCTCATGCTCGGAGGACACATCGGTGAGCAGGAGGGGTGTCCCGAGGAGGGTGGGCTCCTGGGACTCCTCCCAGCTTCCTTGAGGCCTTCCTTCTTAAACTCCCCTCCTTATGCCATTAGAGTGATTTGTTCGGAGATGTTAATTTAATAGGTGAGAAATAGAACAAAAAGATTAAGTATGTGATTCAGCACTTAACATGGTTTCAAAGGAGGAGGGAGAAGAAGGTCAAGGAGGAAAGGGAAAGGGAAGGAGATGGATGAGCCATGAGGAAAAGAGCCCCTGTGTTTGCTGGTTGGACATGGCAAATGCACCATCTAGTTTTATCCCCTGGCAGCCATGGCTTTAGGGAAGGACACTGGCCTGAGAATTGTCATGTCTTGTCCATGGACCCACGGGGGTGGCCCAGAATTTGAACTCCGTGTATCCTACCACTTCATGGGAAGAGAGAAGAAACAGGGGAAGGGAAATGAGGAGGAGGGAACAGGGGCTAGGTGGACAGAAGAGGAAGAGAGAACAGGTAGGAGAGATGCAGATGGAAGGGAGAAAGGGGTAGAAAGAATTTGGAGAGGGGAGATAAAGAATCCAGGGAAAGTAGAGTTTGGAGTTGTCTTCTGGTCACGCCTCCCCTGAGCTCTGCTGATTTTTACAGGCAGAAGTAGGGCCAGGGGCGGTAGTGGCCTACATGTTTCTGTCGGGGGCCCTGTGTCTTTTCTCACACTGCCCTCGAACACCGTCAACACACCAGCTTAGAAGCAAGAGGAGATTTCAGAACTTCAGCTGAGCTGTGAGGAGGAGCTTCCTGGCCCCTGGAGTTCCCAGGTGAAGGAAGGTCAGCTTGTCGGTCAGGCCCCAAGCATCTACCTAGCATTCACTGGCGTAGTCTGGGTGTAGGGCATAGGCTCTTAGGATATTGGAACTAGAAGGAACTTCAAAGCTCAAGTCTCCTATCTTTCCAGACTGGACTGTGAGCTCCTGAGAACAGAGGTTCTGAATCCCAGGCATCTAGCATAGAGCCTACTACTGAGTAAATGCTTATTAGATATTGGATGGGATAGGTGGTTGGATGGGATAGGTGGTTGGATGGATGGATGGATGGATGGATGGATGGATGGATGGATGGATGGAGAGATGGACACCTAGATAGATGGATGCCTGGATAGATGGATGGCCAGGTGGGTGGATAGATAAATAGATTGTTGAGTGGATGGGTACTACATTGATGGGTAAAGAGATGACTAAATTGATGGATAATGGATAGATTGGTAGATGAATAGAAGGAAGGATGATTAAATAAAGGTGAAAGGATAGATGGATGAATGGAAAGATAAGTGTGTGAGTGAATGAATACAGCCCAACTAATTGATTATCCCAAGAAAGAGAGTCACAGTAAACAGTCTCCATTGGTTAATAAAGTTGGAGTGGGGAGGTCAACTGGCACAGCACCTATTAAATGGGAGTAGTGAGGAGGGGGCTAAGAGAGTGGAATGGACTTGACCGACTCCTGGAGGTCAAAGCCCTCAGTTGACCCAAGAGGACTCCTGAGAGCAGCAGCAGCAAGGGCAGGGACCATGTGCACAAAGGATCAAGAACTGGTGGTGACACGGACCATTAGGTTCAGTTAATTTGTTCAGCTAAATGGGGACAGTGACCAGGGGCCAGAGCACAGTCAGGCTAGAGGGTGGACACGAGGTGATGGAGGCCAGGACAGGTCTGGAAGCCAGGGAAGAACGAGGTCACTGGTTGCTTCCTGGGTGAGGAAGAAGGCAACTGGAGCTGGTAGGGGCTGGAGAGGTCAGTGGTCAGAGCGGGTAAGGCCTGGGCTCACTGGGAGAGAGGGTAGCCAGAGATGCTGCCCATCCTTCTCTTCCAGGCACAGGGAGGCCAAGGGGTACCAGCAACCGCGGCCAGCTCCATTGGGGCCTGTCACCATCCATCAGGAAGCACACACCCCTGAAACTCAGGGCTGCCTTATCTCGGGCTCCTTCACCCAGTCTGAGCTGGACACCTTACACACGGGCAGCCCTCATGGCCACCCTGTGAGCCAGGCGCTGCCACCCCCAAACTGAGGCTTGGGGACAGGACGCACAACTAGAAAGCTGAGGAGGGCTTGTGGTCCCAAGCCCTTCCTGCTCTATGAGGTCTCAGCATGACATGAATCCAGAGAGTTCTGTTGGAATCCTCAGGTCCCTCCTGGTGTCTCATGTCTCTCCAGGGGAGCCAGCTGGGAAAGAGAAGACCAGGGTCCAGCTTGCTGTGGAGAGGAGCAGGTCAGGCCCGGCCTCTCCAGGGCACTGGCCATCCTGGCTTAGCTTCTGCCTGAGTCAGGACGAGGGTGACAGGGGGCATTTGTGCTGATGGCCCTGCCCAGTTCTCACTCAGCACCTTGTTTCACCTGAGAATCAGGTACCACATGCACCAGGACCCCAGCAAATGAACCAGACATCCCTGCCATGTGTTTAAGAAAAGCACAAGACCCCAGCCCCAGCCACATGAGCCTAGCACCCTCTTCCACAGTGTGCCCACCATGCCCCAGGCTGCTGGGCTTCAAAGCAGGTGTGGCCATGAAATCTGATTAATCTGGGATTGAACCTCAGCTTCACCACTTACCAGCTGGGTGACCACAGGCAGGCTACTTACCCTCCCTGAGCCTCAGTTTTGCTCATCTTTGTATTAGTAACAATGATGGTACATCACTTTGGCAGTTGCTGTGAGGGGGAAAGAAGGTCTGTGCTAGTCTCAGTCCTGCCCTGGAAACTCCGCCCGTGGAGGGGCAGCATCGCGCCCCACTCACTGAAATGCAATGCAGGTGAGGCCGCTGCAGCCACAGAAGGCCAAACGCGGCTGTGGCCCGGCCAGGAGAGAGGGATTAATTCTGACCACGGGGCAGGCAGCACAGAAGGGGTTAGAGAGAGTGGGACCCTGGAGAAGCAGGACTTTGAGGGCAGAGAAGGGTTGAAGGATGCCCAGGAAGAGGGCAAAGACACAGGCCTGAAAGGGGCGTGTCTTGGCTCAGACCAGTATGACAACATACCACAGACTGGCTGGCTTAGAAACAACAGAAATTTATCGCTCGTGGTGCTGGAGGATGGGAAGTCAGAGATCAGGACACCAGCATTGCCAGGTGCCTTGCTGCGTCCTCTCGCACTGCGGAAGGAGCTAGGGATCTCTCTAGAGTCTCTTTCATAAGGCACTAATCCCATTCACGAAGGCTCCACCCTCATGACCTAATCACCCTCCAAAGGCCTCACCTCCTAATTACATAACCTTTGGGGTTTAGGAGTTTAACATACGAATTTTGGGGCAACATGAACATTCGCACCATAGAAGAGTGTGTGTTTGGAAAGTGGAGGTTTCTGGTGTGGCTGGAGTGCTGGGGAGGTGGCCAGGGAGGGCAGTGGGTGGGAGAGGGACGCGAAGGGAGATCAGGAGCAGAGAGAGCAGGCTTGGGATGCCAGGGAGCGCAGCTGCACTTTGAAGTGAGGCCTGTGCTTCTCATGCCATCTGAACATAAGCCGGGACACCAGGCGTGCTGTGTGTGGGAGTCACCGCATGCTCCGGGAGTTGGTGGGGGGTGGGGGCAGGGGAGGGGAATTCGTGGGGCGGAAGGTTCAGGACCGGCTTTGTGGAGGAGGGGGGCCCAAGCCAGCTGCACAAGTGCTGGAATGTGGCTCCACAGAGAGAAGGGGAGCCCCCGGGAGAGGCAGTGAAGAGAAGAGACACAGGGAGGGAGGGGCTGGCCCAGGCTCTGACCCAGAGAGGACATTAAGTCTCCAGACCAGAGAGGAACCAAGCTCTTGCCCTGGTGGCCAGCCCAGCTGCCCCAGAAGCAGCAGCTCTGAGCCCTGCTTTGTCCCACAGGTCTCCGTCCTACCCCAACCTCAGGGCCAAGGATCTGCGCCTAGAGCCAGCAGGCCCCTGAGGCTGGGGCCCAACCCCTCCTGGGAAAGGGCATGCCGAGGCCCCAGGGGCAGCACCTTGCCCCTGGTCACACAGGGAGCTAGTGCCCCAGGCAGGGCTGGAACCCAGGTTCCCTGACCCCCAGCCTGCGCTCTGAGCACCTCACCAACAGTTGTAGCTTTACAGGTGAGGAAACTGAGGCCGAACATCATGAAGGGCTCAGATCTACCAAACGTAGTCACATCTCGGCATTCTCTCTGTGCAAAGCGCAACGTGGGGCACCTGGGCCAGGTCCTGGGAGGGCGCGATGCGCAGGCGGCGGGGCCTGCAGCTCCTGGGGCGGCGGGGGAGGCCCAGCAGCCTGCCAGGGCAAGCACCTCAAGGGCAGGCCTCCGAGAAACCCCCCGCCAACCCACTCCAGCCCAGGCGGCCAACCTACTGCACATCAGAAATGACATCCAGAACCAGGGCTAAGAGGTCAGTCGGCAAACCTACTGTGTGCCAGACACTGTCCTACACGCCGGGGCCAGGGAGGGACCCAGCCCTCTGGAAGGTCCCAGAGAGAAGCTGCTCGCAGCCGGTCTGGCCCATGTCATCTGCCCGGGCACCCACTCCCACCCCTCCCCCGCCCTCTACTTGTCTCAAAACATTCAGAGGACACTGAAGGGATCTAGCAAGCCTCAGCCTCCACCCGCCCAGCTCCTTTCCCATTTCTCCCATCCCTTCAAAAATCTCCAGTGAAATCCATCCCCCATGTCCCTGAGAATCAGTGTGCCCTCCCCCAGCATCCCCTCTCCTAGAGTATGAAGAGGTCCCTAGGCGTCTAATCCATCCCTCCTGGATCCCGTGGAACGTACCCCAAACCCATTCCCAAGGGCTCCTATCGTGAGGGAGGGGTGGGGGCTGTAACTCTCTGGCATCTGGCAGAATCCAGTTCTTTCTGCTGCTGGGTGATGTCACCTATTGTTGAAGGGCTGTGCTTTTTATAGCTTCTGCCGCAGCTCGGGAGGGCGGCTGGCAGGCAGCAGGGAAGGGCTCTATGTGTTTCCAAGCCTCCTGCTCTCAGCACTTCTCCTGCAGCCATGGAGGGAGAGGTTTCTTTTCTTTCTTTCTTTCCTTTTTAAAAAAATTTTTATTTTATTTTATTTTATTTTATTGTTGTTCTGTTATAGTCCCAATGTTTCCCCGTTGCTCTCCCCTGCCCCGCCCACCCCCCTCTCCCACAGTTAATCCCCACCCTGTTGTCCTTGTCCATGGGTCCTTACACATGTTTCTTGACTAGACCCTTCTCTTTCTTAAGGGGCAAAAGAAGGGCGAGGTTTCTGACATCTCTGGGAGTGGAGAGAGCATCACAGGAGAGTGAAGGAGGAGGCAGAGGGAGGAAGACCCCTCTCCCTGGTGGGCAGAGCTCAGCATCTTTCCTTTGCTCCTCCATCCAGTGGCTGCCCTGACCCGCCCCACCTCACCCCACCCCACCCCACCCCACCCCGCCCTCCTCAGAGGTGATGGCCTGAGGGTGGGATGGAGCTCCACCTGGAGCAGCCAGCAGCCACCCACCACCCTGCCCTCCTACACATTTGAGAATCGATATCTCTTGGAGCTGGAAGGGAGTAACACACTCTGTTTAGAGACGGAAAGACAGCAGTCCCAAGAGGCTTCACCAGACC
Source organism: Mormoops blainvillei (assembly GCA_004026545.1). Lineage (NCBI taxonomy): Eukaryota > Metazoa > Chordata > Mammalia > Chiroptera > Mormoopidae > Mormoops > Mormoops blainvillei. The sequence goes on along the minus strand of PVJD01000554.1, from coordinate 228,545 downwards.
CCTGGGCAGCCACAGAGCAACTGGCAGTGTGGCTCGCGTGTTAGGCGGCCAGGCTCAGGAGGCCATAGGCCTAGGCTCAAATCGTGTCTCTGCCACCCTCCAGACGTGTGTCCTTGGACCTGTTCCTTTACTTTTCTGGGTACCAGTTGCCCTGCCACAAATTGGGAACCATATTGGGCTTGTCCTGAGAACCAAATGAACATAAAAGTGTTTCATGGCTACTGAGAACTCCATAAACATTAACTGCTACTTTCTTAGCCTTGGCCTTAGTGGGAACCAAAGAGCTTAAATCACTTGCCCAGTGAGGGGTGACCAGAGGGCTGGAAGTCAGACACCCAGGACATGCTCTTTCTACGACATCTCACTCTTTGCTTATTGAGCCCCCAAATAGGCCTTGCACCACTAGTTTTTAAAAAGGACTAAGCTGGATGCTGAGCTCAAAATCCAGGAAAGAAATCCACCCCTGCACCTGACCCCTCTTCCAAATCAAAGCAATTTCTCATCTGTCCAACCCGCCACCAGCCAGAGTGAGGGCCAGGGGCCGGCCCGCTCACCCCAGGTGAGGGGTGATTCATTGCTGAACCTGCTGATGGCCTCTGGGCTTTCTCGGCTGTTTCCACTGATTCATTCATTCAGCAGGTATGTCTCAGGTGCCTATTATGTGTCGGGCACTCTTCCGTGCCCTGGAGATTGGGCAGTAATTAAAAGACCCCACCCATGTATGGAGGCATTGACCACCCAGTGGGAAGCCTCGCTGGTTGTCTGTGCCCCAAGAAGGGTGATGTCTAGATACTTGGGGCCAGGGAGCTGCACCTTTTCCCTAGAATAGATGAGCAGAAGGACAGACCTTGCCCTCCCAGATTGTCACATTCCAGCCAGGGGAGAAGGATAGGATTGGGTAAGGGCAGGGGTGTGGAAGAGAGGAACAGGGTGGTCTGTCTGATTCCAAGCCTGAGTTTGAATCCCAGCCCCTCCCTTCCTAGCTGTGCAACCCGGGGCATGTTTCCTAACCTCTCTGTGCCTCATTTCCTTATCTATGTAAGTAAGAATACTCATTAATGAAAATAATGATGCTGATAACAATAATAATGATGGGTAGCGCACATCCTTTCATGTGCCTGGCTCCACGTTTGTCATTTCATTTAAACATCTAGCGGCTACCTCATGGGACTGTCAGCAGTGGATGCTCAGTCATGCTTCCTTCTGGGCCCTCAGGTGGCCTCTCTTACCTCCCTCAGTCTGAAGTGATTTGTTTCTCACTTTGGGAAACAGGTGGTCAGAAGGTATCGATATGACAGTTGACTTTGAGATTCTCTCTCTCGTTTAGCTGAGTGGTGATAAACTCCGTTTCTAGTAGTAAACAGAATAATTGGTGAGAAATGAGGGGAGGCAGGAGTTCCAGGAACCTCCTGGCTCTGAGCAAGACCTTCATGGTTTCTCTCTTCTCGTTGCAGAAGACATGAGAGTTGCTGTGATCTTGGATTCAGGCATTGTATCTGTGGAGGGGCTGGACGGGAATCCTAGGGCCAGCGTCTGTGTAATGTGGAATAGCTAAATCGGACGCTCCCAGACGGTAGAACCCATATTGTCTGCTTTCCTGTTTCTCCCCACACTGCTCCAAATAGGGGTTGTTTTTTTAAGTAAATACTAAGTCATTGGAGTCTATATCTGTATTTTCTCCCAGCGACTTAGGACCGCTGTGTACTTTAGCTCCTTCTCCGAGCTTCTATGACACAGATATAGACAGGAAGTGCTTTCTACTTGCTGTAGCTGTGCCACAAGCAGATCCCGTACACTGCACATTCTCTCCCCGAGGAACAGTGTTGTCAGAGGCACTGAGTAGGTCCTCACCAGGCCCTGGCCCCACGCCACCAGCAGCTGTGGCCCTCAATTTGTCAAAGACAGAGAGAGGCCCAACCAGACACCTTCATAATCACATAATAATTTTAAAAAGGAAATGTATGTGCTATATTTTGTGAAATGGAGACAGACTTTATACCATATACATTGATTACACAGGGGACAGCAACGTGCACATGAAAAATAAAAATCACATCTAAATTGTGACCTATATAAAACTTGTGTATGATTTTTAATATTAAGCAAACATTTTATGTCCTATTAAGTGCTTAGTAATCTGCTTGGTAGGGCACATATTTTATCTTTATTTAGTCTTCACACCAGCTATAATTAGAAGTCTAATTATTCCTACATATGAGAAAACTGAGGCTGAGAGAGGCTAAGTAACTTGGCTGAAGTCTCGTAGCCAGGAAGTTCAGAACCTGGATTTCGGTGGAACTTGTCGGACCGCAGAGCTCTCCCTGCTGGCCAGCTGCTCCCTCCTCCATGCACAGAGACACTGGTTTTGCAGCTCTAGTAACAGTCCTTATCAGCCGCCATGCCTTAGCCTTGTCTGCACGTGTTTGCCATCTTCCCCAAAAGACTGTGAGCTACTTGAGACCAAGAACCACACCCTGGTGTCTACAGTGTGTGACACAGGGAGGGACTGAGCAAATATTTTGTTGGATGACTGTAACTGAGATAAACAGGGTTCTGACCCAGGGACCAATGAAGGGGACAGTCGCAGGCACAGCTGGCTCGCCGGAGAGAATGCTTTTTGCCACTTTCCCCCTCCCATTCCTCCCAGAAATCTGGTTTGGCAGCCCCTGTTGGGTTTCCTGTTCAACTGAGGTAACCTCCCAGAGCAACTGCTGGGCAGATCCACAGTGCTCCTCCCATGCCCATCCATTCTTTTCCTTCAACAAATCCCTTGAATGCTAAGGTTTGAAATTCCTTTTCCAGCTACTTGGCCCACTGTGAACTTCAGCTCCTCCTCTTAGCTCCTGTGGCATGTAACACCAGCTCTTTGCTGTCGTGGTGGGTCAAACAGAGTTAGTCTCTTCCCCCGAGATACATTCAATGATGTCAATGAAAAGTTTGGAAGGTTAACTTCCACTGACTCAACGTGTGCATGAGAAAACCAGGACCCAGGGAGGGAAGTGGCTGATATCAAATGGGGATGACGTAAGGCACCTCTTTCCTTCTCTGGGACATTTTTCCTCAGGGTCCTCCAAACCCTACCTGGGACGCTACTGCAGCAGTTGTTGGTGAAAACAGCCCTTGGCTTCTCCCTTGCACCCTGTATGCCACGGGATGTGAATCCAGTCCCAGGGCTGCACCTGGGTGCAGATGCGACCTGCCCTCCCCATCCCCTTGGCTTAGCCAGTAGGTTTCTAGGCAGAGCTGTCACCCAAACAGGCTCAGACTCACAAGGATTCTGAGCCCAGTTTACTCTAACCCACGCACCTTTAAAAGGTGCACATGTCTCAATTCATCGTCTAGACAAGGAGCATGAGCCTCAGAGAGGTTAACTGGCTTGTTCAAGGTCATCCAACTAGTCAATGGGATTAGAGCCTCGGTGGACCCTCTCTTTACAGCTTCCCCATGTCTCTACCTTAACCTGACATGTGACAAAACCCAGGGACACCTCTGTTAGCTGGCTGCTCAGGAATTAGGCTCTTCTGGGAAAAGGTGTTTTTCTGAGATTCCACCCAAGCAGCATTCTTTCGAGCCTTGGTGACCAGGTGTGACACACATGGCCTCTGGCCTCCTCTGCCACCTGCCAGCCTGCTATACACCAGCCGGGCTGACCAACCTGAGATCTCCCCACCCACCGTGCCCAAAACCATACACACTGGTCATTTTTCTGCCTCCCCACCCTTTCCCACAGCCTCAACCTGTTTTTTCTTTTTTTTTAATTGATTTGAGAGAGAGAGAGAAACATTGACTTTCGTTTTCCACTTATTTATGCATTCATTGGTTGATTCTTGTATGTGCCTTGACCGGGGATTGAACCCACAGCCTTGACATACTGAGACAACACTCCAACCAACTGAGCTTCCTCGCCAGGGCCAACCTGTCTTTTCAAACCTGGGTCGACATCCCCTTTTTTAGCCCTACTTCTATGCAACCCTCCCACCCATCACCTCCAAAATGAGATTCAAGGTTCCCCCAGCTTTGTGCCCCAGTGGGTGCTCTAGTGTGTCAGCCCCACTGTATGCTGCCCAAGGTCAGGCACAGGGTGAGCTCAACACCCATCCCATTGAACCTGGCTCATAAGAGGGGTGCATGGAAGTAACGAGGCTCAACTCTCTGTTTCAAAGACCTTCCTTAAAAGCCAGAGGCCACTCTCCTGCCTCAGTTAGCACTTACGTGCTGAATGACTTTGTATTCATGTCCACTGTCCTCAAGAGACAGTATGAGGTATCCATAGGCAGGACCCCTTGCTCCCAAACACCTCCACACTGACCCATCATTCTATCCCTTAAAGTCTCTTCCCCTTGAGTCTGAAAGCTTCTCAAGCTTCCCAAGTACAAACAAGGGTGGCCAATAGACAGGGGAAAAAAGAAACCCAGCATTTCTAAGAATCAAAGAAATGCAAATCCAAACAACAATGAGGTGGCATTTTTGATCCAATGGGCAAAAATCCAGTTTTGAAGATACAGTTTTAGAGGCATAAGTAAAGAAGCAGACTCTGTTGGAGAAAACTGGAACAGTTTTGGGAACAATTTCACAGAACTATAATGAAACACTTCTAGGCATGTGTCCTGCAGAAATACTCACACCCATGCACACACTTGTATTACAGGGCTGTTCATTGGAGAATGAACTGTAATAGTGAAAAAAGTGGGCAGAACCCAGGTGTTCATTATTAGAGGTTGATTACATCCATCATGGCACAATCATACAACAGATGTCCCTCTGGCCACATGAAAAGGTAAAGGTAGATCATATGTAGTGGTGTGGAAAGAGGCCCACTATCTGCTGTTGCATGAGAAAAGCAAGTTGTAGAAGTATGTGTGTAATAATATTCCTTTGGGTAAAAAAGAAAGAAAAGTGAGTGTGTGGGCTCTGTTATGCATGTGCTTATGTATGTGCGGTGTGATGTGTGTGTCTAACCCAAACATTAGTCTCCTCTCCTCAAGGGTCAACTTCCTCCAGGATACTTTAGGGACAAGAGGAATGTGTCTTCTTGGTGACTACTGAGTCATCCACCTGAGTCACCACTCCATCCTCTCACCATTGCCCGATCAGACCTCATCCCAGAAGGCCCTCCCACAGGGCCGGCAGAGAAAGGACCATGGGCCTGCTAGGTCCCCTTTATGTCACCTCCCTCCCGCAGGCCTGTCACCGTGCAGGGCTGTTTGGGAATGCTGGGCTTTGCTGGAGAGCTGAAGCAACCAAAGGAGATGACAGTGAAGATGGGAAAACATTCAACTGTCTCCTAATTATTAACTTTTTCTCAAGTGTGTTTTTGAAACTGAGAATGGTACACCTAAGGGCGCCCCCAATCCTTGATGGGACCTGCCTTTCAAGGGCTCCCGCATCTGTGTGTGCAGAGCTGGGTCTTCAGGGGAACACATGTGTGGGCAATATTTCTGTAGTTGGAGCGTAAAGCACCGAGAAGAGAAGCCTGCCAAGGAGATTCCATATGGGGCACCCCCAGTTCCCAGCCTTGCTCCCCGCTCTTTGAGGCTGCGTAACTGGCTTTCCATATGTGCTTTCTGTGTTTATTCAGAGCCTTCAGAATTATAATCGAGTGGCTAATATTCCACACTGATATGACATATTAAGTTGTTCCCGTCATGTTGGTTATTTAGAGTGTTTCTAAATTTTCTGTATAGATGACGTTACAATGAGCGTATGATGCATAAAGATTTTTGCTTACATTGGATATTAAGAGTGAAATTACTAAGTCAAAGAATATAATGTAAATATCTTTATGCATTTATGGTTCCTACTAAAGATGGCCAAATGGCTTCCAGAAGATGACTCTGATTTATAACACTACTGACACCGATTAAACCTGCAGTATAATCCGCCAACACTGGCTCTGTTTTTCAGTTGGCTGTTTTAGAACATTCTAAATGGTATCTCAAAGCTGTTTTTCCTGTTTTCTCCTTCCTAGCAAGGGTGAAGTTCAGATTTTCAAAAGGTTTGTTTTAAAGGTGTCCTAAGTTGTAGTCACATGTGTCCTTTCACTTCACCAGTCAGATCAAAATAAGTAGCATGAATGATGATAATAACAACTATTAGAACAAGAATTATAATCCTTAGTTCTGTAGAGAACTTAACAGTTTACCAACTTTTACAAGCAGTATCTCGCTTTACTCTGTGAGTAGGCAAGGCCAGGCGGATGCCCCTCCCCGCCCTGCCCCCTCTGCAATCTATAGATGAAAACAGTTGACACTCTGCAGAGCCTGTTTGGCTTGAAAAACAAGCCCACCAAGGCAGCTGTAAATAATTGGGGTGTGGTCTCTTTTCTCTGCTTCTCTGCGAGTCTCCTCCGCCCTCCCTGCAGATCATCTTTTTCTGCTTCTCTATCAGCATTCATAAGCCTGGAAATAGCAGCTGCCTCCGGGCTCTGCCCATCCTTTCAGCTCAGACGCCAACACCTAATCGGAATCTTTGCTCCTTGGTTTATATGTCTCAGGAGAGACTCTGGACTTCTTGGCCCCCCAGAAGGGTTTCCCTCTGCTCAGGTGTCCATCCTCAGTTGGGGACAGAGTGGGCGACAAGGCCATATGGTACAAACAGAGGATCTGGGGCTGAAGGCGGATCTCTTAGGCGGGTCTGGGAAGAGAAGCAGAGATGGGCTTTTTAATTCAACACTGGCTCAGAGCTATCAAGCCTGGCTAGTCCTCTGGGCCTGGCTAGTCCATAACAGTAACACGCCAGTGATAATAGTTGCCGAGGTCTGCAGGGACTTCTCGGAGAAAACCCTCCCAAAGGAAGAGAGGAGATGGCCTCTTTCCTCTCTGATCACACCCTCTAACCTCCCTGCAGGCCTCAGTCAGCTCTGCCCACCGCCCTGGCCATGAGGCACCTCACCAAGCAGGTCTCAGAGGGACAGGCCATCAGGGCCTCTCTCGGCCCTACCCACCCAGCTTAGACCCTCCGCTCCCCTGCAGGTGCGGATCTGGGAGATCCCTGAAGGCGGGCTGAAGCGGAACATGACAGAGGCTCTCCTGGAGCTGCATGGGCACAGCCGGCGCGTGGGGCTAGTGGAGTGGCACCCCACCACCAACAACATCCTGTTCAGCGCCGGCTATGACTACAAGGTAGGCAGCCCCGGCAGGCAGTGGGGATGGGGAGGGAGAAAGAAGGGCATCTTTGGGGGCCTGTAGGAAGCACTATTACTTTCCTGAGCATGTTAACCAATATTGTCTCATCTGTTCATTTCTTCATTCACTACACACAACTGAGCATCTTCTGTGCACCCCGTCATTCCTGGGGTCCACAGAGGCTGGAGGCATCTGTACTGCCTTCTCTGGTGCTGATGGACTGGAAATGAGTGCCACTCCGCGCCCACACTCTCCTGGTGGGAAAAAAAGGAGCAGCCAAAGCTGCTGGAGGGAAGAGAATGGAGCCCCAGCCCTTGCCCCCAGGCATACCCTCCAAAGAGGTGTGCCAGCCACTGGAAGCTGGCAAGGAACATTTATCCTTCTTGCTAGTTGCAGAAGCTGAGCCCGGGCTGGAGCTGGGATCTGCCCAAGGATAGTAATGGATTTGTGTGACAGGGACGCATCAGCCTTTGATACAGAACTCAACGACACTGCCCTGCATCCCAGCACACCCCAACGCTGCACGGGCATCTCTCCCAGGACCATTGGGTGTGGAGCGGGGACAGGCGCCCTATGACAGCAGTGGCAGGGCTGACCCTGACCCCTGCATATCTGCTGTCCCAGGTCCTCATCTGGAACCTGGACGTGGGCGAGCCTGTGAAGATGATCGACTGCCACTCAGACGTGATCCTCTGCATGTCCTTCAACACCGACGGCAGCCTGCTCACCACCACGTGCAAGGACAAGAAGCTGCGCGTGATTGAGCCCCGCTCTGGTCGTGTTCTGCAGGTGAAGCCCCACTTTTTTGAGGGGAAGGGAAGGTGTCGGGGCCTGGGGCTCAGCTTTGGGCCTGGACCGGGGAAAGCCTGAGCCAGCTCCCCTCTCCCATGCACCTGGCCAGCCCCTCTGTTGATCATCCGGTCCATCCTGGGCTCTTCTCGGCCCACGGGAACCCTGCCTAGTTCTTGGTGGGACGGGCTTTAGTACCCTTTCTCGTCCACTGCACCTCGCTCCCCAGATGGGATTCTTCTGGTCTGCTCTGGGGACTGAGCTGGTGACACCCTTCAGCACACAGCCCCTGGGTATTGACTGTGAGCCTCGTCACTGGCACAGGAAGAGGGGATTTGGACTCACTGCCCCACCACCTGTGTGGGACAAGCCTGGCAGAAATGGCTCGGGCTGCCAGCCTGGGACAACTCCAAGTGGGGAGGTAGATAGTGAACTTAATTCCAGTTTTGTTTTTTTAGTTTCCTGGGTCTTGACTATGAAGAAGGGGTTAGAGGCCATTTGGGAATACGAAATGAACATTTCCTGAGTGCCTAACGCATGCCAGTCACTGAGTGGGATGGAAAATTCAGATTAAATTTGGGATTACCTACTACACAGGAAAGGGTGCTGGCTGTGTTTATCTGGGAGGAATCCAACACCAGGAGGCCAGAGAGGCATCTGCTACTGCTTCTACAAACAGGCATTACCCTAGGTATTAACATCACTGGAGTACCACGTGCCCATGTCATTCCCTCATTTAGAACGTTCCCTCATGACAGTCCTCTGCGGTGGGTACTGTTACTCTTCCCATTGCACACATGGCAACACTGAGCCTCGGAGAAGCTCAGAGACTTGAATGTCACAGCCACGAAGGAGCTCGAATTCAGTCCCAGCCAGATGGACCAAGAGCCCATGCTGAGCAGAAAAGGTGTCAGAGAGTGGAGAACCCAGCCTCCACCCCACAGCCATGGACACGAGCCCAGAGAGGGTGAGGGGCTCCTCCAAGGTTACACTTTTTTGGCAGAACTTGGCGCTAAAATCCAGAGCAAGTGACGCCAGCCTGGGTCTTTGCATTGCCGCACCAGCCTCTGGTTTCTACCTGATGCTGACTCATCCTGGCAGAGGACTGTTGTGTGTTGGGAGGAAAAGGAAGTGTCATGAGCTGGGAGGCAGGAGAGGAGGCAGAGGCCAGCTTTGTAGGAGCCCCTGGTGAAGTGAGTCATGAGACAGCGAACCAGCGTGAGCCCCCCTGTCCTCAGGTTCCTCATCGTCAAGAGATTTCTGTCAGTAGGTATCGCTGTGCAGGTTAAAGAGAAGCCCTGCTGAGAGCACCTGGCATGTTGCACACTTCAGGCCAAGCCTGGGGCTTGGTCAACGTTCGCTCCCCGCTCTTCTGTCCCCCTCCCCTCTGGGACATGGCAGAGAGGCTGCTTTCCCAGTCTTAGGGCTCCACTGCTCCTCGGCCCCTGTATTTGCTTCCTGAGGCTGCTGTAACAAATTACCACACATGGGTGGCTCACAACAACAAAAATGGATTCCCTCCCAGCTCTGGAGGCCAGGATTCTGACAGCGAGGTGTCGGCAGGGCCACACTCCCTCCCAAGGCGCTGGGGGAGAATCCTTTCCTGCCTCCCCTTGCTTCCGGTGGCTGCTGGCTTCCTTGGCCTGTTGTCACAGCTCTTCAAGCTCTGCCTCCGCAGTCACATCACCTTCTCTTCTCTCTGTCTCTGCAATCTCCTGCCACCTATTATTAGGGCCCTTGTGATAGCATGTAGGGCCCACTTGGATAATCCAGGGGATCCCCCTATCTCAAGGCACTTAACATTACATCTGCTAAGTCTTTTTCCAAATAAGGAAACATTCCAGGGATTAAGACATGGATGTTATCTTCTGGGGGGCCACTCTTCAGCCCGCTACATTACCCTGGTGTCTGGGGCCCTGGCTCACCAACTCTCTCTGTCCCCGCAGGAGGCCAACTGCAAAAACCACAGGGTGAACCGGGTGGTGTTCCTGGGGAACATGAAGCGACTTCTCACGACAGGGGTCTCCAGGTGGAACACAAGACAGATTGCTCTCTGGGACCAGGTTAGCCGCAGGGAGGCCGCGTGGTGACATAAAAGGATTGTAGCTCTGGGGACTTTGCTGGAGTTTGGGAAGGTGAGGCGCCATCCTCCCTGGACATAGATTGATACTGGCCCCCTCCCCGCAGGAGGACCTATCCATGCCTCTGATCGAGGAAGAAATTGATGGGCTTTCTGGCCTCCTGTTCCCCTTCTATGACGCTGACACCCACATGCTCTACCTGGCTGGAAAGGTAACAGAGGATGGGAGAGGGACCGAGGGAGCCCGTGGGAGACCCCTGCCCTCACTGGGCCCCCGCTCCTCCCCTACTCCCCTAAGAAGAGCCAGCCTCACCTCTCTGGCCTTCTGCTGACCCAGCCTGGGTCTCACTCTTTTCCACTGGAACCTACCCTCGAGTCTGACAATTATTCTTACTGAAGTGTCAGTGACTGAGAATTCCTTCAGAGGTGAACTGGGGAGGGTTTTACTTTGGCATAGGGATCAGAGCCCAAAGTGTAGAAGACTGTGACTAATGATGGGATTTGAGGCACCTGCCAGGAGACCGCTGACAAATATGGCTCTGTTTACCAGAAAAGCAATCTAGACACACACACACCCACCAGCAGCAGCGGCGGCGGCAGCACCCCCACCCCCACCAGCAAGTCCCCTGTGGCAGGCCCACCAGGACCCTTGAGGCCAGGCCTCCCTGGACTTTGACAACCTTGGAGGCAGAGTGGAAGCTCTCTCTCTTCAGCAGACCCCTGGACCAGGGCTACTCGTTCCTCCCCTCCCCCTCTAACTTCCTCACCTCCCTCTCTCCTTGCCCACAGGGTGATGGGAATATCCGGTACTATGAGATCAGCACTGAGAAGCCCTACCTGAGTTACCTCATGGAGTTCCGCTCTCCAGCCCCGCAAAAAGGCCTTGGTAAGGACTTAAGATGCTGCAGGGCTGTAGAACAAGAGACTGGACTTTTGGCTCAGGGGTTTCTCCCCCACCCCCAATAAACTATCAGACTCAGAAGGCCACAGCTCATGGTCAAGACACAATAGAACCTACAGGTGCTGCCCCTGTGAAGGTCCGCCTGCTGGTCTTCAGCCACCTGCTTGACCAGCTCAGCCTTCCATGGTGTTGGGCATCCTTCCCCATCTCTGGTCATCAGCAGCCCACAGGGGTGTGACTGTGTCCCCATTCCTATTTGCAGATGGGGAGGCTGAAGCCCAACATGATTCTGACATTGGAGGGTTTTCTTTTTCTTGGGTGGGTGAGTAGGAGATGGGACAACATGATGTGATCTGAAAGTTTAGTCGAAGATTGCTCTGGCTTCTATATGGAGAGTGGATTTGGGAACATGGGTTTCCAAAGGGCAGGAGGGAGGCAGAGAGACTGGTTAGAAGGTCACTGTGGATTTCTAGGCAAGAAATGAGGGCAACTAGGGGGATGGCATGACGATGGGAAGAAGAAGATGAATCCAGGAGATGTGTAGAAAGTAGGGCCAGCAGGTCTTGGGCAGGAGAGGAGGCAGAGGGAGGAACCAAGGGTAACCGTTTCTCATTCTCCTCACCTGCAGCCACTGCTAAGAACTTATCAGGAACCAGGCACTTTCAAAGGGTCAGAGCTGCTGAGTAACTCACACCTGGCAGATCATGTAGCTGTTAAGTGGCAGAGCCAGAACTCATACTCAGCCTGCTGGCTCCAGATCCCACTTCGTTACCATTATACTGCTTTTCCCCACCCCAGCTCCTGGATATTCCCTTATCTGGCAAAGCAGCCTTCCATTGCAGTGGAGGAGAGGTAGAACCTCAACTCACATTCACATCATGGGGAAAGAAACTAATGTTATCTGTGCTCTTCACCGTGCTGAGCAGTTAATAAGCATCTTCACGCTCAACGCCCTGACCGTCTCATGAGGGGCTACTGCCTTCCTCCGCTAGCCAGTCAAGGAACCTGAAGCTCAGAGGGGTCATGATGTGCCCAAGGGCTCCCAGCCATAAAGAGGGCCAGGGCCAAGATTAGAACCCGGGTCAGTCCTACCCCCCAGCTTGTGTTCCTAACACAATGTTGCACTGATCCCTCAGTAGACGATCAGTGGATGCAGCTGTTAGGGACAGTATGGCTAAGACACGGGCACAGAGAAGACATGCACACACGTGCACACTCACATGCTGTCAGTCCTAGAACTATGGCAGAACAGCAATCAAACTGCACTTAAACCTCGGGGGTGCATGGGAAAAGGTTTTTTCCTCCTTCTTTCTCTCTGAAGACTGAGGACACTGATGCTTCAAGAAGCCAGTTCATTTCAGGAGGTGATAGGCTCTGTGGCTTTTTTTGTGACAATACTCTTTGACCTTGGGCAAGCCCCTTCCCTTCTGACCCTTAAGAGTCTCATCTGTAAAAAGAGTGGATTAGATTCCAATATTTCTGCAGCCCCCTTCCAGTTCTAAAAGGCCCCAGTTCTAAATCATGCACTTGGGTGAGGCAGGTCTGGCCCATAGAGCTTGAGAAGTCACCACCCAGAGACAGAACTGACTCAAGAAGCCCTCAGCCTACCCACTGCCCTCTGCGTGGGTCATTGCTCCAAACCCAGTGCTCACCACCAAGGCCTTTCCCCTGGTTGGGGACATCAGGGAAGAGAGAGACACCAAGTGGGGAATCCCCTGGACCCCAGAGAACCACGTGTGCCTGTCCACAGGGGTCATGCCCAAACACGGGCTGGATGTGTCGGCTTGCGAGGTGTTCCGCTTCTACAAGCTGGTGACTCTTAAGGGCCTGATCGAACCCATCTCCATGATCGTGCCCCGGAGGGTGAGTGGAGCTGGGCAGGACTCCCAAGGGCCCCATATCGAATCCTAGCTTGCTCTCTGCTGCCTGGAAGCCTTGAGGAACCAAGAAGAAGGAGCCCATTTCCTATGGACTGGGTGGAGTGGGGAATGGAGGACCTTCCAAGCTAGGAACAGTTTCGTTTGCTAACGAACTCAGGGTGGGAATTCCAAGCGGGTGGCACTGTGGGCAAAGGCTCAAAGGTAGGAGAACAGGGAGCGTGGTTGGAGGTCAGTGAGGAGACGTCTGACTGGAGAGCAGGGGTCTTCTCAGCAGCCCCCCATCTGTTCTCTCTTCTGCTCCCCCCACTATAGTCAGATTCCTACCAGGAAGACATTTACCCCATGACGCCAGGCACAGAGCCAGCTCTGACCCCTGATGAATGGCTGGGAGGCATCAACCGAGGTAAGTGCTGCTAGGAGCGGGCTTCACCAAAGAGGCTAAGAATGTGTGAGCCAGAACTCATACTCAGCCTTCAGCCTGGCTCACCTCATTTCCCTCGCACATCCTCCCGTTGGATCTTTGCCTCACTCGTGGCCGACTGTCAAACATGATCACTTGACAGTGCGTCGGTTGTCAATGAGAGCGTGTCCCTTGCCTTTCTTAGATCCCGTGCTGATGTCTTTGAAAGAAGGCTATAAGAAGTCCTCAAAAATGGTATTTAAGGCTCCCATCAAAGAAAAGAAGAGTGTTGTGGTCAATGGAATAGACTTACTAGAAAATGTCCCGCCCAGGACTGAGAACGAGGTAAGGAATATAAGTTATTACCTCCACAGGCCCTGGAAGAGCGACACCTTTACATTTCAACTATGGGCTTCAGGCCTTTAAGCCAGTTCCATTCTGAGGGTGTTTCTTTTCTGTGACAAGCACCCTCAGTAGCCTGCTATTGGCTTCCATTGCCCGGAGCCCAGTCAGTAGAGGCTGGGATATCATAGGGATATTGACGCCCCTCCCCCAACCCTCAAATTCACTAACCCACACAGTTAGGTGTGAATTCACAGTCTCCTCATACATCCACCCCAGAATGTCATTGTCACTTGGTGTTATAGGAGATATAAATTCCTGCTCACAGAGGAAAGCCAGTCTTGTGCATTCCAGCACTGCCTTCCTTCCTGGCCTTGTAGCACTGATGAGATCTCACAATTTCCTGTTGTGTGGAAGATGCTGGACGTTTATGGAAATGCTTTTTTGTACCATTTGCAATGGGAGCATTCAGGGGCAACCATAGCTGGGCCTTGTCCATGCCCCCGAAGGCTTCTCTTTCCAACCAAACCCTCAGTCTCTGGTGCCAAACAGTTCAGCTCAGCCGGGGCTCACGGAACACCTACCGTGTGCCAGGCACTTGGCTTGATGCAGCTGAGGCAGAGATGGCTGCGTAGGCCCAACTGCATTTGAATCCTGGCTCTTCCATTTGCTGGCTCTGCCTGAGCAAGTTTCCTGACCTAAGTCCATTTCCTCATGGCAAAATGGGGATATGAAATAAATGCTGTGTGCATGAACGAGATAATCTATCTCTATGTGTCGAACGCTCTTCCTGGCTTGCATTAAGCGCTCAAAGAAGCTGACTGCATTAGCTTTCTATTGCCATGTAACAAATTACTCTAAAATTTAGTGACTTAGACCCACAAACATTCATTATCTCACAGTTTCTATGGGTGCTTGTGGCTCAGGGTCTCTCATGAGGGTGTGAACTGTCAGCCGAGGCTACAGTCACATCCGAAGGCTCATCTGCTTCCAAGTCACTCACATGGTCGCTGGCAGGACTCATTTCCTCCCAGGTTGTTGGACTGAGGGTCTCAGTTCCTCGTGGGCGTCGGCCAGAGGTGCTACCCCGCTCAGGCCCTTGCCCTGAGGACCTCTCCACAGAGCAGCTCACAACACGGAAACCGGCTTCCCTCAGAGTGAGGAAGAGAGGGTGTCCAAGATGGGTCACCACGGTCTCTTTGTAGCCTAACCTTGGAAATGACATCTCATTACTCCTGCCATATACTATTCACCTGAAGCAAATCGCTAGGTCCAGTCCACCTTTGAGGGCGGAGGATAACATGGGGGGCCATCGTAGAGGCTTCTTGTCACACCAACTTATGGTTATCACTATTATTCACAAAAATAAGACTGTTCCTGACCTCTGGGACCTCACAGTTTTAAAGTGGACAGTGACAGGTAAACTGGTAATTATTATATAATATGTTTATGTGCCATTATAGAGGGATATTGAGATTTCTGGGGCTGTATGAAACCATGTGATAAATGAGATTCGCTTTAAAATAATCCCTGGGGGCGGGGACAGTGCAAGGGAAGAGAGCAGGAGCTGACACCTCAAGCAGGAAAAGTAGTAACACGTGTCATTTGTTGAAGCTGGTTGATTAGTATCTGGAGATTCCTGGTGTTAATCTTTCTACTCTTGTATATATTTGGCACTTTCTAATAAATATGGTTTGTTGTTTTTTTTTTTTGCGGACCTGAAAAGGTAGAGGTACCCGCGTTGCTTTGCTAGCCCACGTGGGCCATACCAAGAGCCTGAGCTTAGTTCTAAGACTGGTGTGGAGAAGGCAGGGTTGGCGAGTAGTTAAATAGAATACCAATGAGCTGTCGACTTGTATATATGAGTAAGAACTGAGGAGCTGGAGGAAAATTGCAAAGGGTCTCTAAGCAGACAAAACAGAAGCCATGATCTCCCTACGCTAAAGCTTGTGCGCGATCGATCTTCACTGGCAAGAAGTTCACCCAGAGCCTGCCAGCTCTGGTTTTACCCACCGTTTTAATCTTCACAGCAGCTTGGAAGCAGCCAATTAGAAATGGGGCTGTAAACAGCAGACACATTGCTCTAGGTATGAAGAGGTAACTGGTAGGACCAGGTCGACACAAGGGAGGAGACTTAGGGTTGCGCAATGCTGTAACTTTACTAAAAATCACTGGACCGTACACTGAAAATAAGAGACATTTATGGAATATCAATTATACCCCAATAAAGCCTTTCTAAACAAAAGTTGGAAAATTATGCACAGAAATTTTGAGAATTTGGAAGGCACAGGAGTGTGTAGGAGCAAATAACACATCTTCCCTCAGACAAACCCAGGACTGCTTTGTTGGTTAAAAAAAAAAAAAAGTCAGTTAAAAGAGGAAATCATAAAAATGACATATGCGTTCTTTAAACCATTTATTCTCATTTATTTTTTTAATATAAATTTTATTTATTTTTAGAGAGAGGGGAAGGGAGGGAGAAAGAGAGGGAGAGAAACATCAGTGTGTGGTTGCCTCTCACGTGTCCCCCACTGGGGACCTGGCCCGCAACCCAGACATGTGCCCTGGCTGGGAATCGAGCCGGCGACCCTTTCATTCACAGACCAGCACTCAGTCCACTGAGCCACACCAGCAAGGGCTTCATTTGAAACTTATACATTTATTCAACATATCTTGATGCAGGACCAAGACCGTTTCTTTGAGGACATCCCTGGATGGGCTCTGCTGCATTTGTCTCAAATAAATCACACTTTAACTTCAATTTCATTTCTTTTATATAGAACAAGAACTTAAAGTCAATCTGGAAACAAAGCCCTAGTTTTTTCAGAGTTTTCCCCAGTTTTTTAAAAAGAAGCTTTATTGAGGTTTAATTCAGCTGTGGTAAAATTTGTCTTTTGTAGTGTGCACTTCCAGAAGTTTTGACAAACATGTAAAAGTTTCGATGGCTGTGTAACCGCTGTCACACAGCCCAGAAACAGAAAATTCCCCACTGCTTCATGGTTAAATCACCCACACCTTGTTCAGCAGCATCATTTTTAGCATCACCTTTACCAAGATTTTTCTAAAGCATTCAACTTAGCTTTTATAGAAACAGCAACTGTCTTTTTGTAGTCATACTTCATCAGTTTATATCATATTTAATCAAATTATGCAATTACCAGAACAAATGTAACTCCCACCAGGAAGTTTGAGGATGAACCTAACTGCTGGTTGGTAACATTCTCCTCAAGTGTGTGGGGTCCTCCAGGTGCCACACCCTCCAGACCTCAGTGTTCTGTGGGCACCTGTGGGTCTACTTTACAGAAGAAATGGGAAGATAGGTTAATCCAGGGGTCACCTAAGAGAGGGCCTGCCTTCACCTGTGTCCACGCCAGCAGTGGGTCACTGCCCAGTGCAAACTTTGGTGTTCCTGTGATAGTCCCATGTCAGCAAGAAAAAAGCTGGATTCTGTTCTCTATCCCGAGCCTCCTGAAGCAAACACTTTAGAAAGGTTTCCATCCAGAATGATAACCAACAGTATTAGGTTTGAACCCCTAAAACGGTGAAGCTGGGATTTTGGGAAATTGGGCTGTGTGGACGCATCCCTTCCTCAGAGATCCGGATTCAGGCCCAGGGTAGGTCTGTCTTTTTTTTTCTACCTCACAGGGGAAAGTAGGAGTCATGAGCTGAGCCTGGAGAAGGGAGCGCTGTGGTGACATCAGTCATGAGGGACACTATAGAGTGGGGCAGTGGAAGGTCTCGGGGAGGAGGGCAGAGGCTACTATGGGGATGTGAGGGGCAGGGGCGGACTGAGGGGGGCTACCCACTCTGGAAATCACCTTCTCACCTCCTTTCTCCCGGCCCCTCCATGGCCCCCTCTCTCTGTCTACCTAGCTCCTCCGAATGTTCTTCCGGCAGCAGGACGAGATTCGGCGGTTGAAAGAAGAGCTGGCCCAGAAGGACATCCGCATCCGGCAGCTACAGCTGGAACTGAAGAACTTGCGCAACAGCCCCAAGAACTGTTAGCTCCCGGCGGGGCTGCTTTGTAAGCCGATCTCTCCGTCGTTTCTACTCGTCTCTTACCTTCCCCTTATCCTGTGACCCCAGAGACAGAGCCAGGATGGGAGCTGGGGGAGAGCCTGAGGAGGAGAGCCCCACCTGCCACCTCAAGAACTGGAAGCTGATCTTTGACCTCTTGACCTCATGCTAATAAAAGGCCCCAGCCTCTCCTGGAGACCCACCGCTGGCAGCCCCTTTTCACACCTGCCACCCCAAGAGCCTCGGCTTCCCCTCTGCTGGGCAAAGACCACGGATTCCACGAGGGGTGGCTTCCATGGACCAGAGAGCAGAGGGGGAAACCAGGACCCCCATAGACTTAGAACTGGAACTTTTCCCTTGCAAAGGAGGCTGCTGCCAGGACACCTCGGCCCCCACCGCGGGGGCTCACAGCATCCCTGATGGACCGCGCTGTAAGGGCTGGATGGCAGGCATCGCCTATTTCCCCTCTCCTCCCCCGCCCTCCCTCTGCGGCCCTGGAAGCCAGATTCACCTGACAAGGGTTGCGAGTGGCCCCACTCCTTTCTGTCTCTTGCCCCCTCTCTCTTGTCTTCAGGGAATTAAGAGGATTGCTCGCCAAGGCCATAATGACCCCTTGCCTTCCCATGAGCCTCTTCAAAGCTCTTGCAATACCCTCCCCTCTTTGATTTGTGAGGTAGGCAGGGTAGGGAATAGTGTCCCCATTTTACAAATGCTGGAACTGAGGGTTGCACTGGCAGAGTGACTTACTAAGTCACCCAGCAAGTCAACAGTGGACCCAGGACCTAGGGTGTCCAGGCCCCAGGCCAGGGCCCTTCCCACTGCATCAAGATGCCAGTCCCCTGGCGGCTTCACCAGTGCCCAAGTATGTGTGGAGAGTGAGAACTGGAAGCCACTTCTACCGTCTGCCCGACACCAGTAGTGCCAATGTGTCACACTGCCCAGTTGAGGCCCCTCATGCTCAGTGCCCCTCCATCCCTCTGGCCCCCCTTCCCTGTTTCCCCCCAGGGGACTCCCTCTGAGATGAGGCCTCTTCCTCCTGGAAGCTGAGGCTGAGGAGGGGGAGTCCGGCCCTGGGGGCGGCAGAGCAGGGTTCCGCTTGCCTCAGGGTGTGGATGAGGCTCTGTGTGTGTCTCTCGCCACTACTATCTCAGCCACTTTCAGCCTTATGCTTGTAGAATGACCACAGCCCCTCACATTAGTATAGCACTTTAAAGTTTACACAGTTCTTTGACACATCGGATCTCATTGGAGTCTCTCATCTGCCCCTGGAGGTAGGGAGCACCCTTTCCATTCTGTGGATGAAGAAACTGAGAAGTGGCCTGAGGTCACAGCACTCCTGTGAGCTGCCGCATTTCATTTGGTCTTCTGCACATTTTCTTTTCTCTCTCTCTCTTTTTCTCCATTTCCCACTACCCACAGTGTCTGTAAACACTGTTCTCCACAGAAAAACCACAGTTTGGGGGTGAGATCTGGCCCGGGAATCAAGAAGTGGGTGCCCACCCTTCTCTCTCATTCACTGGAATCTGCTAGACACATTGTGCTCCACTGCCGCTTTTCCCATGGGACCCTGCAGAACATCCGTCCACAGAGGCCAGGGTTCTGTAAGCCCCTCCTGGTGACCTGGGCAGGGAAAGCCCTCCGATCCCTGAGGTTTCCCTCTAAGAACCACCTACCCTCTCGACCAGCTAAAGCAGGGTCTCCTCACCCCCACCCTCCTGCAGCCAGACAGTGTTAGCTCTCATCTCCTCCTCCCCACACTTCTTGAGCTTTTTTTTTTCTTCCCCATTGACCTTTGTGGTCTTCTGTGATTATTTATGCTGCCTCCCAAGGATAGAATTGAAATAAAATGTTTTCAAATTATCAGACCTGCTCTTGATTACCAACTCCCCAGCCACAGCCCCTTTGCCTTTCTGGACCAACAAACCACATCTGTATCTACAGATATAATTTCACTTTCACTCACCTCAGCGAGGCTTCTGAACCTCAGCACTATTGACATTTGGGGCCAGTTTTTTGCTGTGGGGCTGTCGTGTGCACTGTACGGTGTTCAGCAGCATCCCTGGCTTCTATTGATCAGATGTCCTGGGAACCCCTACCCAGTGGTGATAAACAAAAATGTCTCCAGGTATCACCCAAGGTCCCCTGGGGTGTCAAGGTAGCCTCAGCTGAGAACCACTGTTCTGCAGTGACTCAGCAAGCACCTGCTCTGAGGGCTGGGGTACACCAACATTTTACACTGGAATGTTCTTTCACAGTTCACAAAGTACTATTCCATGTACTTGACTGTTGATCTTCATTCACAGCAGCTTTATGTATGTTCTAATATTATTCCCAGTTTCAAGAAAGTGGTCAGGTCCAGTGCAGTGACATGCTCGAGGTCACTCAGCTGGCATAGTGGGGAAGCCACACAGGGATGTGGATCTTATGGGCCAAAGCCAGAGAATGCACGTGCTCCCAGTCTCCATCTAGTCTTTGTGCTGAGCCAAGTTTGTCCTGGGGGGATGTCTGGGCCCCATGATAGACGCGGGATGTTGGGCAGGGGCTGCCAGCCACTGGGACGCCCTCATCTCTCACCAAACCAGGGTTGTCATGGAGCAGATTTGTCAGGCTGCGAAGTGGGCAGGCACATAGCAGTATGGGCACCACAGAAAACTCAAAAGAGCCAGAGGAAAGCAATGAAAGTCTTAGAAAAGAGATCTGGACAGGAAACGAATAAAAGACTGCCGAGGATCAGTAGGGAGGACAACGGAAACTGGGGGCGGTTGTTCCTGGCCCAGCTCTGCCTCTAACTGGGTATGTGACATTGTGTTTCACTCCTCTGCTCTGATCCTCACTTTCTCCATCTCTAAAATGAGGGGATAAGGCAATTTGAGAGTCCCTTCTTGGTCTAACACTTAAGTTTCTGTTACACCAGCAGTTGGGACATTGGGACAAATTCCCAAGACCACCCATAGTCTAGCACAAGTGGTGCAAAGGAGAAGTGTATCAGGAGAAGGGAAGCGGCAGGACAGCTTCCTCCAGGGTTTGGCGCAGAAAAGTACTTTTGCTAAGCATGAATTTCAACACAGAACCCCTGCAGTTTCTGCTCTAGATCAGTTCACAAAGGCCTGCGCTTGAAAGAAGTGCTACAGTCCTTGGAAGTCTGGCCTCCATAAGCTCCTTTCCCTTGGGATGCTGAGGGAAACGGAGCCAGCTCCTTGGTCAGGGCTTCCTACCCCTCCAACCTTGCTCCGCCTTGGGCTCAGGGAGAAGGTGAATGGGCAGGTGATCTGTCTCACACGTGTCTCTGTCCCATGGAATCCCCCGTTCTGAGCTTAACTGGACAGCTCTTTAATCTTTACTCATTATGGCAAATTGTCCACTGTCAGGGTTAAACATGGTTTCCCCCCCACAAGGAGCCCGTTTTCCCAGCTGCATTTGTTAAGTAGGGACAGTTCCCTCTTGGCTGTCTGTGTGTCCCTTAGTTCTTCATACATTAAAATATATTATGCCTAGTCTGTCACACTGATCCAGCCATGGCTTGGCCAACACATTGCTTTTATTATTGTAACAGTGGAGGACAGTAAGTCTCCTCTGGTTCTCTGAATCTGTTCTTACTGTCATCTTCCCCACCAGCTGCTTGCTCCCCTCTCCCCTCCAGTGAAGACATAGGCTAAACTCCAGGCCCTTCTCTTCTACGAAGAGGTCCTTCTGGGCATGCCTAGAATTCCTTGTCCTGCCCCCCAGCACCAGCTTGGATTTTCAACTCAGTCTAACATACTTAAGTAGCTGGATCTACTCAGTACTGGGTGCTGGGAACCCACTGACAGGAAAGAATCAGACCTGCCCTTGAGGGGCTCTGGCCAGTGGTCCAGCCATGGGCATCGCATCATCTAGCGAGACCAAGAGCCCCCGGAGGCTGGAATGCGCTTCACCCTCTGCTTGGTTCAGCGTGGAGTGGGTAGTTGTGGGATTTGCTGACTCCCAGGTTCTCTTCCAGCCAGCCTCCTGAGATGCCAAGATGGACTTGGGCATTTTCAGCCTCTCTCCTGGTACTAGGCAAACATCCAAGACTGCCAGTGGACCATACAAAGTGTGGCTGCTTCTTCACTGTGGGAAATGACTTCATATTGAAAACACCCCTCTACACACAAGGCCTCCACCCCTCAGCCTTGCTGCATGTAGCCAAAGCAGACACTGACCTTGACCGCAGGACGCATTACCACAGCCCTGTTTCCCCGCCCTGGGTTGGCCAGCCTGGGGACTGCAGGCCTGTGGTGCAGGGAGGGAAGAGGGCCCTGTCTGAGATGTTGGCAGAAGCTCCTTGTATTCTGTGCATATGTGTTTCTATTTGGGAACAACCTGCAGCCTGACTTCCCTTGGAATTTTAATTCAGTAACAAACACAAATGGGTCAGCCTTCCTTAGAGAGAAAACGTGAACATCTACAGGGCTGGGTCTGAAGAGTTTCAGGAAGCTCCTGTTCCACAACCTCTCTGTATACCTACCTATCTGGCTGTCACACTGCCTGGAATCCTCCCATTAGCCCATATTCCCTTCGGGCTAAGCGTTGCCTGGGCCAAGCCCTCTTCACACTCAGGCTCCCTGGGACTGGGGTGCTAACGTGAAAAGGGTTAACAGGTTGAGTGAAGCAAACAGAGACAATGAAAAGGAGAGGGCCCAAATGGGAGGAGAGAGGTGAGGACAGAGATTTGGGATTTCAAGGTCACAGTGATTAAGGCACGATTCAAAGACTAGGAAGATTTTGCTCTGAGTTGGGATCCAGCCAGCAGGTGGCAGATTATGGCCTTCCTATAAAGCCCATTTTTTCCCTAAACTGCGTCTCCTCTGCCACCTGCCACCCCACCCCAGAATTAGTGACCCAATCAGAAGCACCGGGGCCTCGTGGCAAAGCAGGCACACAGAAGAGCCAGGATCTGAACCACCCCAAGTATAAGAGAAGGGAGGCTCTGAAGGGGACAGCCCACCCTCCCGCAGCCCCAGGCCTGCGGTCTGCAAGGAACCGCCAGAGGAGGGCGCCCACCTCACCGTCTTCCGCGGAGGCCGCTTGCCCAGGGCAGTTGGAAAGAGGCTATATCTAGGTTCACAGCCCAGCCCAGCCCAGCCCAGCACCTGACCTGCTCTGTGACCTTGAGCAGCTTCCCCACCAAGGGACAATGATAGGGAGGAGCCCGAGAGTCTGCAATTCGATTAGGCTTGGGGCCGAGGAGGTGGCCAAAGGAAAAGCCGGGAGCTTGAAGGGGAGGAGGAGCAGGGGCTCAGGCCAGCGCTGTCGCTGGGCAGCCCCGATCCGCTCAGTGTCCAGGAAGTTCCTGATGAGACAAACAGGAGTGGCGTCCCAGGCACGGACACAGCCCCGGGACAGAGGAAGAGGGGTCGCGGCCAGGCTTCGGAGCTCTGAATCCTAGACGGGGAGCCAAGAAAGGACTTGAAGCAGGAATGGACACCTCCCTCTGGCAGCTGCGAGGGGAAAGGGCTTGAGGGCAGCACTGAAGCAAGGAGCCGGGTCGGAGAGGGTGAGGCACTGGCCCAGCGGGAGATGGGGGCGGGGGGGGGGAGGGGCTGGAGCAGTGGTCAGGGCAGACTTCAGAGTGGGCATCTGTGGTCAGGGGTGTGACGGCACTAGGGGGAGGAGGAGAGGGAGAGCTCCCAGTCATGGGACCAGGGCTGGGATGGGAGATGAACCGCCCTCTGCCAAGATGGGGACCTCCACAGCGGGAGGCTCGGTTCTTTATACCTCTCTCAGACCAGCACCATCCTCAACTGGGGGCCTCAGACAATGCTGGTTGCACCCTGCTTAGTAAGTGTCCTTTGGACTAGCTGACAGAGGAAAGGCATTCTTAGACAATTTGTTGGATTCTTTGATTACTGAAAGATCTGGCTGCACCTTGGGACTGCCTGACACTGTCACGTGAAAGTCCTTCTCCCACCCTAACTTGTCCCCCACTAGACTTTCACCCATTTGTTTGTCCTTTGGCTAAATCATCTGCAATGATAATGAAAACTGGTTCATCTTTTTCCCTCTTTGCCTACTGGAAGATTTGAGACAGTTTTCATTCAAAAACTCGTTTATCAAGTGCCTTTTCTACATCAAGAATTATCCTAAGTGCTGGGACTAAGGAAACAAACAAGATGTGG
This sequence comes from Mormoops blainvillei, assembly GCA_004026545.1. NCBI lineage: Eukaryota > Metazoa > Chordata > Mammalia > Chiroptera > Mormoopidae > Mormoops > Mormoops blainvillei. Next base: position 204,875 of record PVJD01000554.1, on the reverse strand, counting down.
TTCTTTGCTCTCAAAGAGGTTCCACTCTAATTTACAATTAAAATTCTATGTGGTGCAGAGAGAAATGCCTGGAAGACCTGAAATGATTGACAGTGATTATCTCAAGGGGATGGGATAACAGATTAATTCTGTTCGTTCTTAATAGCTGCATTTTTCTATAATAAACAATCTTTTTCAATAAGAGAGGAAGGTGCTTTTTAGTTTTAAAGATATCCCAAAGACATGTAAAAGCTTAGGATATGCCGCCAACTGCTTCTGCTAGGATGAAACTTCAGGCTGCTTATGCTCAGTTCACCAGGCATGGGTACCGGGACCTTCCCTCCCCCATAACCACCGCCCCTCTGGACCGGAAGAGGTCGCCCACGTGGGTAGTTGGAGGGGTTGAGCAGACTCTGGCCAGGCATCACTTCTGTTGGATACTGGCAGGTGGAGTCCTGACAGCAGGCTCCCAGCGCCCCGCCGCTGAGCTGCACAGGTCCCGTGGATCCCTGCATGAGCAAAGGTGGCAACAGGTTCACACTGGGGCTTTGGCTCTGCTTTCCTTGGACCCACTTGAGGCTGACTTGGCCTTCCCTGGTCCCTCCAGGTCTGCCTGCTCCCACCCACTGATCCATGCCACCCCAAGTGGCCCCAATTCCTAATCTTACCCATGGAGGAGCAGAGTGCATTGGTTCTTCACCTACGTGGCATAAATTCTACGGCCTGTTTCCTCTGGCATTGAGCCCTTTCTCCTCTTCAAGTCAAAACCCTTGAGTTTCAAGATTATTGTCTCAGCCATATGACTTTTTAAAAATTCCTGCTATCAGAATCCTGATATTCCTTCTGGCAATAAATACCTCTGGCTGGGGTGGAGAGAAGTATATCGGGAAGGACGGAGAGACACCTGTTATTTCTCAAATCCACCCTCTCCACCCTTCCCCAACATGCACACGTGTTCACATGTACACACACAGGATGTAACTGGGTCATTTAAATGGCCAGAGATTAAAATAATATAAAATGGAGGAAATTTAATTAATGATATGCAACTGAAAAACGGTGTTCTTTTGCTAATTTTAATCAATATCTGTTGGACAATGCCATTACATTAGGTGCCAGTGATATAAAACAAATTGAAATACACAACTTGCAGGCCCTGGGATTATCGAGGGATGAAGACATGTGAATAATTAATTATAATTCAGTATGGTAAGTACTATATCAGAGCCATATAAAGGAGTAATCAAACACAGAGGAAGACCTCATGGTGATAGGGAGTCCAAGTTCTATTTTTTTATTTACTGAGACATAAGTGACATATAACACTGTGTGAGTCTAAGATGTATAACATGTTGATTTGATACATTTATATATTGCAATATGATGATCACCGTAGTATTAGCTAACACGTGCATTCTATCTCATAATTAGCATTTGTGTGTGTGTGTGTGTGTGTGCCGAGAACATTTAAGATCTGGTCTCTTACCACTTCTTTTTTTAAAGATTTTATTTATTTATTTTTTGAGAGAGGGGAAGAGAGGGAGAAAGAGAGGAAGAGAGACATCGATGTGTGAGAAAAACGTCAGTTGGTTGCCTCTTGTAGGTGTGTGCCCTGACCAGGCAGCCTTTTACTTTGTGGGACGGCGCACAACCCACAGAGCCACACCAGTCAGAGCTGGTCTCTTAGCACTTTCGAACTGTGTAACAGTGTTGTTGATTAATCACTGTGCTGGCCATTAGCTCTCCAGAACATACTTACCACAAGTTTGTACCCTTTGACCAACATCTCCCCAGCTTCCCCCCACCTCAGTCTCTGGTAACCATCATTCTGTTAGGTCTTTCTACAAGTACTATCATACAACTTTTGTCTTTCTCATCTGGCTTATCTCACTAAACATTAAGCCCTCAAAGTCCATGTGGCCCCAAATGGCAGGATTTCCTTCTTTCTAGAACCTGAGTTCTTGAATTGAAAGCAATTTTCCACCAGAGAAGAGAGGGGTGTTCCAGTCAGGGAACAGCATGTGCAAAGTCACTGAGAAGGACAGCTGGTGTGCTCTCAGTTTGGATGGGGAGGAAGTTGCAAAGGCCTTGAGCTGCTGAAACCAAGGAGAAGGTGGCAAGGGGCAGTCTGCAAAGGGTCTTCTACTTAGGCTATTCATTTGAAATGCACTTTTAAGCAATGGAAAGCCTCCGGAGGCTTTTAAGCATCAGAATGGGCAAATAAAATTTGCATTTGAGAAAAATCCATGAGGAAGATGGAAAAGAGAGAGAGAGACTAAGGACAATGAGGCTGGCGAAGAGTTCCTGGGAGTGTTCATGGGACATATGAAGGGAACTGAACTTGAAAATCAGAAGGAGTAGGGACCCCAATGAGGGAGGTGGGCTGCAGAATATAGTAAAATGCCACACTCTGAGTTGCAGAAAGTCTAAAGGAATAATTATTCCTAGTGGGTCATGAAATGGATTTAGTGGGTTGCAACCAGCATTTTCTAGTAAGATAGCATAGAATGAAGTAGAATGGAAAAGAAAGAGTGCATCACACAAAATAAGGGTAAATATCTGTGTATGAAACTTTGTTCAGTAATATACATGTGTGTATTGCTCTGTGTGCGGGGGGGGGTGATATGTGTATCTACTGAGATACAAGGTAAAATATGTGTTTTTTTACTGTGGGTCACAATCAACCAATTTGGAAAGTCACTGATGTAGAACTCACTAATGGTGCAAAGCAGAGAGTAATTGTCAATGGGATTCCCAGGAGAGGGAGATGCCATCCTGTGTGGCTGTCAGCGATGGCTTTGCAGAGGATGTTCCGGAGTAGAGAGTGGGCCTTGCCAGAGCACAGGGTATGGCCGTGAGAGGGGAGGAAGCGGCCTCCTTGGCAGAGAGAAGGCCTTGGGAGGTGGGTCCCAGCGGTCCTGCTGGATTGCGCCCTCGCCTTAGCTATTCCTAACGGTCTCAAGATAGTTATCTTGGGAGGATAACATTTCAGTCTCGACACAGAAGAGCCTTTGCTGACAGCTTATCTTTTCCTCCAGCACTTATGTAAAACCTATCTGCCAAATAACTCATGTCTCTTTTGACCTTCTACACAGGGGCACTAAGTTCATTCTCAAAACAGCTCACTTGACTAAGAAACAGGGGACATTTTCCGTTTTCACAAAAATTCTCAAGGGAAAGAGAATTCAGTGAGCTGAGATCGGGGCTCAAGTTAGAGTCCGAAGCTCATTCATACAGTCACTGAACTTTTCTAGACCCCACTTTTACCCCTCGTGATACGGGCTAATCAGAACTACACAGTTTTACTCCCAAATTTGTGAGCATCAAATCAAATGATATAATGGCTGCAAACCTAAATTACTAGGAGGGAGGACTGGTTAATTTTCCCATGGGCCAGACCCAATTAATGTCAGATCTGCCAAAGAATAAACATGATTTGGCAACCTTGTCATTGTTATAACAGATTAGAGAAATTATTTTATCAGCTGGCACCAGAGTTCCTTTTAGGAAAGGAAGTGTCATTGTTTAGGAAAATACTTTGATAGGCCCCTTGGGGTAGAAGGTGAGGCTCTGAGGACATGGGTGGGGAGGAAAAAACAAAGATAGCTTAATTGCTCCACCTAAGAACTGAACAAGAAATTTGGGATGAGGAAGAACAAAGGAGAGAGAAAAAAAGGGAAACTAAGCAATATGGTCAGAGACTTTAAAGCCTTCGTGGGTAGAAAATTGGGGAAGACTTTCATAAAGAGAGGTCTCTGAACTGCAATTCTGCAATCCAACCTTCTTTGCGATGGAACCCATTCCCTCAATCTCCAATAAATGTCCATTACACAAAGCTACCTTGCGGGAGCAGGTGTCAAAGAGAAAGGACTGTGTTCACCTCTCGGAGCTACTCTGGCACAGAGATAAAGGTGTATTCACCAAAAAGCAAAGAAGGAAATGTAGAGCCAGAGGTGACACAGAATTATAAGTCCAGGAGATTCACAGAGAAAGGTTTTTCCTATCTGTGAGAGGGGGTTCAAACTGTTACAGAGAAAACCACAGGCTCAAAATGGTGTCCCTCATGGCAAAAGTCTGCTACCGAACAGCAGGAGGCGCCCTGTGCCTGCTGCCACCCTCCAGGCAAAATTCCAGAGGCAAAGGTTCGGTAATAAAGGAAAGGAGTCTTTATTTAAAAGCTACACAATTATGGAATAACAGCTTTCAACATACAGTAGCCACTTACAGCTCTAATCACTTAAGCCTATCAATTACGGCTAAACTCTTTAACTCTTTAGTTACAGCTTTAATCACTTAAGCTTGTCTATTCAAGCTAAAATCTTTAGCACAGGTGAGTTCTCCTATAATTTCCCCCTGTTAGTTTTTAATTATCTTATTTCTACAGGATTAGTATACAAGCCTGAAACAGCATAAGACACAAAAGCTATACAACCATGGAAGAATGGCAGGCTTCTGCCTCAGAGCCCCTCCCCTCTAGAACACCCGAAGAAGAATAACCCTGCCACCCTCTGCCAGGCCGGCCCGACCGACCCTAGGCTGCGCCAGGAGTTTCTTTTCCCATCCAAAATCCCATCCATTGGAAATGTAGGCAGCTGCAGTATGATCATCCTCGAGAGTGAGAGAGGGAGGGAGGGAGGGAGGGAGGGAGAGAGAGGGAGAGAGAGAGAGAGAGAGAGAGAGAGGGAGAGAGAGAGAGGGAGAGAGAGAGAGGGAGAGGAGAGAGACAAAGAGAAAGAAGAAAGAGAGAGACAAAGAGAAGAGAGAGAAAGAAAGAGGGCCGTTTCTTTTATTTCAAATCTTCTAGCCCATAATTCCATGCACTCTGGAGGTATTCAGCTTCTCAGCCAATCCCGTAGTAGACTGTTTACCATTGCCTCCAGCAACCTCCTCCTACCAGTCCCTTCCTACTCCTCTCCAGAGATCTAATCAGATCTCTCCGTATCAAGTCCATGATAGCAATTCTAGATTTAATACCATATCTAACGGCACTGTCCACCTTTCCCAGAAACATAATCTTAATCAACCCTTCTCCCTATGAAAACCTGCTATTTTGTACTACCCCTTGGAGCCCCCATGTCGTTGCTAGATGGGCTGTTGCCCAGTTCATGACTCACTCAATAAACTCTATTAGATCTTCAAATTTATTCAGTTGAATTTTGTTTTTTAACAATACCTCTTAGGTGCAGAGTTGAGGTGTTAGGATCACCCCAGTAGATATCTGAAACCATTGGTTATCCAATTCTTGCCTATTATCATGATAAACTTTTTCCAACCTTCTTTCTGGGTATCATTTGGCTATTATTTGTTGAACTTCAGTCACAGTTTAAGAATCAACCACACAAGAGAGAGTACACCAGCTTTTTTCTTCTCTTTTCAGACTGCATCATGACCAAGATAAGCTCAGGGCAGTGCTAATCAAATGCAGTTAGGTAATTCCTTTAGGATAATAATCTATTGCTTACACATGTTATTTAAATTCTTCATGTTACCTCATCAAACACTGGGTCTTCAAAATAGCCCCATGAAGCTGGAAAGCCATGGATTATCACCTCCAAGCTAACAATGAGGCCCAAAAGATCAAAAAATTAAATTTGGATTAGCTATGAGAGGTAATCTCAGATCTTAAAGAATGTTGGAGAGATAAGATAGAAATGCATGAAAAGTCAAATAACAGCATTAAAAATGTAGGAATAAATGTGAAAATTAAAGTTTTAAGGAAGACCACAGTTAATTGTTGGAAGAATGGTAGAGATCACAACGCATTCCAAGTCAAAGTTAGGCCGGCTCAACCTTCTCTTGAACCGACCCACGTCTTTCCATCTTCATGATTTCCCAAGGCCACCATTGTTGCCACCAGGATTACTATAATAGCTTCCTTACTAGTCCCTCTGACTCCAGGCTTGTCTCTTTCATCAGTTCTCCAAACAGAGTGATCTTTATAACATGTTAAACCTCCTCCCTGTCACTCCCCTACTTAAACCCTTAGAGACTCCCCAATACCTTGGTCTAAAGTAGAAATTCTTTACCTCCTCTACAGTTCTTTCTTGTCTCTTCTCTCTCAGGCCTCATCTCTTGCCATTTGTTTCCTGAAACTCTTTGCTTTTTGTAGAATGCTGTATAATAAAATAAATATTTGGTCTTTGTTTCTTTTCCTGGCTCAGAGCTCTTAAAATGCTTCAGATTTCCTGAGTGATAGGTGTATCTTCTGTTGCTCACAAGGGGTCACCTGCTATCACACCTGAGTTTATACTAATACAGGGACTTAGAATGGGGCCCCTATGTAGCCTCAGAATGGGGCTAGTCAACTGAAAGACCAAGTGGTTAGGGGATGGGAACTTGTGGCTCCACTCACTGACCTCCTGGAAGTTGAGAAGGCTGGAGGTTGAGGTCTATAAAAACTTAAACAACAAGGTCTGGAGAGCTTTGGAGTTGATGACTACATCGATGGGCTGGGAGGGTGGTGTACCCCAACTCCATGGACACATCAGTTCCTGTGTTGGGGATCCTTCCTGACCTCCCTATGTACCTCTTCACCTGGCTGTTGATTTGTATCCTTTAAAATAAAATGGTAAGCAAGATGTTTTCTTGATTTCTTTGAGCTGATCTAACAATTTATCAAGCTCTCTTGTGTCAGCTGCACCATTCTTTCCTAAAAGCATCTTTGAATCTGGGTTGGCTCTTTTTTTTTTTCTCCCCACCCCCTTAAATCACACGGTCCATAGAGCCCAGTACACCCAATTGCTTTTGGTGGTTTTAATGACACTGGTGCAGGGTTAAAATAAAATTGTAGGACTCTGGAATTAAATGTCTTCTTAACAACAACAAGCTCATACAAGAACATGCTCATCATTTAAAAGATATAAATTATTTGGAAGTATACAAAATGAAGTCCCTTTTTCCTACCACTCTCTCACACCTAAGAGTATTTGGAGTGAATGTCCTTAATTGTTTACTTATCCTTCTAGACATTTTAATATCCATTATCCATCACCTGTCTATCTGATTGATACATCGTACACTCACCTCCATTGAAATGTACTCATGCAATGCAGACTGCTCTGCAGCCTCCTTTTAATTTTTTTTATAAGACAGCAACATTATGGACATATGTTGAGGTTGGTATTTGAAGATTTACTTCATTCTTTATCATTGTTGCACTGTTTCCCACCGTGTGGATTTATCATAATATTAGCTAACTCACTTGAGGACATTCAGTCTTCTCAATTTTTTCTTTTTTTTACTAATTTCAAAATAACATATTTGTATAATGCTTAAGAGCACAGGTTTATATCAGGCTACTTGGGTCCAGTCCATTCTCTACAGCTTATCAACTTTACTCTTCTTGTGTCTCTAGTGCCCGTATCGATGAAACTGGGATAGTGGTTCCCACCTTGTAGCGCTGTCAGGACTAGATGAGTTCATATCAGTAAAGCACATCACAGGTGCTTGTCATTAATTACATATGCCTTTGTAACTCGTGTTAGTATTTCTGTACGATAGCCTTCTAGAAGCAGAATATAGAGATATGCCAAAATGGCTTTCAAAAATCTGACCAATTTACATGACCACCAGCAGGGGATGAGAATGTTCTTTCTCCCACCCCTTTGTGGTTAGAGTCTTCTGTGCTCTCTTTTTTAGTGCAATCCTTTACAAACATTCTTGATCCATGATTTTTTTCTTCTTTTTTTTTTTTTAGTTTGAAGTAGCCTGGCAACTTAAACTTAAGCTTAGAAATACCTGCCAAAATTTCAAAAAAGTATATTCTTTGACCCAGCAATGCCTATTCTGGGAATTTATCCTACAGGTATACTACCAGCAGACTTACAAAATGACATGTCTACAGGTTATTCATTGCGGTATTGTTTGTAACAGCCATAGACTGGGAACTAATAGGAGACTCGTTAAATAATTTATGGCTCATCCACACAATGGATTACTGTATAACCATTTATTAAAAAAAGAAAAGAAGCTCTCTTTGTACCACTGCAGAACAATATCCAAGATGTATTTTTAAGTGAAAATAAGAATGTGATAGCTAACATTTGTGTCCCATATTTCTTCAATTCTAAGATACGCGTTTTTTCACTTTGTAACATTTTTAAAATGAGGACGTGTTACAGTCAAAGGCATGTCATAATTTAATTGGAATGGTTTTCCTTTTCTAGTCTACAAAATAATGATGTGTTTTACAATCCCTGGCATCTTGGATTTGATAAAAAGCAATAGTGCTTACCAGATGCAAGGCATTGTTCATTTCAATCTCACAACAACTGGGGAGAATAAGTACTATTATTTTGTACATTTTACAGGTAAAGAAATGAGATTTGACCTTTGGGCAGTCCCACTGCAGAGCCCATGTTCTTGACACCATACAGCATATGACAGAGAGCGCACTATGTGCCAGGTCCTGTCCTGAGTGCTTTATTAGCTCACCTAATCTTCAACCATATGAGACAGAAGCTGTTATCCTCATTTACAGCTGAGGAAACTGAGGCACTACAAAGTTATGAAATTTGCTTGAAGACACACAGCTAACTAGTGGAAGAACTGGGGTTAGAACATTGGCAGTCTGGCTTCAGAGAACATGCTCTTATGCATAGTATGCTACTTTTTGTGTAAAAAAAATGGGGCAGTTATAATACTATCTTCATATTCACAAATGGAATCTTATGAGGAATAAGAAAAGCAATGCCAAAAAAAAAACCACAAAGCAATGCAAGTGTATTAGTAGGTAGTGGGTAGGAACTGAGTAACTGGGGGATGGGGTGGGAAAGAAACTTTATTGTATGCCTTTTTTATGTTGTTTGATTTTTCACCCCGGTGAATGTATTATCTATTTGGACTAAAGCAGAACAGCAATTTTAACTTTGCTTCAAATTAATAGACCAGTGGTGTGAGAGAAGTGGCCCTGAGTACTCAGCTAATGAGATTTCTGTACCCATTTACCATTTTCATATTTATCTTTTAAGCCTCAGAAAAAATTTTTTGTATTGTTTTTAAAGTAACAACAGATAACAGATGAAACCCTCCATTAATCCTGACACACAAATACCATGATTTCAAGGCTTGAATCCCATCATAACGCCTTATATACAGATCTGCCCAACCATGCCAACAGAAGGATGGTAACATATAACCCATGCATAATTCTACCCTTCTCTTTGATCACTCTGCTGTCTCGGGCCTTTGCCTCCAGTGAGTGAACAATGGATTAGCATGAACGCCAGTTGTGTTGTGTATTGATTTTTTAGGTCTTTTAACTCACTACAGTGTTCAATTTAGTAAGGCCACTGACTCTTGCAATATTTTCCTTCATCATAATTTAGAGGATCTACATCTCTTGAATATCTGGGCTCCCCCCAAAAATCCTATCCTGAAGGAGCAGGACTTGGATTGCCTATATTTATATGACACAGCTGTGGCATCAGCTTTCAAATGAATTCTGAGTAAGCTTTTGGCTTTCAGAAAAGATGATAAAATGTCTCCTTTTAATTTGTATTTCATTGGTGAAGCTCCCCCCTGCTACTGCTTACATGAAGGACGTGACATAATACATTTTGGTTTGGTTAAATGGTATTTGAGCTTGTAGATCAGCATCCCAACCCAATGTTTCAAAGGTTGGGTAAAAAGCAACCATCCATCTAATGCCGATTCTTCCAGGGTACAGTTCCAGCACAAGGGGAAAGCACTTGAGTTCTGTTTTTCCTCGAGAAAGGCATAAATAATCAGCTGATATGAATGAATTTAGTCATCTGAGTTCTGGGAATGCTCTCTACTCAAAGGACTTGGGGCTCACTGAAGAGTCCCTGAGCCATCAAAAGAGACCATAGCTAATGCCTTGTTGGTTTTTCTTCTTTTCTTTTTACTCCTGGTAAGTTAAAAAATGAAGAAATGTCCTCATGGGGACATAAAAATTACAGCATATTTTAAATGTTTACATTTTTTAAATTGACCCCTTTAATATAAAGAAAACAGAAATCAGAAAATTCACTATATTTGTGTCATTCTGAAGATAATTGCAGAATTCATAAAAATAACAATTCTCATAGCACGTGGTCAGCAATGTGTGTTAGTGGTGAGTCACAGTGTAAAGTTCCTGGATAAACACTTTCTTTCAGTTTTGTTGGCATGTCTATGTGGTTATAGTGTATATAATTTTATTGGGAAATATAATGAAATTTTATATTTAAGATGTTCTGTGAATGTGAGGCCAGGTGGAATCTAGCAAAATTCTACAACCTGGGGAGAACTGTTCTCAGAAATTAGAAACTAGGAGAAGCCCTCTAACTGTAGTTCTGCTCTTTGCCGTAAGTTCTGCAAGGACTGGTATAAGCCAGCTTTGAGTCAGGCATATTAAAGTCCCTAGGATTCGTTTCTATTCTTCTATTCATATGTTCACCCACAACAAGGCAAACAGCAAAATAAATGAATTCAGCAATGCTACTTGGTGTTTGCACTTTTCGGTTTTTTTCATTATGGATAACTAAGAGTCTACTATATTGTTTAAAAGGTATTTAACTAAAATTCTCATGGTTCATTTTCCATTTTAAAGATGCTTTTTAGAAAATATAGCTCCTGTATAAATATCATTCAAAGGAAAGCAGGAGTGGCTATATTAACATCAGATTTAAAAAATCATACAGAGTTTATTCTTTGAACACAGTGGGATGAAACTAAATATCGATAACAAAAAAATAACAGTAAAACCGTCAAACAACTGGAAACTAAACAAGACACTACTAAAAAAAATCCATGAGTCAAAGATGTCCCAAAAGTAATTAAAAATATATATTGAACTGAAATCAAATGAAAATAAAACATATCAAAATTTGTGGAATGCAGTTAAAGCAGTGCTTAGAGGGAAATTTTAGCACTAAATGCATACACTTAAAGAGAGAAATTCCAAATCAACGATCTGAACTCTCACTTCAAGAACTCAGAGAAAAAGCCCCTAAATTCAAAGCATGAAGAAAGAAGGAATATAATAAAGGCAAGAAATCAATGAAATTTAAAACAGAAAAACAATAGATAAAAATCAATGAAACAGAGCTGATTCTTTGAAAAGATCCATAAAATTGACAAAAGTAGGAAGAAAGACAAAGAGAAAATGAGAAGAGACATGAATTACCAATATCAGGAATAAAATTGAGGATATCACTACAGACCCTGCAGAGATCAAAAAGAAAATAAATACTATGAACTAACTCCACACACATAAATTTGACAACTTAGTTGAGAAAAAGATCAATTTTTCAAAGAACACAAACAAACAAAAAACCCTAATCTAAGTTTCACACCATATACAAAATTAACTTAAAGTGGACCATAGACTTAAATGTAAAACTGTAAAACTTTAAAAAAGAGAGGAGAAAATCTTCCAGATATAGGGGTAACCAAAGAATTCTTAATCATGACACAAAAAGCATCCCCTATGAAAGAATCACTGTATTCTGCCATGTGTAATGCTCATTTTTTTGCCCAAATTTTTGAGGGAAAAATAAGGATGTGCATTATACATGGGTAGGGCTGAAATACCTTGTACCTGTTCTTGTGTTTTGTAATTATTTGTTACATAAAATTTCTTGTATCATAATGTGTTCAAAAAATGCTACAATTCCTTTATAATACAAAAAACAAGTATCTAAATATAAACAAATAAAATAAAAGACTTCATTAAAGAGTTAAGAAGAAAGATTTTTTTCGTGAAATTTTGGGCCAAAAATGTGGGTGTATATTATACATGGCAAAATACGGTAATTGGACTTCATCAAAATTAAAACCGTTTGCTCTGCACAAGACCATGTTAAGAATTTTTTTAAGAAACAGACTACAGACTGGAATATTTGCAAACCACATAATCAACAAAGTACTTAGTAATTAATATACATAAAGGACTAAAAATTCAACAATAAAAAAAAAGAAAGAAGCAATCCAATTAGAAAATACACAAAATCTATGAAGAGGCCTTTCACCAAAGAGGATACAGTGATGGTGAATAAGCACACAAAAAGTTTAATGTCATTCATCATCAGGGAAATGCAAATTAAATCCACCATGAGATGTCACTGCATAGCTGTCAGGATTTCTAAAATAAAAAAATAGTGAAAATCCCCAATGCTGGCAAGGATGAGGAGAAACTGGATCATTTATGCATTCCTGGTGGACATGTAAAATGATATAGCCTCTCTGGAAAAGATTTTGGTGGGTTCTTTGAAACCTGAACATGCAACTATCATACAATACAGTTATTGCATGCCTGGACCTTTGTCTCAGAGAAATTAAGATTTATGTTCACATAGAAATCTATACATGAATGCCTAATAGCAAAAAACTGGAAACAACCCAGATGTCCCAGAACAGGTGGAATGGTTAAACCATGGCACATTCATACCATGGAATATACTCACCAATAAAAAGGAGCAAGCTATTCATCTCTGCAACAGCTGGCACGCATCTCCAGAGAATTATGCTGAGTGAAAACAGACAATCCCAAAAGCTTACATGTAGTATTGTTTCATTTATATACTATCCCTCAAATGACAAAATTATAGAAATGGAGAACAGAATAGTGGTTGCCAGGGGTTAAGGAGGAATTGAGGACAGGAAGGAAGTGGGCGTGATTAAAGAGTGATCTTTGTCATGATGGAAATGCTCTGTATATTGACTGTATCAATGTTAATATCCTGGTTATGACATTGTATTATAATTTTGCAAGAGCTTGTTATTGGGGGGAACTGGGTGAAGGGTGTGCAGGATTTCTCTGCAGTATTTATTACAACTACATGTGAATCCACAATTATCTCGAAATAAAAAATTCAGCTTCCAGTCAAGGTGGAGGAGTCGGAAGACACGGAGTGTGTGCTAACACACCACAGCAAAAATTACTACTAAAATACAAACCAACTATACCCAAAATCATCAGAAAATTGAGCTAAATGGCAGTTTGACAACAAAGGAATTAAAGAAGTCACATTCATTCAGACAGATAGGAGGGGAGGAGATGTGGAGATGCTAAACAGGCAGTCCCAACACCCACATGTGGTGAATAAAAATTGGGAGGATATCTCACAAACAAGGGATCCCACCCCTACACCAGACCACCCAGCATAGGATTCCAGTGCCAGGAAGATAAGTTCCCATAACTGCTAGCCGTAAAAGCCATGGGAGTTGGGGTGGCAGAAGAAACTGTAGGATTCTCAGGTGTCTCCTCTTAAACAAACTTAGGACTTACACAGACTCACTTCCCCTGGGCTCTGGCACCGGGGCAGCAACTTGAAGGGCATCAGTGGCACGTGGGGAGAAACTGGAGTGTCTGGCATCAGGGCAGGTGCCAGAGGACCGCTTCCTCCCAAACAAAACTCCAAAGGCTGGGCAGCAGCCATTGTCCCTTTTCTGAGCCCTCCCCCAAAAAGAGCCATAGAGCAACAGCACCCATCTGAGACTCCATCAACCTGATTCAGATGGGTTGCCCCACCCAGGCGATTACCAAAAAGCTCCACCCCATCCAACTTACTAGCGTGCTTTTCTTCATTAGGCCATGCTACTAAGTCAGGGAGTCAGAGCAGCTCTACCTAATACACAGAAACAAACGCAGAAAGGCTGCCAAAATGAGGAGACAAAAAAATATGGCTCAAATGAAAGAACAGATCAAAGCTCCAGAAAAAGAACTAAACAAAATGCAGATAAGCAGTCTATCAGATGCAGAGTTCAAAACACTGGTTATTAGGGTGCTCAAGGAACTCACTGGGTACTTCAACAGCATGAAAAAGACCCAGGTAGGAATGAAAGTTACACTAAGTGAAATAAAGAAAAATTTACAGGGAATCAACAATGGAGCAGATGAAACCAAGAATCAAATCAATGATTTGAAACCTGAGGAAGAAAAAAATTCAATCAGAACAGCAAGGAAGAAAAAAGAATAAAAAAAGAAAACAACAACAACAACAACAACAACAACAACAAAAACAAGGATAAGGTAAGGAACCTCTGGGACGACTTCAAATGTACTAGCCAGAAGAAGAGGAGGAAGAGCAAGAAACTGAAAACTTATTTGAAAAAATAATGAAAGAAAACTTCCCCAATTTGGTGAAGGAAGTAGACATACAAGTCTAGGAAGCGCAGAATCCCAAACAAGATGGATGCAAAGAGGGTCATACCAAGACACATCATAATTAAAATGCCAACGTTTAAAGATAAAGAGAGAATCTTAAAAGGAGCAAGAGAAAAGCAGAGAGTTACCTATGAAGGCATTCCCAAAAGCCTATGAGGTGATTTCTCAAAAGAAATGGCAGGCTAGAAGGGACTGGCAAGAAGTATTTAAAGTGATGAAAAGCAAGGGCTACAACCAAGATTACACTATCCAACAAAGCTATCATTTAGAATGGAAGGGCAGGTAAAGTGCTTCCCAGACAAGGTAAAGCTAAAGGAGTTCATCATCACCAAGCCATTATTATATGAAATGTTAAAAGGACTTATTTAAGAAATAGAAGATCAAAACTATGAACCTTCAAAAGGCAACAAATTCACACTTATCAATAATTGAATCTAAAAAACAAAGTAAACAAGCAGAACAGAAACAGAATCATAGATATGGAGATCATTTGGAGGATTATCAGTTGGGAGAGGGAAAAGAGAGAACAGCGTAAAACGTGCAGGAATTAAGAGGTACAAATTGGTAGGTACGGAATAGGCAGGGTGATGTTAAGAACAGTATAGGAAATGGAAATGCCAAAGAATTTATATGCATGACCCATGGACATGCTCTAAGGGGTGGAGGGAATTGCTAGAGGGAATGGGGGTACTTGGTGGAGGTACCTTGACCAAAGGGGGTAAAATTGGGACAACTACAATAGCATAATCAATAAATTATATTTTTAAAAGTTCAACAAAAAAGAAGCAATTAACTGGGAAAGATATCTGTGGCAAAAACGTAAGGTATGGGATTAAGAAGTTCATTTTACAAAAACTCTTAATACCAATATTTTACAAGCCTTAATAAATTAATGTGAAAATAATAAAAATTCTCCCCCCAAAATAGGAAAAAGGATATGGATAGATAATCCAGAGAAGAAATGCAAATCATTAATAAGAATTTAGAAAAATAAGTGTGTAATAGTATTCAAAAGAATACAAATTAAAACTGTAAGATACAGTTCTTCCTATGAAATTGACATAAATAAACTGCATTAAAAAAACAACAACCCAGATCCAAAGATGTCTAAATTGCAGGGGAGAAAGCACTCTCATATACTACTTGAGGTATATAAATTGCTATGACCTTTCTGGAAAGCAATTTGCTAGTATTACAGGTAAAAAATATTTCTAACTTTTGACCTAGTAACCCATCTTCAATGAATCAATCCATCCTTAGGAAAAATCAAAATGTGCTCCAAGATGTATGCACAGCACTGTTTCCCCCAGCTTTGTTTGCAATAGAAAAACTGGGAAACAAGCCAGCATTTAACAATAGGGAGTGATTAACAATTTATGTATAGTACATGTATACAATGGAATATAGTACTATCTAAAAATCATGTTTTTTAAGAATATTTAATGACAGGGAAATGTTCAAGATATAAGTAAAAATATGAATATGTCATTAAGTGATTTTCTGTGAGTCATAAGATTACAGATTAAAACAATTTTTCTACTTTTCTGCATATTCCAAAATTTCTATAATAAGCGTTCCTTTTTAGCTTGGTAATACCAGAATGATGTCAAAGTATTTTAGCTGAATATAAAATACAAAGTTATTGTTTCAGGCAATTTAAAAAGTCTTACCTCTATAACGTATCTTTGTTTTGCATTTTATCATTATTTCATCCTGAAATTTTTTATACATACAGAATACCTTTAAAAACGTACATTAAACACTCATATAATTATCACTTTGCTTCAATAATTAACATTTTGCTGTATTTACTTTACCACATATCCATCAATCCATCTTATTGTTTTACACACTTAAAAATAAATTCCAGAAGTCAGTGATTTCACCTCTAAATACGACAGCATATATATCATAGCTGAAGTTAAATATTTATGTTTCTTAATTTTTTAGTTAAAATTTACATGAAATGAAATGCACCAGTCTTGTTTGATGAATTTTGACAGATGTAACCGACACCCTCATCAAGACAGAATAATTCCATCACCCCAGAGAGTTCCCTCGTTCACCTTTCCCATCAGTTCCCAGTCCCACGCCCCGTGCTTGACTTCTTTCACTATAGGTTAGTTTTGCTTGTTATTTAATTTATGTAAGTGAAATCATGTGGTATGTACTCTTATGTCCAGCTTGGTTGTGTGCAGGATAACAGTTTTTAAAAATTTTTTTAAATTTATTTTGAGAAAGAGGGGAAGAGAAGAGAGGCAGAGAAACATTGATGTGAAAGAGAAACATGTATCTGCTGCTTCTCATATGTGCCCTGATCAGGTACTGAACCCAAAACTTTGTCATGTGCCCCGACTGGGCATCAACTGCCACCTTTCGCTTTGCAGGATGATGCCCAACCAACTGAGCCACACCGGTCAGGGCAAGATTATAGTTTTGATATTCTTCTGGATCGTTGTTTTTATTGGTAATTCATTTATTTTTATGCAAGGAGTATCCTGTTTTTCAAGCATTGGAAGGAGCTGCTGTCATTCTTTCAAAACACCTTAGTGTCCCTCTCTCCAGAGGTAGCAATCAGTTCTCCGTGTTCCTGAGGTTCAAGTCATTTTTGTTGCAAGGCATCTGTTCCCAGGGACTATGGGGAGACTGGTTTTGTCACAGTCTGGAGAACTGCAGAGATGAGTGGGAGGACTGTGCTGGGCCTGAGAGCTAGATTCTTCAGAAAAGGTGTGAAATTAGTCAAACCAAAATTTGGAGGAGATGGATCTTGCCGCAGTTAGCTGTAGGCTGCTCAGGACCTGAGAACTGAGGCAACACCTCCGTACTTCAGGCCAGGAAGCTATGGGTGTTGATACGAGCTCGCGCCTTCCTGGCTGTGTGATCTTGAGCAAGTTTCATAATGTCTCTGAACCTCAGTTTCTTCATCCGGAAATTGGAGAGAATAACTGCCTCAAAGAGAATTCTGCTGTAAGAATGCAGTGAGAGCACATGTGCCGAGCTCTGTTTTATCTCAGCTTCCGTATTGGCCCAATTATGAATGCGTATAGGCTGCGTGGTCTACACGTTCAGGACTCAGAAAGTCACTTTGCTAATTCTGCAGCAGCTTTCTCCTGCCTCAGCAGAAGGGCTGTTTCTGCCACCTTGATCCTTCCTACTGCCATCTTGTAGATTTGCCAGGGAACACCTTTACTAAACTTCGTATCAATATAGACCTAACTGAATGCCTCAGGGTAATGGGGGAAAGACTATAACAACAAACTATTGACTAAGGCTGTCAGTCTGCATGGCTTTTCTTACAGGACATTAAGGTGACTTGCATGTAGTCACCCAGCCAGTTAGTCTCAGAGCTAGGATGAGAGTCCAGGTCTCCTGATTCCTGAGCCCTGGTCGAGGCTTGGTGACCTTCAGCAAGTTTTACTGCAAATTCACTTTTTTTTTTTTTTAAATAACTACGATCATCCATGAACTACTGTCCTGATGGTTGAAAAATTTTATTGTATGTAAGTTTTAAAAGGGAGCGAAAAAAAAAAAAACACACTTTTATGTACATTATCTTAATTACCAAGTGGTTTGTAAGACTGTTTTCTTCTTACAGAAAATATTGGGGTTGCTCAGCCTTCTTTTTCATAAAACTGGCATCTTTCTTTCTCAGTATGTTTTTGCTTTCTACTTTGTAATGTTTCTTCCCGTCTCTTCCACTGTCTCACCACCTGTGAGACACACAGGTAGTTATTATCATCCCCTTTTCTACAAGCGTGAAAGTCATATAGATCCAGGTTCAAATCCCAGCTCTGTCGCTCACCACCTGTGTTTGGGCAAGTTCGCTCTCTGAGCCTCACTCAACGTTAAGTGACCATGGCCACAAGACCTTCCTCACCGCCCTGCTGTGGATGTTGAGTTTAATGCGGCATATCCCAACATCCTCCAGGATGAGAATTCTCTGGGTACTTGTTAAAACTCCGATTCCCAGGCCCCAATCCAGAGCCACAGAACCAGAACTCCCAGGGGTGAGGCCTGGCAGTCTGACAGGCCCCACGGATTCTTATCAGGGAAATTTGGAAAACGCTAGGTTGATTTCCATAAAGCACTTAGTGTGTCTGGCACTAAGCAGTAAATATTTATCAAGTACTTATATGTGTTCGACCTTTGAAGTGGGGATAAAACGACTACCAGATAGGGTTATGATGAGAAACGAGCAACGCCCAAATCTACGATGGTGTCCTCGCTTCATTCTGTCCATCAGGGTTCTTTCAGGTTGAAATGGGATTGTCCAGAGGCTCTGTCCAGGGAATGTGGCTCCACTACTCCAGGCCTCTATCCTCCCAGCCCAGTACCTGCAACAGGACGTTTCTCATTTTCCAAATTCCAGGGACTAAGCTTCATGTAGCCAAGTTTGTATCTCAGGCCCTTCCTTGTACCAGTCACTATGGTCACAGTTTGGAGTACACTGATTGGTCAGGACCAGGTCACTTGCTTACCCCAGGAACCAGGTAGATGGTAGTCAGCCCCATCTGAACGTCAGGAACGGGAAAGGGCCATATTCATGTGAGTCTTTGCAGTGGTCTCCTGTAGTGTCACTGCCAGACCAAGAGGAGCTGATGCTTGGCGGGCAACTCCACAGATGTCCCCTGCATCAGCTCCCTAGGCCACAGTTAGCAGTCTGCAGATGCCCCTTCAGGTCGGAATCTTTCTCCAGTTTCTCCCCTGCTGGCATTCAGAGCCCGCCTTGTGGGCCTCAGTCAGGCTGATTGAGCCTCAGACCTGCCCTCATCTGTCCAACCATCTCCAGCCCTCTCCTTGCCCCACTCACCCCTGGGACCCACTCGCCCCAGGGGCTTGTCCAAGGGCCAGTCCAGGGGCTCAGGGACACCATTGTCCAAAGCTGCTTATTAGGAACCCGCTGTGGGAATCCTTCCAACCATGAACAATGAGTCTCTGAACCAGGATAAAAACAGCCTTTGCAAGTCAGCAAATGAGACAAGCTGAATTGCCCATCTCCCTTCCCTTGTCTGCCTGGCTTTTAACACAGTGGATAAGAACAAGTTCTCCAGTGTCAGACACAGGTTTGAGGCTTAGCTGCCATTTACTGGCTGGGCTAGTCATCTAGCTTGTCTGGGCCTTGCGCTCATCTATGAAATTTGTGTAAGCACAAGGGAGGCAATAGATATAAATTATGACAGAGGAGGAGCTCATAATCTAAAACCAGCATCATCATTCTCTCCAGGCATTCGTCTGTGTCAGTGCCCTTCTGCCCTGGCTGGTGTGGCTCAGTGGATTGAGCGCTGGCCTGCGAGCCAAAGGGTCGCTGGTTCGACTCCCAGTCAGGGCACATGCTGGGCTGCAGGCCAGGTCCCCAGTTGGGGGCACTTGAGGGGCGACCACACATTGATGTTTTCCTCTCTTCCTCCCTTCCCTTCTCTCTAAAAATAAATAAAATCTTAAAAAAAAAAAAGAAATACCCTTCTCAGGAATGGTTAACCTGACACCACTAGGAAGCAAAACCCACTGTGAATATTTAAAAATATAGGATACACTCCAAAGCCACATAAAACACAGATATGCTGTAGCACTTGCTGCATCCTGTCCACACAAAGCTTGGCTGTTCTTCCTGGAAGACACTGCACTGAATCTCCTGATTCTCACAACAGTCGGCCTCCCTGCAGCCATGTAGTGAGCCCTGTGACATGGAGCAGAAGCCCCAGGATGGGCGTTCCGGGCTCCAGCATGGGGTCAGCCACTGCCTTGCAGTGTGACCTTGGGCACATCACTTACCCTCTGTGGGTTTTAAGTCTCCTCTTTTGTCAAATGAGAGGGCCGACTGATGCCTGGGTGATTTCTAACGGCCCTTCCTCCTCCAGGGTCCATCCTACGGCACCTGCTGGAACTTGGTGGAGAAACCTCACCAAAGGCGTGCTAGTCAAGGTGAGCACAGCTGGTTCATGCAGGCGTGTCTCGGGGGAGCAGGAGACACTCCAGTGTAAGGTCAAAGGGCTGGCTGTGGAACCACACCCCCTTGGTTTATTCCTGATGCTCTTTTCTGGCTGTGACCAGAGCCAACTGTATACAGGGGAATGGCACCTACCTAAGGAGGCTGTGAGGATTCGATGTGAGGCGCTGCAGGTGAAGCACGGTACCTGGCACCCAGCAAGAGTTCCATCGAGGCCAGCTCTGCCACCCCCCCTTGGCTGAGCTTCCTCTTCCTCCTCGCCACTCATGACTAGGTTCGGTAACAGTCCAGGCCTGAAGCTCACCCTGGCTCCACCTCCTACCTCCAAGCCACCAGACTTTGGTTTTCTTCATCTATAAAATAGGTACGAGACTTTTACTGGAGCACTGATGTAAACATTCAGCATGATTCACACAGGGTTTTCCTCCCTCAGTCCCATCAGCATTAACCCAGTCATTGTCTATTTTACCTTACATTTTACAGAATTTATTTCCATATCTATGGGAGTCAACTGAGCCTTAAAGCCCCCCATAAAGGGAGTCAGGGCCTGAAAACCTGAGGCCAGGCCCCAGCCGCTCTTGATTTCACCCCGCTCACGTGTTCTCACCAACCCAGGGCCCCGGGAGGCCACCTCCCTGTCCTGCACACGGGGTCGGGGGCATCTCCAAAGAAAAGTGCAGGGAGTCCCTGGGGACCACCCAGAGGTTGGAGTGAGTCAGTGTCTCCTGAGAAGCACCTTGCCTGCTACAACTGCACAGGAACTAGGGCTCACTGTCGGGTTCAGGCTATAAGGCTGCGAACTAACGTGCATATGTATAAACTACAGTACATTAGTATAACCCTTCTGGAAGGAACAGAACTATGCACATGAGTCTTACAAAGACCAACTTTTGGTCCAATGACACTACTGTTAAGCATTTGTTCTAAGAAATCCACAAAAAGCATAACGGAATGTCCACTGTAGTGGTAAATTGGAAATAAGACAACCATCTAACCATTTGGTTAGAATGAAGCAAATCAGAATAGTTAATGGACTACTACATAGCCTTTTTAAGATATGTTTTTAAAGACCCACTAGAGATAGAGAGAAGTTATCGTAACAATCGTTACATGAAAAAGGAACCACTTTGCCGTATATATTCCTGAGGTTTTCAAACATATTTTCCTTTTTACGGCCTGGACAACACCACAATGAAAAAGATATTCAGAATAAGGTTGGGTCCCAAGGTTGGCCTAACTTTTTAGTGATTGTTTTGGTATTTAGTTTTTAAAAATCTTTATCTCTTTACATTTACCCCCTCAGAAATGAAGCTTTTAATGGAAAAAAGCACACCACTGATTCTTGCTTTGAGACCCAAAGTATCCAAACTTAGTATTGGGTCACATTTCCTATAAGAAAAGCTATTTTATCAGCTAGCGGCTTGTCTGAAATGCATCTTAGGAAGATCAATGGCCTGTCGTACTCAAAGAAGCCATCCCAAAAAATTGTATAAAAAGATTTATTGAAATTTATCAATGACAAACAGACATAAAACTCAAAAGTTTGGCTCTTCTGAGGGGGAAGAGAGAAACCGGTGCAGATGTTCTTTTGTACAGATGAAACACGGGCTAGGAAACAACACGTCACTTCTAAAGCAATCCAGAAGAGGGACATGAAAGCAAACCTGTACATTCACTAGGAATTTGCAGTCATTTCAGATTTCCACTAGGTAAGAAAATACAATTTTGCGTTAGTTTTTCCGTGCTCAGGTGTATGAAAAAAAAGAAAAAGAAAGAAAAACCCAGCCGACATGCAGCAATGTCTCCTGCACTTAGGTTTGTAAAAATGGTCTAAGCACAGAAGTACATGTGAAAGAATTCTCTTGCCATTTTGTAAAACAAAGCGTTCTAATATCTTACAGAACAAGATAGGACAGTTCTTAAAAAATCTTTTAAAGAGGTTGACGTTTAAGGGTTTGCTTCTTCTCTTTTAATTATAATCACCAAATCGATTTTACTCAGAACTCATAAGCCTGCTGTTTTCATAGCTCGTAAGAGTGACATCAGAGTCTTCTTCGTAGAACGAAGCCCACCACCATCTGTGAAGAGGGAAAGGGAATGAGAGACGGGGACTGTCCCCCAACCAGTGCCAAAATACGCCTTTAGGTTGCTATTTAAAACCAGGGCGTTGGATGCCTCTAACAGGCCCGAGAAATGCAGAAATCACGTGAACCAGAACGAGAGGTAAGATGTGGCTGGTGCTCAGCCCTCCTGGGCTTTGAGAAACCAAACTGAGGCCAGCCGTGGCCTTCCAACCAACTCAGGAGACTCAGGAAATACCAGGAAATGTAAGAGACCTCCAAACCATCCTCTGAGAGTAAGGAACAAATGCTCACTTGGTGTGTACTCAGCTATTGCAATTACAGGGACAAAAACAGACACAAAAAAAAAAGTAGGGGAAAAAAAAATAAAGAGTGGCAGTAAAAATAGTATTTTATTCCACCCCCTCCCGCCCACCCTCTCCCCACAACCCCCAGTACACTTTTCCCCTCTCGTTCCCACAGCAACATTACAATCAGAAAAAAATAAGTTTCGGGGGGCGGGATTTGGGGGGGTTACGGGTAAAAACAGTCAAATCACAATAGGAATTTTTCAAAATAGGTTATCCACTTAGTCATCGTCTTCTCCCTCATCTTCAGGTTCTCGTTTTCGCTTCTGACCCCTTTCTTCATCTGGAAGAATAAGGAAAAGGGGTTTAGGTTAAACACTGGTCCTACCTCTAACTCAGTCCACCTGCTGGGAAACAGGAGACCACACATCTAGGGAGCTCTGCCATCCTGGTAAACTGAGGCAGGACATCTGTAAAGCCAGGCAGGCACCTGTGGCCTCAGATGGGCATGTTTTGCCCATTGCTAGGTCCTCAAAGCCTACAGTCTACTACCAACTGAAGGGGCCAGCTGCTACCAGCCAAGAGTAAAAAGGCTGTCGTACCACCAAGGTCTTCTTCATCTTCCTCATCATCTACTTCCCCGTCGTTATAGCCTTCTTCATCCTCCTAGGAGAGAAGATGCACACCAGACATTAGGGATGTCCCTGGGCCACAGACCTGCCGAGGAAGCCACTTTCCCTACACTGACCTCAAAAAAGACAGCCTCTCAGAGTCCACACCAGGACCTACTATCTCAGGACGAGTCCAAGGCATTTTTTTGCATGAAGGACCTTTAAGATTCTGTAGAAGTTTACACTCCCCCAGGAAATACTTCTACCACACGTAATAAGTGCGAACAATGTCAGGGGGACTGTGGGTGCTACTCCCGGGTTAAGAATTCCTGACCCGAAGTCCCTACAGCTCAGGCAGTTTTCTAATCTGCCGCTCTCTTAGAGGGACAAGTTCCGAGGCCAACTCTCTGTCCTGTAAACTAGGCCATCCTTTCACCTGTCCTCAATCTAGTTTTGGCTTCCAGGGAAGACCCCAGTTTCAGCAAGTTCAGATTTTGTGGGCAAGTCCAACCTCACCCTACGTGGCCTGTACGCTCTTGCAAACTTGGACCACTTGGAGAGGAGGATAAATTCAAGGACCCCTGAGGACATTATCCCAGCTCCTTGGGATCGAGCAAAATGTGTGACTTCATTCTCAACATAGGATCCTTGCTTTACGCTGCTGCTTGTGTTAGATGCTAGTTAAATCTCTGTATGTGTATGTGGAACACTTTCTGAAAGCACTGGGTAGCCTATTATTTAAAAAGAACTTGGTGATAGACTTCTTTTTGTCAAGGGATATACCCTTTCATAATGTCACGAAAGAGTTTCTTAATCAGTCTGTTTGCTGAGACTGTGTGTGTGTGTGTGTGTGTGTGTGCGCGCGTGTGTGTGTGACAGCTCTCCTTTACTGGAAGCTGGAAATGTGCAGATGGTCAATGAGATTACATACACACACACACCCCAACCCTACACGCTGCAGCTCCTGTGACAGGAAGAGCAAGATGAAAAAAACCCATTAGTCAAAGTGACTTGCGGCCTGTCCTGGGGGACCTGTTTTCCTAGGGCATCAGAGGCGAGCCTAGCAGCCTGCACTTGGGAGAAGAGAAACCCCGCCGCAGGCCAGGCAGGAACCTCGCCTCTCCCACCGGCTCTTCTCTTCACTGGGCCCTGGGCGCCTCTCCTAAGCCTGGGCCAGGCCAGCTGGGAGATCCTGACCAAGCGGGTCTGTGTGACAGGCAGGTGTCGGCACTTGATCAAGAGACAGACAACAGGGAGAGAAGCCAGGTGCCTCGTCCAGGCTGTTGTCACTTACATCTCTCTGGGTCTAACTTTTGTAATCAGCAAGAGCTGATGTAGAACTGTGAACAAATAATGGATTAAAATGACTCTGTATATACAGAGAGCTCAGAACACCCAAACACAAAACCCAGCACTCTGAGCCAGCACCTTGGAGAAGGCTGTGAAAGCCTAAAATAGTAAGTGGTCAGACACCCTATCTATCAGATACTGTCCTTCAGCATTTCATTTATTAATTATCCTCCTGACAATCCACTGAGTTGATCCCTATTCACAATACAGATGCTTATTTCAGAGATGAAGAAACAGGCCCGGAAAGGTCAAGGAATTTGTCTAGGGGCACACAGTGAGATCTCTGTGCTACGCTGCCACTCACGGACATGTCACAGACCTTGTCGAAAAAATCTAGGACCCAGCTAGCACGTGAGGAAAATGGCACCGCTTCCACTGTGTGAACGAGACCCGCTGCCACCCTGATTTGGGAGCCAACAGTGTCTTTTAATGCCCATCAGTCCAAGGCCACCTTTGATTTTCCTGAGTACTCTCAGTGCTCCGCGAATTAACATATGAATGTAAAAAGGCAGCAATGGGACATGGATGCAGTAAAAACTAATTTTCACACAGAAAGGAGGCCCAGCCTTAACCCAGCAGGCGAGGTCCCCTCTTTATCTGCCTCCAGAATCTCCTCTTATCCACTCCTAATCCAACCTCACAGTGCGCACTGCAAGTCTGGCCTCTCCCAAGCCAGCCATTTAATAAAGGGCCCTGAAATGGACCATTTCCCAACCAGGGCTCCGGGGCTGCCAAGGGCTGATCACTGAGTAAGAGGGACTCAAGGAGATGGTACCCCCACCCAGCCCAGCCACTTACCTCTTCCTCTCCACTCACATCCTCCTCTTCACCTTCCTCTTCCTCTTCCTCATCCTCCTCATCTTCCACTGCCTGAGCATCCTCATCATACTCTTCCTCTGTGCAGTGGAAATGGGGAAAGGAGACCTGGTGGTGAGCTGGCTCTTCCCTTGCACGGCACCGCTTCCAGGCTAATAGGCCTGGCGGGGAGGTGTGGTCCTCAGTGGGGCACCCATGACCCTCACTACCCCACCCAGGCCCCAAACCTGGGTGTCCTAACGTGACTGAACACATCCTAAAGTGATCTAAAAGACAAGCATCCTAAAGTGGTCAGAACGATAAGCTGCCCTCCCCGAGCTTTATAAAAATGAAAGATCTTTCGTGGAGGTAAAAACCACAGAGAAATCACCACATCAGAAAACAAGTTACAGGGCCTGGGAGAGCTGTGAAGTCAATTCATTTAGAAAGAGCATCTAACCAAACTCCTCACTTTACAACGGGGATATCTGAGGCAGAGGGAGTAAGTGACTTGTTCAAGGTCACACACCAGAACAGTCTGGGCCTAGAAACCTGGTCTTAGGGCTCCAGTCCTCGGTCCTGTATGTAGCATCGCCAAGGCAAACAGGGTGCACGAATACCTTACAAATTACTCCCACCTAACGAGGAAAAACAAAATCTTGTGTCTGAACTAACTGGGCAAGTGTCTCCATTTTCAACTTTACTCTGGTCATGAAGACCTGCAGAAAAGTCACAATGTGCTGGTGATGTGGCAAAGAAAGAGGAGATGCCCTTTTATTTTCGTTCCTGCCACTGTGGCTGCTTTACTACACTGCCAGGGAGCCCAACGTGCTACCTGCAGCCTCCACTTCCAGGGCCCCTGGGGCTCCCCAGTCCACACCCTCTAAGTCCTGGACTGTGGTCCTGTGGGCTTCAGCCACCAGGGGGCCCCACAACCTCTCCAGCCCCCTGGACACCTAGATGGGGAAAGAGGACCCTCAGACCATACATACCCCGCCTTCTTCTATCCACTCACTCCCTCCCTAGGAGAGTGTCCAAGTCTAGGGTCACCCTAGAGAGACATTGGAGAATCTCATTCCCAGTGGGATTTTGGAAAGGGGGGGAAAAAATCAAAATGAAGATTTAGCTAGATGGTTTTTAAGGAATACACTATGGTTAAGAGTTTCAGGATGCTTCTCTGCAGTTCATGCAGTTTTAGGGGAGTCGACCAATTACATAGATTAGGGGACACCAGTAAACACTCCCCTCCACAGCTTTGGAAAGAGAATGACAGTCATATTCTTCAGTGGCCAGTGGGGGACTCCCAACACCCAGGCCACGACCCTCTGTAAAGCAGGGAGAACCCCGGGCCTGCCCTGGCCTTTCCCTCAGCCACCCACCATCCTCGTCCTCCTCGTCATCGTCCAGGCCCTCTACATAGCCCTCGGCGTCTGAGTCAGGGGCCTCCTTGTCGTCCCGGTCATAGCCGTCGAGATATGTAAGTTGTGGGAGGAGCTTGAACACGTTTTCTCGGTAGTCATTCAGGTTGGTTACCTCGCAATTGAAAAGGTCTAAGCTCTTGAGGTTTTCTAACTTCTTCTGCAAGCAGAAAAATAAATCAGCAGTGAGCAATTTGTGGAAGGTAGGAGAGGAGACGGGTGGGGATGGAGAGCAGAAACAGCCCAGGGAAACAGGTGGGGACGAAGTGAGACAGTGTGAAGAGCAAGGCCAGGGGCGGTGAAGACTCTGACTTGGTCCTGCTCAGCCAGTGTCCGCCCAGGAACATCGCCCCGGTGGGTGGGCCGCAGTTACTTCACCTGGAAAATGAAGGGCTGGACCTTACCTTTAAAATCTCACCCAATGCCAACACTGTTATTCTGCAATTACAGCTTTTGCCTTCATAGTGACCAGCCTGAAATTAAGGTGGGGTTCTCTTGGTGCTGCCCCTGTGACTAAGGGGCCAGAGGTGACATAAGCCAACAAACTAACTCCTGCTGTGAATAATTATTATCACTGGAGTCAACACAGCGCTTTCTGGCTTAGCTCAATTTGTCCTCAGAACCCCAATAAGATAGAAATAATTATTCATTCATGTTACAGATGAGGACGTAGAGGGCACAGAACTGGAGTTTCATCAGGCAGCTCAGCTTCAGACCCTGTGTCTTACTCTCTGCAATACTGCCTATCAAAAACGACAAGAAAACCCAATGGAGGATCCAGGTTGTCCGTGTTACTCTGCCAGAGCTTTACCCCTAGAAGGTTCTAGCCTATATTATTCTTGTTTGGTGTCTGAGGAAACTGAAGTCCAGAAAGTGAAAGGGTCACACAGCTAGCAAGAAACAGAGCTGCACCTGGACTGCCCACCTGACATGTCTTCAAGGCACAGGCACAGGAACAGCCTGTCTCAGGCCAAGTCCTGGTTCCAATGGGGCCAGGCCTAACTGGTGACTAAAGCCACTGCCGCCTCCTCAGGGTCAATGCCAGGAACCAGGTTGCTCTCTCAAGAGCACAAGACAGAGACCTGGTCATTCTCTGCAGTGTACAGGGCAGGAAGCGAATCTGGGCTGTGGTCTGCGTGGATGAGCCCAGTACCTCCAGCCAATGCAGTTTCCCGCCCTTTGACGGTGGGTATAACACATCAGTCACCCTGACATCTAGGGAAGAGGAAGCTACAAAGACATGTGCAGTCTGGGTGGGAGGAGCATGGGTTGTTATGTATGTGTGTATCTGTCTATATCTGGTCCCTAAGGGGACTGATTCACAGGGTTTTATACACTCAGTTTCTCGCTTCCCATACACACATATAGGCCTTCAATGATTTCCTTTTGTAATGAAATTATGAAATTAAGACTTTCAGGTGTATCAAAATAGTTCCGCTTTTCCCTAGAAAATCAGTGAAAGACCTGAAAAGAAGTTCAACGGGAAGCATCTTCCAGTGGCGGAGCCCATGCCGCAGATGGGCAGGCGAAGTCTGAGCTTGAAAACGGAACGCCAGCTTCCTGTCGTGTCACCTGGCCCATCCACCAGACCCCCTCGAGCGTCCACAGAGGGCAAAGAGTACTTTTTGGACAAGGTCCGTACAAATCCAAACTGAGGAATGCCCCAAAATCCACCCTGTAAACTCGGAAAAGGGAAACGTGGCAAACTTGGCAAAAGATCCTCAGGGCCTTTCCCTGATTCTAAGATTCGTGGTTATGAAGTGATTCTTAGGTGTATATTTATAATAAGTGTGTTTATTTAGTGTGGTAGTACTTCTATCTTTCAAACAAATCTATTACTGAATCAGTGACACGTCTTACAGGTAATCTCCTTAAAAATCAAGAGAATACAGTCATTCAGATTCTGCTTACGTAGAAATTGTTCAGACCGTAATTTCTCCCTTCTGGCTAGTAAATCGTGAAGCTTGGAGTGTGTTCAGCTCAAGGGGACAGCAGAGGATGGCCTCCACCGGGGTCCCAGAGTACACGATTCTCTGCCAGTCCGGGGGGCCTGTTTGGGGCCAACACATCTCCCACCCTTCAGAGGCACCAGCCTCAGGCCAGGGGCCCAGGAGAAAACAGGACGGCCACCTCTAGGATCGGCCTAATTCCTGGACGGATCCTCCCTCCCCAAAGAGGGACAAGGAGCCTGAAGAAATGACAGCTCCAGTTTCCAAAGCAGACACTGCATGTGGAAAAGCACTAGGCTAGACGTTGAGATCAGGGTACTATCCCTCTTTACCTTGACCAACTTACTTAGCTTCTCTAGGCCTCAGTTTCTCTACAGATGAAGCAGAAACAGTTGCTGCAACTCTATCTCGCAGTACATAGTGATAGTTAAATGAAGTCAAAAAAGTAAGGTAAGTGGGAAAAAAAGAAGGTTATAAAAACTCAAAAGTAGTATTCCCAGATATCAATCCCTCCTACCTCCCGCCCAGTGGAGAGAGGGGAGGACCCAAATGACTCACCAGTGGCTCTATTGTGCTGAGGTCTTTAATTTTGTTGCCACTTAAATTTAGATGCGTGAGGTTCGGACACTTTTCTGCCAATACTTCCAGGCCCCCTGAGATTCTGTTATCGCTTAGTTCAAGCTAAACAAGACAGAAAAAGAAAAAGCAGAAACAGCTCTTAAAATGAGGGCTGTGGGCTCCAAGCCTCCTGGTAGACAATGGGGAAGAGAAAGTCATCTCGGGAAATCTTCGCTCTGGGAATCTTTAGGCGAGTGGGGAAGGCGTCTAGTTTCACCTTCAATTATGCTCCCTTAAAGCTGCTCCCTAAACCAGATGAAGACCCTTCCTCCTCCCCACCCCACCTCCCTGCTTGAGTGTGCGCACGCCTACATTCTATTTACCTTCTTAAGTTTGTTTAACTTTGGTAAATTTGCGACTGAGGTGAGGCCTACGTTGATTGTACTTAAGAACTCCAGTTCTTCAAATTCATCTGTGAGGCCTTCGATTTTGCCTTCATTAGACCGACAGTTGTCCAGGACAAGCTCTTTCACCTGGAAAGGGAAGGACTGTGTGAATGGAGGCAAGGAATGGGGCTGAGGCATGGGAAGGATATTGGGCCTCCTTTGAGGACTGATGAGACAAACCCGGGAGGCAGTCTGCCATATGCGAAAAGCAGCACTTCCGGAGCACTGCACTGCACATAGCCACCCTGGTCTTTCTGCCCAGGGGGTCAGGTTGAAGTTAGCGGAGCTGCAGAGCCAGGAGTGTCTTCAGACAGGAGTGGCTGGGTTGCAGAAGATAAACTCAATAAGCGCTGCCCCCACTGGCAAGGTTGGTGGTCTCATTCCAACCCTACCTGAAATACCACAGCCTGCAGACCCCAGCTCTAATGTTGTAGGGGACCTCTGAGCCTCACCCCACGCCCACCATGGCCCCAGACTGACCCCGTCCCGAAGCCAGCTCCCTACCTCCCACCCTCAGACGTCAGTGACTTCCTTTCTGCTGGCACACCCCCTTGCTTACTCTCACCCCGCTCTTGACACCAGTCAGAACCTGCTCACCTGGCCTGGAATTTGTCACCATGGTCACTGCTTGGCTACCCCTCGGGGTAGGGAGAGTCAACTAGGGCTCCTCCAACTCTCTCTTCACTAGGCCAATGCTAACCCATGCGACTTCTGTGACAACGGAAACCTGTGCACTGTCCAAGAGGGGAGCCACAAGCCATGTGTCCCCACTGAGTACCTGCATGGTGGCTGGTGAGACTGAAGAACTGAACTTTAAGTTTTATGTAGTTTTAATTAATGTAAGTGCGAAGAGACACATGTAAGCTACCATAGCAGATGTCATCGCTCTCGTGTTAGCCCTTCCAGGGTCCTGAGTGGATGTGGAAGAAGAGAATGGAAATCCACAAACCAGGACGGGCACATAATAAAATGCTGAGGTGGACAAGGTCCAAAAGTTGGTCTTTGGAGGCACCTCTGTGGCTCTGTGCCCCACCCAACTCTCTGGAGGCAGTTTCATCCTGCTGGAGTTCTCAGATTCTCTTTCCTTGGGTTCCAAATCTTTTATTTCTAATGAAATAAAGAATGGATAAAAAGCTACCCTCTCATTAGGTTTTTAGAAGGTAGACTGGGTTGAAGGTGAGATGCCAGGCTTCTGAACAAATGAGCTCAGGAAGTATGATCATGCCTCAGGCCTAAACTGGCCCAGGGACTCAACCGGGGAGGTCAGGGTCCTGGCTGGCCCTCCGGGCACATGCCCAGAGTTACCCACTCTCGACCCTGAGCAGTCTGGCAGGTACCTTAAAGGTGATCCCTCTTGGCCACACCTAGTGCCTGACACAGCATCCCCTGCCTGATCCACGCAGCCTCCAAGAAATATGCACTGCTGTTGCCTGCGTATGCTGATCCCTGGGACTGTTTCCACAGGTTCTGACTTCTCACCCAGGGGTCACTCCGTACAGTCCCACATTGTTCGAAGGGTCATTCCTGCCCCTCAGAGCCTTTTCTTCTCAGGGAGAAGCAGACGCTCCTCCTAACCTGTACCAGTCCAGGGCTGCCCCTGACCCTTCCCTGCAGCAGGCCAACTTGCTTAGTTTTCTCCTGCAGGTCCCAGGACGACCATCTTGCCATGGTCCTCCAGGTGCCACTCCTATTGGGGGCATCTCTGGGTTAAATGCCAACTTGGGGGAACAGGAAAGAACCCACAGCAGGCAGTCCACCCTTGCCAGTGGGCAGACCAGAGGAGTGCAGGCCACATCTGAGACCCAGCGGCCTGCAGCTCAGCACAGGACAGTGGCAATTTGCAAGGAGGGGCAAAGCCAGGCATGGCATTAATCTCTCACAGCTACGAAGCTGTGAGCCTGGGCACTGGTACCAAGGCCCACCTTTCCTTGGGCCTTTCCCCTCCTTTCCCACTCTCTCGGTCCCCAGGAAAGGCCAGATGTCCAGGTCAAGTCACCTTCTCAAGGTCAGTGGCAAGAATGCCTGGGAATAAATCCTACCCTGGGGCAGGAAATCAGTGTAGAGTCAGGAAACCAGGCCTCGAGGGAGCAGAGCAGACTGAGGGAGATCAACTGTACTAGGGGAGGGAGGACCCCTCCTTCAGTCTGCAGTAAACACTGGAGTCACAAGGCCCACTGTTTTTTTTTAGTTACTATTTCCTTGGGAGGCCCCGGGAGTTCTTTAAGCTCCACCAAAGAAAGACAAATACGAGAAGGAATTCCAATCCGGATGCCCTCAAAGATTTCAGACATGTGGTTTTTCTAACAGGGTCAAGGGTTTCTCCTCTTATGGCCATTAGTCAAGAAGTAGGCCCCAGAGATGGGGGGAGGTGGTGCTGGAGAGTCAAGGGAATTCTGTCCAGAAGACCTCTTTCCCGGAGCAGTACAATGTTGCATGGGAATTCTACACACAGGTTTCAGTTCCAGTACCAGACCCACACAGGTGGCCATTCCTCTCAGGACCAATGTGCAAGTAACTACTACTACTGTTTTATTAATAATAATCTTGGGATCTGTCCTGAGCCCTCAGCAGAAACACTCTACCATGCTTCGCCCACAGTGACTCAGTCAACACTCACAATGTCTCCACTGGGCATTCTGACATTTTACAGCTACATGAGAACCACCTACCTATGCTCAAGTGCCAGGAGCGGCTGCAGGGGGGTGTCCGCTGGACTGAGGTGGTCAATGTTGGTGCCTGGTGATTTCTCTGACATTCCCAAAGGTGGGGGCATAGGCTCTCCCAGATACCCAACTCAATCGGACAAGCTGCCTGATGGCCACCTGCTCCCCTACAGCCCCACCAGCTAGGTGGGGGCCCCTCCCAGCAGTCCCCACCCTGGTTATACTTCCTCAGTAACCAAAGCATGAAACTCAACCCAGTCCTCCAGCAGATGAGGCCCGAGTCAAGGAGAACAGATGTGGAGATCGACCCAAGGAGCAAGGGGTTGCTTCCAATCTCTGGGAAGGGAAGCTTGTGGTGTCCTCTGTGGGGCCTCCAGGATACCCAGGCTTTCTGCATTTCCTTCCTGGCAGGGGTTTCAGCACTCTTTGGGGTGAGATCAAAGAGGAGTGGCAAGGCCAGGCTTAGACCCCAGGCTGATATCACCAGAAAGCCCAAGCCGCACACGGAAATCCATTGCTTTTTTGTGGGGTGATGTGTCACACTGGGGATGGCAGGTAAACTGCCTGTGAAGTATCTAAAACGGGCCAAACAGGAGAAAACAAAAATGCCAACCCAGCAGCCGAAGTCATTCCGTCCACCCCTGCCTCCAACGTTAAGAGTTCCCCAGCAGGGACGGGCTACTGCATTTCATTCCCCCTAACTCGCCCCAATTTCCTTAAATCACTCTGAACTGTTGCAATTCCAACTTGCTTCCTCCCATCTCTGCTTGGAAACCATGCTCCTAAACCCTTCCTGTGAAGAGAGCATCCCTTTGACATTTAGGGAGCGTTCTGCAAAGGGAAGGGGAGGGGAGAAAAAAGAAAAAGAGAAGGAAGAGAAGGGAAGAGAAGGGAAGAGAAGGGAAGAGAAGAGGAGAGGAGAAAAGGAAAGAAAAGGAAAGAAAAGGAAAGAGAAAACAGAAGAAAATAAAGTTAACGCCCATTTCCCCCTGCCAAATCCTGGGTGTGAGCTAAGTGTAAAGTTAAAATTAACCTAAAAATTTGTACTTTGGGTTTAGACTCGCTCCCAATTTCACTGGCCATTTAAAAATATCTAAATGTAGTCACTTTCTCTAGTCCAACAACTGGGTCGACACTGCCTGTGTCAGTAGCTCTTCAAACACCCCAACGACAAACCTACACAGGATCCTATGCTTCAAGCCTCATGCCAACACCCCAGAGAAGCCTGAACAGCCATACTCGGCCCCAAAGAGATGTGAGTGGGGCACTGAAAATTTCCCTAGAAGTCAGGCTGCCTGGCTCTGGTATTTCCTGAAAAACTTGTCGCCAAAGCAAGAATGCAGCAGCAGTTTCTCACCAACGGGAGCAGAAAGGTCCATGATCACACAAACACATTATTATTGCTCTGAGGAACAATCCATTGGTTGTTTTTAAACTGTGAAATTGTGTCTTTACAGGTAGCTCCAATTTGACCATTCCTCGGTGTTCCCAACACTGCAGTCCTGGTCACGGTCAAGGTAAGTCACTCTAAGCCTGCTCTGCTTCCAAATGGGGCCTCCGTGGCAGCAGGGACATTGATCTACCTGAACAGGCCTCAACTGGAGGCCAATGACCCTGGCTGGCTGGATGGCTGAACCCTGACTCTATCCCCGAGATCTAAGGTTCTGCCTCTGCAGAAAGGGGGTGGTATCTGTTTATCCTATAAAATGCAGACTCCAGCCTAAAAAATATTCCTGGCTTCCTGCCACCTGGGGGGAAGGGGACTTCAAGTTTCTGATCTGGTCTAAGAGGCCTTCTACTCTCAACCTCCCCAACTCCCTCCAATCCTATTGCTCCCCGGGCTCTCAGTCCTTGCACACGGGCCCCTCCACAGGAGGTTTCCCCCTCACATAGCTCTGAGCATCCCAGGGCAGCAAGGGCAGCTGCTGCATGAATCATTTAATCGTGGGGTAAGCATCCGATCCTCCTAGAGGTCAGGGACTGTCCTCCACAATCAGCCTCGCGGGGAGTGGACACTAGAGCAAAACTACTTTACAAATGTCCTGTCTATGGTGCCAGGCTCAAGACTAGGTGCAGGGCAATAGAGAATAAGTCAAATCCTCCGTGAAATTTACAACATAACTGGTCCAAGACGGGCATAGCCCTGAAGAGGCGGGTCGACCATGCACACTCCTCCTGACCTGACCTGACCTGACCCAGTGTTCTGCCCATAAGAAATCCCTCTCTCCAGACAGGGTGCTCGAGTGACACTGTTCACCTGGGCAAATGCTGAGAGGACACGAAGGCGACAGTGAGCAGGAGGTGCGGTAACCGGCTAGGAGACAGACGGCTGGTAAACAACTACAGTCCAGTGTGCCAGGCAGTAGGCCTGAGGCTGAAAATGCATTTTTTCAAATACCTCCATGCCAAAGAGGACAGGCATATTAAGGGACCCAGAAAGACCAGGAAAGGCGACACACTATCTCAAAGCCAGGACTGGCCATACTATTTGTAAGGCCCAATGCAAAATGACAATGTGAGACCCTCATGCTCAAAAATTATTAAGAATTCCAAGACAGTGACAGTACCCAAGAGCAAGGGCCCTTCTAAGCTTGGGGCCCCGTGTGACCGCGCAGGTTACGTGCCTGTGAAGTTGGCCCTGATTTACATGGACAGCTTGGGTCTAAAACAGAGCCCTCTGAAGGCCAGAATCAGAGAGAAAGAAGCCTGAGTGAGAGCTGCTCTTTATTTTCCAGCGCTTCCTGCGGCAAGGTGGAGAGGCGGACAGAAGGCAGGCCCTGGAGTCAGACACACCTGGCTCAAATCCACATTCCCCACTTGCTAGCCCACCTCGCCTCTCCTAAGCTTCCTCCAGTGACAAGAGTGCCTATCAGCTAGGGCTGGATTAAATGACATAAGGTAGTTAGAACATCCCTAGCTTTGGAAAAGCCACTTCCCCCTGACCCACAGCCACCTTTACTGCTGTGTCCCCTGTCAAAGTACAAGAAGGGGGACCAAGGCAGGCCGGGAGATCAATCTGAGTCACCTCAGCTGTTCGCAAGGCATCCTCACAGAATATACGAGGCCTCTTAATATTTTGGAAAATTAAGATAGTGTGCCCAGAACACAACATCCCTCTTGATTTTACATCCACACTTTTGATTCTTTTTCCCTTGATGTTCTTTTTCACTGAGAAAGAATTCAATAAATATTTGTAGCTTTGGTTTGAACCTTGTCAGTCCCTGACCAATTTAGTTTTCAGGTTCCAGCCTTGCACAGAAAAGAAGACAAATCAAATTGACCCCGTGTTTTTTTGGTGCTCATGGGTTTTAAATAGGTCAGCTTTTAAATGGGCCATCCCCTGTTGCAGATTTCTAGCTAGAAGGCGACTGCTTGAGACACCAAAGCAGAGGGGAAATGGGCCTCTTCCCAAACCAAAGGTGTTCGATTAGAGTGATAAATGCTTGTGATTTTGTCATTTTAACCATAGAATTTAGTTTTGCTGCAGTCACAGTGTGACGAAACCTGCAAAAATCAGTGGGGTTCTATGGGGAAAAGTCAGGCTCTGGGAGAAAAGTCGAACATTTCGAAAGCTAGAAAGGCCTTTGGGATCGTCTAGGTCAGTGGCTTTCTGACCACAACCCACAGTAAAATGTATGTTTACATCTTGACTCAGCACACATGTTTTTGTGTATGTGTAGACATACACAGTAAAACAAAACTTACCCTGTTAAAATTACTCTTTTCTATTACATTAAAAAAAATTTTAAACATGACCCATAGTTTGCCAAATGCTGGAAAAAAAAATGCTGGTCTGATTTAGTTCTCTTTTTCCAGAGTGAGAAACACGGTCCAGAGCTGGCCTACAGCCCAGGAACCCTGGGCTGGCTGGGTGATTCTTCTGCCACACCATGTACACTGTGCCACTGCTCTGATCAGAAACCACCGTCCCCAGCGGCAGACCCTGGAATCATCCATGTAACTTTCAGATTCTGCTAACAGGAGGTTATTTTGCAGCCATAATAGTAGCTAAGACTCAGGTGTCCACGCCTCTTAAAGATCTTTAAAAATCTTAACTAAGGGGCAAGGCCCCAATTACTAAAAAAAAAAAAAATCTCTCCAAGGAAAAAAGCATCTGAGTGTCTGGATTTTATTTGTTGCCTACAATAGAGCTCTGAAGGCACAGGTGGGAGCACATGGCCACGGGAAGTCAGTGACGCCATCATTATTTTAGGGAACCATGGCACACAAGCCGGAGCACGCTGCACCAGTGGTAATTAAGCTGTCCCTGGCCAGGCTAATAGGCTGCGAGCAGGCTGGGGGAGGGCTTATATTAGCATAAACCCTGTGACTGGCTACCTTGCCACCTGGAACCAGCTTCCTACCTCCTCTGGTGGGTGTAGGGAGGGCTTGGTGTCGGTCTCACCAAGACAGAGGAGCTGGCTCCACTGCAGACACTTCTTCCAGCCAGAAGGAAAACTCAGGGCAGTGCCCACCCCAGGACTGGACCTGTGCTTCGGGCCTGTCCAAAGGGCCTGTTTAGCTTGTGAACTTTAGTCTGGGACCCTCCCTCATGTTACACCTTTGCTTTCCTCCCCTTAAAACTCATCCCACAGCCGGTCGACTTCACTTCAAGGACCTGGTTCCACCTCCCACAGGAAGCTTCCCCTCGCTGCTCAGCTCTGCCCTAGCACTGCCTGACTTGAGAGCATGTGAAGGAAAGTATGCTCCAGGCAGGAGAAAACAAAGCCTGGAGGCTGGCGGGGAGTCAGGAAGTGGGGGGCAGTTCAGAGAGGGGGAGATGAGGCTTTAGGAAATGGTGAATGGCATGATCAGCTGAAAAACCTAGCAGGTTTCGTCGTCTAAGTGGTTGCTGCTTTCTACCTTCCGCTGGTGCTGGAAGGTCTGAAGAAGCAGGAGGCGTATGAATGGTGACCAGGAGATGGAAAGGGGACAGAAGCAGGGAGGCACAGTGCAAAGGATACTCGCCAGGCAATCATACCTGGACTCTCGTACCCACTTTGCCACAAACTTGCTGTGTGCCCTGAGGGAAGTCATGCCCACTCTCTGGGCTTCTGTTGGTCCCCTAATCCCCAATACTGAACAATGGAGTCTGAGTACAGAGATGTGATTCCTGCTGGTTCCAAAACTGTAGTCCACACACTTTTAGTCCTACCCTTACCCAATCTCAGTCACTATTCCCCCTAAAAGTAGGTAGGAAATTTCATGGGCTAAAGAAGTCCAGGATCCATCACTAAGGGGTGCCAGAAAGGAGATCCAGGACACTGGGCAATTATCCCGATAATTACTGAAATGCAAAAATCAATCATGTAGCCTCTTAAAACACACTTGGATCACAAAAACAGCCCCCAGAGGTCTGGGGTGGTGGGTTCCCAATGTGGAAGCGTGCCCTCCTCCCTCCCGTGTGGTGTTGGTCATCTCACAAGGCAGCAGGGAACAGGCACCTCGGCTGGCGGGGTGGTATTGCCTCATCAATAACCCATGTTCATAAAAAATAAAATTAAATTAAAAACCCCACACCATCCACAATGACCTCATTAAAGAGCCACCGCACTGGCCCCATGCAGCAGAAAAGCCATGAGGAGAACGAAGAGGAAGGCCTAGAGAGCGAGGGTGGGGTAAATCCTGGTCAATCTTCCTGAAACACCGCTTCGATCACGCCACATCATGTCCATCATTCCCTGTCCCAAAGCCTTTAATGGCCACAGGGATCAAGTGCAAATCCAGGAGGATTTCTAGCCCTCCAACCATCAATGCTCCCTGACCAACGCCCAGGTCCCCTCCAACGGCAGTCTGTCCCCACCTCACCCCTCTGCCAGGCTCCCTACCTGCAGCAAACACAGCCACACACCACTGGGCATTTCTTCCCTATGTGACAGTTTACAGAGTGCTCCCCTAGGCATCATTTCATTTAACCCTGTCCACAGACAACTGGAACCCTACCCACTCTATCCCTCCCAGGGAAACTGTCCCTGTCCACCAGGACCCTCTGAAAGCCGCTGCTCAGCCACTGGACATCTGGCAGTCTTTACTCCTGCTGTCTCTCCTCCAAAGACAGCCTTGCAAGGTCTGAGTCTCAGTGTCCGCCTGGTGCTCTGCCCAGAGGGGCCAGCTTTCAGCAAACACAGGCTACTCAAGCTAGAGGAGGGGAAGGAGTGGGGGTGGGCAAAAGCCAACCGCTTATGCACTTTCTGGAGCAAAGTACTGCACTAATCCCACTCTTGGGCAAGTAAAAAAAAAAATTTTTTTTTAAATGGCTTCCTGGGCCTCTGTCCCTGCTGACCGACACCGCTGACGTTGGCTCCTAAAATCAGATTCAAGGATTTAAGCGTGGCTGGGCTGGGACAGCTTGTGGGCAGCTGGGGCTATGTGCTACAGAGATCCCACAGTCCTTGGGTCAGCAGGGTCTGAAAAGGGGGCACAGTTCAGGGTCTGTAACGTGGGTGTGGTGTGGACCTTGCCAGCTACCCACTCCCTGTGGGTCCCCGAGTGGAAGAACAGTCTGCTAAATAAGTTCATTCATTTGCTCACTTTTACTACTCAGAGATCCATGAGCTGGCAATGAAAAGCCTCTGTCCAGCCCAGCCCACCATGCTAACCCACCTAAGACACCACACCACTCGGACTCGGGGGCCGAGACGCTCTCCACAGCCTTAGTGGGAGGCCCCTGTAGAATTTCCAACTGGCTTTTAAAAAACGCTTCAGCGAATTAAGAGACCCCATCCATCTTCTTGGGTAGCTGAACCAGCCCCGTGATTCACCTAAGGTTGGGGGTAGTCCACTGTGGACTCAAACGCTGGGCCGGTCTCAATCCTCTGAATTTAGTGCCCACACCCCAAAGTTACAGGCCTCTCCAATGGTGAACTTCTTCAAGCCAGAGGAAACAGGGGAGGAAAAAGAAAATAGGTGCTAGAAAAAGAGCCCCAATGCATGAACTCAGCCTTCCTCCCATCCCCCACACTCACCCCAGGGAGGCTGGCATGCAGAAGAGGCAGGAAAGGCTAAGTGGCCTCAGAGATGAAACCCTCGACCTCAGCCTCCTTCCCTGCCACCTCTACCCAAAATGACAGTGGCATTGGCAGTGACAGAAACAGAGCAAACACTGCTACACTTAAGCCCTAGTGTCCAACCACTAATCAGAAACCGCTGATTTGGGCAAAAATGGAAACCAATCATGCAGAAGAACCTAAGGCTAGGGGCAAACGGCTCCTTCTATTCAAGGCCACTAAACAAATCAGCCGGCGGTCACACATAAGAAGCAATTTAACCTCAGTTCTTTCTCCCTTAGAGATGTTCTCTGTGTCCAACTTGCCTAAGTCTGTAAATTAAATGCTTATGGTGAACGTATTGGGGATGGAAGTGTAAGACATGCTAAACAGTAAATGTTCATTCCATATGTCTAGTAACTGCGGGGGGGGGTGGGAATGGAAAGCAATGGAATGAGGAGAGCAAGGAGGGAATAGGGGAGTGAGGGGCTGCTGGAAGGAAGAGAGAAGGATGATAGACAGGAGGGAGAGGCAGACAGACCTGAGAAAAAGACACAGGCACTCAAGAAGAAGGTTTACAGATCTACAACAGCTTTAATCTCCAAATGCTAAAAACAAAGCACTTTACGGTCTTTAGAATTTTTCAAGAGTCAGGGATGGGCTAGACAGCTGGAGACAATGTAAAAAACAATCTAATGATATTAGTCTTCACCAGAAGGAAGTCCCTGCCAAGGTAGTCAACACAGACAAGGCCATCCTGGGCTGTGTGTGCAGAAACAAATGGGATGGACCAATGTTCCTTGGTCAGGGTCCCAAAACTCTGCTCCAATAGGACCAAACCTCAAAGTCTGAACCTTCAAGCCAAACACGCTTGAGGAAGACAACCAGAGTGAGAAGGCAGCTGAAAACTGACACTGGAAGAACAATTGAAGGAACTAGAGATGTTTAGGCTGGAAGGTGGGGGAGACTCATGATAGCTATTCTTTCTCCAACTATTTGAAGGAGCATCATATACAAACAGAAATACCTTTACTCTGTTCCTCGTTGGCTCAAGAGCTAAGATAAGTGTGAGAGAATTACAAAGAGGCAGGTTTTGGCCCAAAATAAAAGAGAGTATTTAAATTATTATGCTGTCCCACAAAAGAATAGCAATTCTGAAGGGAAAAGAAAAAAGGAAAGAATAAAGAAACATTCAGTAAGCCTCTCGTCCCTATAAAGCACAGAGATTGGAAGCTACTGAGCAACTGTCTGCAAAGAACGTTACAAATAAACAGTGCTGAATGATTATTAAATGAATAATATTGTATGACGAGGCACCGCAGAGAGATGAGCCTTGGGTCTTTCCTTCTCTGACAATGCTATAGTCTAATTCTTCCCTCTTTAAAGATGTGTCATTTATTTAGGAAACAGGTTCCATCTACTCATTCAACAATATTTACAGTATCTGTTAGATGCTGGGCACCTATGCGAGGCACCCATGCTAGGCATTAGAGATAAAGCAGTAAACAAAACTAGATGCCTGGCTTCATGGGTTTACAGTCTAGTGGGGGAGCAAGATAATAAACCAATAAATGTATATAGCTGTACATTAAAAAAAAAAAAAATATATATATATATATATATATATATATATATATATATGCTACCAGGAAAAAAGGGGAGGATAGCCAACAGCAACAAGGGACATTACTTTAGAAAAGGTGGCCAGGGAAGGCCTATTCAAAGCTGAGCTTTTCCTGGGGACTTGACGCCAAGTCAAGGCCAAAGGAGGAGCCCACTGAGCAGAGGGGACAGTCAGGGCAAAGACCCTGAGAGTAGGGAGTGCTTGGCCCTGCTGGGGGGAACAGTCGAGAGGGCAGGTGGCGACAACAGTCTGAGGAAAAAGGGAAGGAAAGGAAGTGGTGGTGTGAGAATGGGGTGGGAAAGAAGGCAACTGTCTGTCATGCATTTGAAACATACTGCATATATCTGTGGGTAGGGCAGTGGGTTTCACAGGCTGTGAAATTAGCATTGTTTGGACCACAGCAAAAGGAGTGAGATCTAAGATCCAACCATAAACTGGGATTTCCCTTGTCCTTCCTTGAACGAAAAAAAGGGATGGTCCTTTATTCAGGGTTGTGCCCACCGAGTGTTTCCCAGGGACAAACAGGTTACACCACTGAGAAATAATCCTATGGCAGAGTGTGCTAATTATAAGTGTCTGCGTACATGTGAAGTAGTCAGAAAATCTGGTTTGGTTCTGGGCTTTACCACTTAGGAACTATGGATTCGGGTAAGACTTCACTGAGACTCAGTTTCCTCATCTGTAAAATGGAGAGAAGAACCCCTACTAACCCCATGGTCTCCATGGGACAGGAGGAGATAAACTGCTACCCTGGAGGGGACAGGGGAGACATTTTACAATTAAGTTTCTCACCCAAGACTTCACACCCCAGAAAGCAGAGACGAGGTGTTATGCAGCTCTGATTCCCCCACACTGCCCTGCATGTAGCTTTCAATAAATGTTTGCTGAATGGAAAAGCATTAAAAATAATCTGGGAAAACATTCTGCCATTTTTTTTTCTTCCTATGAAACCGTGGTTTGCAAGAACGCCCCAGAACAGTCTCTCTTCACTATAATCCTTCACTTTGTGGGGAGAACCAACTGTGAGTCATATCAGGGCAGGGTTCTCAGAGGATAAACTCCCAGGAATGGGGACAGGAGCAAGACCTGCCACCTCTGCTGAAGGCTCCTTGTTCTCTGCACTGCTCCAGCCTTTCTCAAACAGCCTGAGCTGATCCAGGTCCCAGTCATCAATGGAAGGGACTATATACCATCCTCAGACAGGGTCATGGTCTCCTGAAAAAGCCCACAAAAGCCAGAGATACACAATATATGCAACATATGTGAAGCTCCACATGAAGCCTTGATCTAATCTAATTGATTCAATGTAGGGATCTAATCCAACTGCCCAGATAAGTAGAAGAGCTGGTCCAAAGTCACTTCTGTTATTTAGAAAAATTTGTTTTAAAAAGTAACACTTGCATCCTCATGGTTTCAAAACCAAAAAGCATAAAATAAAGCAGTTAATTCTCCCTCCCATCCCATCCAGTTAACCATCTCACCAGTGTTTGTTTACAAATTTAAGAACAAATTCAGAATCTTATTTTTCTCCTTTTCACCCAAACTAGAATAGTATGTACCGATCTCTGCTTTGCCTTTTCCCCTGCAGTTTGCATATTATGGTACACGAAAAAACTATCTTTGTTTCTTATTTGCATTGTGTTCCATTGTGTGGATGTGCCATCACTCTTCTTAACCAGTCCCATACTGATGACTATTTGTGTTGCTTCCAACCTTTTGCCATAATAATTCTGCTTATGTCATTTCCCATTCACCCAGCTTATTAACTAAGAAGCTGGAATGAGATCCCACTTCTGACCTGCAAGGGTAGCGGTCAGAGCCTTGCAGTCCTCCCATCTAATGGACTCACTACTGCACCTATGTGGGCAAGTTACTTCACCTCCATTCATTCAATAAATACTACTCCAAACTTACCAAATGCCAGTGCACCAGGCACCGGAGATTCAATGATAAAGATACCCTTGCCCTCTGCCCCCAGTGTCCAATATTGGAGGAACAAACAGACGGGACCGCTACAACACACAGGGGCAGTTAATTCACGTGCCTGGAAGACCATCTGATCCTCAATCTGGAAATGGGCTGTCATACCTACACCTTACTTTGATCCTGGAGATCAAAATGAGTAATGCTTGTTAACTACCTACCATGGTGCAAGGCTCACAGTAGGTGCTCAATAACTGGCAAACGTAATTCTTGTCCCAGGAGGGGACTTGCTGATGGCAAGGGCAGTGAGGTCTCCCAAGCAAAACGCACGGCACCACCATGCCTGCTCCAGGACTCTTCTCACAGGTTGGAATACACTGCTGCTGGTTTTAAGGCAGCACCTAACTCCCTAATTGTGTCCTAACCTACTTTTTACGGAAGATGGTTTGGCCTCCTCCCACTTCCCAGACCCTTTTTAGTATCTCCGAGGCACCCTGAGCATGCTTCTCATCCGTATGTACAAGTCCTTGTGCGCGAAACAAGACACAGTCTAAGAGGAAACCCAGACACATTCATTCAGGCCCAGGCACAAAAAGGCAAGGGCAGGTACACAAAAAGTGGATTTTACTGGGATTTCCCCTGACAGTGTAAAATAATCATTTAAAGGGGGAAAAAAACCCAAAGGAGAAAAATCATTGGACCTCACATTTATTTTGTTTACTTTAATATGCATTCTAGTTCACAATAAAACATTTTTAAAAATCAGAAATTTTGGCATCATCCGTTCTACTTTCCTAGGGTAACAAATGCAGCAGATTTTGTGACAGAGAAAACAAATGGAAGTCAGGAGTCCAGAGTATTTCCATATTACCAGCAGCTCCAAGATGGCTCGGAGAAGGCAGGAGGTCAAAGTGAAGACTCGAGGTTCTGGGTATTGCTCTGAGGTCAGTGACCTCGCTTTGCACCCATGCACGGCTCCTCAGTACTAGAGCTTTTGTGCTAATTACTTAACTAGCTTTCTGAGCCTCAGTTCCCTCATCTGTTAGTGTGGGAATAACCCCACTTATGTTGTAGTAGTTCTGTACTGATTAAATAAGAATAAACAGGGTGTCTGGCACACAGACATTCAATAGTTAAAAATAAACAAAACACAGAGAAGATACTACCTTTTCTGAATATTTAGTATAAAGATGAAAACCTGGTACCTTCCCTTTAGAAGCTCAAACCAGAAGAGTAGGCATCAAATTATTCAGCCCCCATAATAATGGGGTGCTGCTTCCTTAACAGGCTAATTAATGAAGTCTTATCTCACCAGAAGCTCCTTTCAAATTCATGAAGGACACCTGCTTCTAGATGAAAACTATCAGCCAATTAAGGCTCCTCCTTGTCCCTGGAAGAGGTGGGTCAGGGGTAGAT
This sequence comes from Mormoops blainvillei, assembly GCA_004026545.1. NCBI lineage: Eukaryota > Metazoa > Chordata > Mammalia > Chiroptera > Mormoopidae > Mormoops > Mormoops blainvillei. Next base: position 160,732 of record PVJD01000554.1, on the reverse strand, counting down.
GTGACCTGAATTAACTGTGGGCTTCTCCCCCTCAAATAAGCCCTGGGGGTCCTTAGTCTTGCTTCAGCATCTTTGGTCAGAGGTATTGGTAGGTTCTTCCTATCCCACCCAAAGGATCTAGACCTTCAAACTAGGGTGGAGGGCCTGCAAGGTCCAGCTGGAATCCAAAGTAGCTGGAATTCAAAGTAGCCCTCCAAAAAACTGCCATTTCGAAAAGACCAATGGAATCCCACTGTGAGAGGTAGTGAGCACTCGTGGTTATCAAAATTGGGCCATATCTCTGCTTAGGTAGGCAAAAGGTCAACTCCAGGTAGTTAAGCCCTTGCTTGGAGGGCTGACTGTCAGTTACAGATGTGTTTAACGTTTCTGCCCCTCAACATACCCAGCCATAAGTGAGAAAATAAATCTTATTCTTTAAAAATGCAATCTGGAAGTATAAATTTTTCAAAGCATGGGTCTAAAGAGGATAATGAAACATTCTGGGATAAAAAGGCAGAGGGTCAGCTAGCCAGGGGAAATACCTAAGCTGGGATGGTGAGCAGAACACTGGCCAGTTATATTTTGTCCCTCTTCTGTATCATTTCAACTTTCCTACCAATCACCTCACGAATGCGCATCTTAACCTCACTTGGCCTCAGCTTGCTCATCAGCAGATGATTCATCGGTACTTACCGATCAGACAGATACTTAAGGTTCTGGTTTGTGGGGCCTATAAGTCCAGTGTAGATCACTTGGGTCTTTGCTCAATGCCACCTCCTCAGAGAGGCGTTCCTGGATCACCCACCCCCTTTAACACAGCTTTGTCTTCAGGGGGCCTGCCACACAAGCAGCTATGACTTAGGTCGACTTACTGACTGTCTCCCTCAATAGGCAGTACAGATGATGTGCTCACCTAGTTCACTGCTAGCTCTATGCAGAACACAGAGAACAGAACCAGGCACACAGCAGGCATTCAATCAATACAGGCACACCTCAGAAATGTGGTAGGCTCGGTTTCAGACCATCTCAATAAAGCAAATATCGCAATCAAGTGAGTCACATGAATTTTTTGGTTTCCCAGTCATATAACAGTTATAGTTACACTATGCTGTAGTCTATTAAGTGTATGATATCATTATGTCTAAAAAAAATGTGTATACCTTAACTAAAATATATACTCTATTGCTATAAAATGCTAAGAGCCTGTTGGGAAAATGGCACTGATAGACTTGCTCAAAACAAGGTTGCCACAAACCTTCAATTTGTGAAGAACACAGTATCTGTGTAAAAACGAATCGTCACTCCACACACAGTATTTTCCATCTGCAGAAATCACCCTCATAACTCAGATTAACAGCACGTACTAGCAGGCCATGCTGCTCACCATTGGGGACACCTGTGGCCGTAAAAGCCTACTGGGGCTGGCAAGGCACTCACCCATACAGGTCTGGTTTACGGCTCAGTGGGCACCTTTTAGGCCAGATCCAGACCTTATGGAGTCTATGGCCACTGGTCAAACCGGAAGGTGCATTTTTCTCTCCCATATCTGACCCTCCCCTGTGGAGACTCCCAACAGTAACCACACTGGCCCCTTGGACTGAGGGAAGACTCCTGAGTGTCTACCTACAGAGGCTGGCTGCCTGGCCTGAACCAAGTATCCTTTTGCTTTTAAGAGAACAGCATTCCATTTCAGCTCCCAGGCCTGCTCCTCTACCTCCACCCCAAACAGCAGCCCTGGAAGGGCCTACTCTAAGAGAAGCCTCCCCAGACGCAGAGATCACACCTAAACGTGCCGACAGAACACATAAGGGCATGTCTGCAACAGAGCTGCAAACTGGAAGGGGGCTAAAAAAAGCAAAACCAATCATTATGGCAGCAGGCCAACCTCTGCAGATAGGCCTCTTCAGGCCTACGAGAGACAGCTGGGGAGCTCTGCTAAAGTACATGCCTACCCACTCTTTGCAGGCCACACCCAGGGTGTACCCAAAACTCCATGAAGAAGGGGGGACGTACAGAAGTAGGAGGAATGCCCTGGGTGGGTGTGATGGCCAGTCTCTGGCCCTCCATATGGATCAGGTCCCTGAGCCAGAACAGACAGATCCTTTGCACAGGCAGCCAGGCTGGAGGCTGGAGACCAGGTGACGTCATCACAAAGCCTTCCTGATGCACCCAGCTGCAGGGGAGATGTGCTGGGCTCTGCAAGCCCTCCCCCCTGCCCTCCAGAGAGGGAATGAAGAGACACTGACCAGCCCAATGGCGAGAGAAGCCACAGTCCAAGCCACAGTGAGGTGCTACCAGATTTAGCTGACAGAATGTGGCCGCATGACCTGGAAGTCCTGGGGCTTCATCTTTACATCACCTGGGAAGGACACAATTTGCTCCCTTTCTCGACTTCCTCCAGGAGAAGGAGATCTCTCAGGAGTTGTTTGAATGAAAGACAAAGGCCTGGGAGAGGCGGGCTGAGTTCTGTAGCCAGGACTCAGTTATGCTAAGAGGCAGGAGGGGCTACTGGCACAGAGCAATGGCCCCAGAAATGGACAGCCAGGCAGAGAACCCCTAACTGGGAAAGGGAGGCCCAGGGGCAAGAGAAGTCCACATCCAGGCAGGTGTTACTCCAGCCCCACCTCAAAATATGGGGGCTCCGCCGCCTGCCTGGGGGCCTCCCGCCCCTTTCTGCCTGCTTTGGCGGCTCCACGTGAGGCCTCCTGCTGGGGCAGGTAAAGACGGCTCTCCCAAGAACTGCTCCTGCCATACACAAGCTCAGACACCTAGTAAGGGGCCTCCTTCAGACAGGTTGGCTCCCCCTGTCCAAACAGCTTGTTCAAGCCTGGGCTGGTTAGAATCTACTAACCTTCAGGGGCTGTCCACAATACACACCTGGCACAAACCTCGTTTCTTTCAGGCCTAACGACACCCCCCAGAAAGCAGGTACAGTTAGTCACCATTTTACAGATGAGGCAACTGAGGCTCAAAGAGGGCACCTGCCAGATATCTTCAAGCAGTGGAGCTCTTATTCCTGGGCACTGCCCACTATGCCTGACCTACAAAAGGCCCACTGGCCTGCTTCTCAATCCCCTGAAAATTAAGGACCGATCAAGTCCAGGCTTGCTCAACGCTCCAGCAACAGCCTCGTGGACAGAGGTAAATAAGAAATTACAAGTGTGATGAGCAGGAATGTGCATGTATGTGAATTGTATGGCCAGGCCGAGGACTGGATTCCCTCCTCCCAAGCAGGTTAAGTCCTGCACCCTTCTTTCCTATTTCCTATTTTCCTTGTTCCATTTCCCTCTCCTTTGACCTCCACTTAGTTTACTTCTTCCTACCTGATGTAAAGTTCTGTACCTGCCTCAGTGCAGTGGCTCCCAACTGTGTTTCAGAGCCCAGTTCAGAGCTTTCCAAAAATACACAGACTGGGCACCACCCTTGGAGAGGATTCCTTAGTTGGGTAGAGCCCGAGAATTTCTTAAAACGCTCCTCTCATGGTTCTGACATACAGCTGGGGTTTGCAATCTGCCTCCCTAACCATACACTTTTCCTCCTGTCTGTGTGCTGAGTCCTCCACACCGCTCCCCCCCTCCCAACGCCACCACAGAAACTTACACCACCACCTTTCTGCGATCCACTCCCCCCAGCCTAGGACACAGGAACTGGATTCAACAAATTCAATGTGCTACACAGATACTCAACTAGCAGACTGAATTTATACCTCCATGCATCACGGATGCAGGCCCTGTCGGTGACAGTGGACTCCCTTCACCCCTCCCTCCAGCCACATCATTCGTGCCTGCTGCTGAGGCCAATAGCTAAGGTGAAGGTGGTTGCATAATGTGGGATGAGTCCCTCCCTGGGATATATGCTCCTGAAAGTAATCTCTTTAATTTTACCGTTACAGGATCTTGCTTCAATCACCACCCCCTCTTCTTTCTCTCCCCGACCCCACACACACTCTCCCATGACCTCTGTAGGAGGCAGTGGGAATCTGGCGATCCAGTCTTTCTGGCCACCTGTGACGGCCAGGTTCCAACACCACTTTGCTAAGACGCCTCACACAAACACTGCAGGCCTCCCCCTCCAGCTTCACTCAGGCCTCCATCCCTCTTTTCCAGCCTGACGCTGATTCCCAGCCCGAGGATAAATAAGTAGGAGAGGTCTACTGATGGAATCCTCTCACCTCAGCCACTTTTGGGCCTCTCCAGACATCTGTTAGAACAGCCACAGGCTGGCCTTTGCTGGACCCTGAGGGGGTAACCTGAGGGAGCTTGGGTGGGAAATGGGTGGAGGAGATCTGTATGCACAGCCTAACCGCGCAGCATGGAGCTGACATGCAGAAACGGACACTGGATTTGCTGGGGATCTCAGGCAGATTGCTGGATTTCCCCCATTTATCAAAGAAGGGTTAAGAATGCTCTCCACTCCTACCCATCACACACCAGTGCTGGGAAGATCTTAATAAAGAAAGAGTGCTTGGTAAGGTACAGGTATTTCCTGTATGGCATGAATTTTCAAGAGCGAATTAAAAATAAAATAAGCAACTGATCACAGCAGTGGTCTCCTAAGTGGATCACCCAAGAACAATCCACTGGGATGCATGAAGAAAATATTAGGACTTTTAATATTTTTAACTTGCCCTTACTTTCTAGTGTTGTTTTATAATATACATATACTTATATGTAGTGTATGTGAATAATCCATAACTAAATAGTAAACACACTGGGGCTCAAGCTCAAATTTTTTACTATTATGGGATGTAGAAACTGGAAAAAGTTGAAGACCACAGGGTTGAGAAGGTATGAAATCACCCATCCAGCGGCAGAAGCTCACACCCACTCAAGGGAGAACTGATGTCTCAGTGCTTGGCTTACCAAAGAGAGGGTGATAAAAATGACAAGAACATGCAAGTACCATGGTTCCTTCACCCAACCAACACTTCTAGAATGCCCACCATGAGTCAAGCACAGTGCTGAGCTCTGATACACAGAGCTAAGCAGAAACAGGTCCTTTAAATCAAGCAGCTTACCAGCTAAGCAGAGGGAGAGATGCTAATTAAAACACTCACATTCAGGAATGTATAATTACAAACTGAAGCACTTTGAAGGTAATTTCTGTAAGAGTTTTCTAACAAAAGAACCAGACCTAGAGCTGAGGAGGGGTGGAGGATGAAGAAGATGGTAAAGATGATTAGATGCTAAGTAGGTGGTGGTGGCAGTTACAGCACGGGATAGATTTGAGCCACTAAAAGGCAGCAAGTGAGGCCAGCACAACGGGAAGGGGGGGCAAGGGAAAAGATGAGAGCAAGAGGCCCCAGTGGTCAGTCCACGCAGGACCTTGTTGTTTTGCTGGAGTCTGGACTTTATCCTGAGAACAATGGTGTATATTAAGTATGGGATAACACAATTTCATCTGTGTTTTGGTAAGAGCATTCCGGCTGAAGTTTGAAGCATAGCTTCCAGGGGGCTGTGAAACAGGGAAATTAGCTGGCAAGCAGTAGAGAATATTTTGAGTTGACAGAACTTGTAATGGACAGAAAGAGGATCATGTGTGTGCATGTTGGGAGGGGGATGGAGGAGGTTACATAGGTCATGGGTTCCTTTGAACATACTGAATGTGAGACGCTTTGGGGACACTCAGGTGGAGATATCAGGTAAGTCCTGTGCTTAGACAAAAGGTCACGACCAGAGACGTAAACTGCAGCTGCTGATGATGGAGGGTAAGACTTTGTGGGGAGGAAATACAGAAAAGGAGGGTCCAGGGCCCAGGTGTGACTGAGTCCAATCCTTCATGGCTGCAGAGGGCCAAAAGGCCACCAGAAACTGAGGAGCAGCGAACGCTATAGGAGAAAGGCCAGAGAAAGGGAGGGGCAAGACGGAGGGTATCTCCTGAAGGTCAGGCTGCAAATACTGCTACTGGGGAGTCACACAAGAGAAGACAGAAAAGGCTGTTGGGATTTCGAAAGCTGTTCAGTAAGCACACCAGACTGAAGAGGGTAGGTGTGCGAGCAGGTCGTTACAGACCATTTATTAAGCTGCACGTAAAAGGGAAGAGATGGGCAGTACCGCAATGCAATGAGAAAAAGAATCGAGGGAGGTTTTCTACTTGCTCAGGGATGGGAGAAACATCGCGAGCTGGAGCAGGGTCCATGCAAGAGTGGTTAGGTGCCCAGAAGGAAGGGGACTGGAGAGCAGGCAGGGACGAGACCCAAAGGACAAGTGAGCTGGACATGGACCTGGCGTAGGAATTTCTTTGGAAATCAGGAGGTTTCAATTTTCTCTGTGAGGGAGGAGGTTGTGGCCAGGAGGGAAAAGGTCTGAGAGGGTAAGTGGGCAGTTTGAGAAGAGTCTGGAATAGTTGCTGAGGGCAGTGACAAGGAGTTGCCCAGGAGAGGGGCAAGTCGTGACGTTATCTTCAGCCAAAACAACTTGGCAATCCAATCCTGGGGTTGCAGCACGTTGTTTCGATGGTATAGTTATAAACACAGCTAGAAGCAACAAATTTACTGCTGAATTGTTTGTAGGGAAAAATAACTTCTAGCAATTTTGAATCTATAGCTTCTAACCTCTTTCCCCATTGAAACAAATGTTGCTTTTTTATATATAATGTGTCTGTTGATAATGTAAAGTTTATTTTTAAGTGAATGCCAACTGTGGTGTTCTAACAGAACTAACTATAATAACATCATATAACATAACACTTACTGAGCGCCTGCTATGTGCCAGGGACTGTGTGGTAGGTACAACCACATAGTCATTTTATACAGACAAGGACAAACAGTACTGTGAGGTGAAGGGGCTTGTTTGCCCAAGTGCCACAGCTAAATGGGGGGAGGGGTGTTTGGTGGGGAGGGACAGGGTGAAACACCCCAGCAGTCTGGGCAGGGGCAGCAGCCAAGTGTACTTTTCTCTCTACAGCCTTTCTCCCCCGCATTGGCAGATAAATATGGGAGCCCCAGGCAACCTGCAAAACGTGCAGGACACCAAAGGATGGAGGGTAATGGGTGATGAAGGTAGAGAGAGGGGGGTGCAGGAACATGCTTGACTTAGGGCCACTCACACAGCCAGCAACCCCAGACAGCCTCCATCCAGGGCAGGAATTTAGGATGATGATTCAATAATGCCATGAAAAAGTTTGGGTTGAGAAAGACCTAGAAGGAAGAGGGCAGCTTGAAAAAAAAAACCAATGGAACTCAGAGATGAGTTGGCTTAAAAGCAGGAGAAATCACTGACCTTCACAATGCTACAAACACTCCCCACCATCAAACCACAAAATAAATACCTTCAGTGGAAGGAACCTTAATATTCTCTTTTAAATGTCTTTCAAACACTAACAAGTAATGAAATAAATTTATGGGTCAAAGCCGGCACACTTTTTTTTTTTAATGAACAGATAAGTGTTTTAAACATAGTAAGTTCTACACATTCTCACTGTCAGTTTTTCAAATAACACATATGTGTATGTTCACCAGGTAGTGGTGTCAAACATTTCTTACTCTTAGGATCAAAAAGTTTGAAAGCCACTGATCTAATTCAACAACCCTGTTTTAGAGTAAAGAAAACAGAGGCCCAAAGCAGCTGAACAACATGGCCAAGTTAGTTAATAGCAAAGCTGAGAACAGCACTCAAGTTTCTAATAGTTCTCTGGTAATTTCCTCACCAAACTGGAATCTCCAAATGCAAATACTTCTGGGAAAGACAACCCTGACTTTAATCCACAGTAGAGTAAAAGACAGTGGAGTAAAGTAAGCTGATCTTTCAGATCTGCTGCCTGGAGCAAGTTTGGTGGGTAAAGGAGAAGATAAAACGAGTATACCAAGGCGGCAGTGGAGCTAAAGAAGAAAATAAATTTGAGTGCAAACAAGGGGGTTGCAGGGTGTGGCCCCGCAGGCACAGAACAAGGCCTGGTGTGGTAGAACAAAGACATTTTATCTTGTTTAAAGACTTCATATTCACAAGTATCATCAGGACAACTGGTTCTACACCAGGAGGCTGCTTCCATGTCTGGGCAGGTGGCCCAGGGCCATGGGTGCTTTGTGCATCTCTTTCGACAAATTTTATTAAATGAGAAGTTCTGAACAACAGATGCCTTCACAATTCTCCATGCGTGCCAGACTCCATCCCTTTAATGAAAACATCATTGTTGGGTATTATCATTTGTTGTAAAATTATATTTCAATGTAATGTTAAGAGTCAGAGTTTCTCTACTTGTGGCAGGAAGGCAAGTGGTGATGGGGACTAGTGGTGGGCACTTTCTAGGAGACAACTAGCCAGAGCAGGGAATGGGTAGGTCGGAATTCGGGGGGTGGGATGGCAGCAAACATCTGTATGGGACTGCCCTCTCTAGACACCAGAATAATGAGCCTCCTCGAATACTACCAAGTCAGAATTCAGGGCAAACAACTGAGCCAGGATCACTGTACCAGGGCTCATCACCACGCAGCCGCAAGTTCTCCACTCCTTTCCTAAGTGACTACACTGAAGCAGACAGGGCAGCCACAGTGGAAAGGAGACATCTGATGAGCATCCTACACACTCTCCATGAAGGATCACCAACAGCCCCAAGTTTTCTATTTCAATGTGGTATGATTAATTTGGACTGAAGCTCTGGGATGACCAGCCCTCAAAGCTCAATCAGGTGCCTGTGTTACAAATAAGGAGGATTGTGTAAGTCTAGAGTAAGTCACCTTGAAAGTGGTGAAACAGCAGCTAAGACCAAAGTGGGTCTGTGGTTTGCTGTCCTTAAAATACAGGCCACGGTCATGGGAACTGGGGTTTGTTCCCTTGGATTTAGCATCTTCTCCCCCAGGCCTGGCCACCCTCATATCCATTCCTTCTCTTCATTAGCTCAGGCACAAGAGCCTAGAGTTAGAAAGAAGGGCTCTGAAACTCAAAGCCACTTTACTGCCGGTTTGTTCCCCAGGAAACATGAGTGGTGCAAGAACGGCAGGACCAAACAAGAGGTTCCAGGATTATCTGTGGTTTTCAATGATCTGTGCTCTGAGGGTCTTATGTCAGTCACTGGGTACACAGCTGCTGTGCCTTACACAGGCCTCAAAGCTCAAACCGTTGCAGTTCAAAGCTCCTTCCCTCCAGCTCTGAGAAGACATCTAAAATTTAGGAGTAACCACTTAACTACAAGACATGCAAAAGCCTTTTGAAATATTTTGAGTATGCAAGATAAAGAATTTTAGCTGGTTACACAGAACCTCTGGATAGCAGGGGTGTTCCATTTTAAATGGGCAACACAGACAATTTCTCTTCCAATGCAGGTTCTTGGATTGAGTCCGATCTCCACTAGGTATCAACTAGTTAAAGGGCACACATAATAGGACTTGAAAAGCCCCCTAAAACATCAACCAAATAAATGGCTTGCCACATGCTTAATTAAAAAAAAAAATTTTAACTTAAAAACCCAGACTCCAGGGTCCCTCCCGCTAAACCACTAAACCAGAGATTATCAAACTTTTTCTGTGAAGAACCAGATAGTAAACTTTACCTAGAGACAAAACGGACAGTGTTACAGTGTTACACGGGCACTTTTATGAGCGAAAATAAATTTCCACCATTATTTTACTGATAAAAAAAATATACAATGAGTGTAATTTTTGTAATAAAGGTCTAACATAAGTAAAATTATTCTTTGGGTGGGGGGATAACATTTTATTTACTTTAACTGGGATTCAAAGTGTTCCATGTCATCCAACTGAGTGCAATGTTTATATGTACAATTATTCTTAGCTCATGGGCTGTACAAAAACAGGTTCCTCAGGTGTATCTGGTGATGGGACCCAATGGACTATATAATTTTCAAGGTTCTTACTGTATCACTAAAGAGCCTCTGGTTTTAAAATGGGAGGAGAACCCAACTCTGCTGTGTACCTGCTGTTCGACTGTTCGACCCTCTCTCCCATCCTACATGATTCACTCTCACAACGGGGAGGACAGGATGTCACAATGCTTGGCCTGCCCTGAAGGAGGCATTGGGAGGATTGAGAATCCATGAGGTGTTATTAGTATGCTAGTGCTAGACACCAAGGACATGCCAATTCTGTTCTGTTTTTTGGCTATAGATGGAGACTAATAAAAATGGAAACTGCATTACATCCAAGATTCCGTGCAAACCACTGCCTAACAAATTCCTGTTTGCCTTCTCATTGCCCTAAACACATCCCCCAACACCTAAAAGGCCAGATTTGTTTCAGCCTAAACAGAGGTGACATTCTGGGTTTACCAAACCCAGAAACTCTATGGCTTCCCCCTTAAAATGATAATCCACAAAGCTTCTGGTCCTGACCAACACAATCAACACCTTCAACCAAAAGGCTCTCCAGTTTTCATACCTTTGATGACAGGAAACTCACTAGCTCATCAGGTAAGTGAGTTTCAAAACCACTGAAACAAAAAAGCTCTTCCCTAAGGTATTTTACAAAAGAGGGTGCTTCAGGAGAGGCAGCTGAGAGTAGAGGTTGAGTACAGACTAGCTGAGATAAGCTGTCTTCATTTCCCTCATGTGTAACATAAGAATAATAAGAGTATCTACCTCATAGTGCTGTTGTGGGGACTAAATTAATTGATATGCATAATCCACTAAAGAACTGTGCCAGGCACAGCATGGGTACCATGTTTGTGTTAGCTGTTATTATTAACTATTATTATTCTAACCCAAAGAGAAGCTCAGAGTTGTGCCTCATGGCACACCCCGCCCCGTATCTCTCAGAGAATAACACTAGGATAGACTAAACACCTGAGGGCCAGGTGAAGCCAGTTTTGTCACTTAACTCACTACATAAAATTATTATTTCTGTTTCCCAGGTAAAGAAACCAAGGTTCAAAAAGGTAGGTTAGGTTGACCTGCCTGAGGTCACAGGGGCAGGTTAGCTTACCTTACCTTTCTGTGGCAGGGGGAATTCAAACTCAGGTCTGTGCCGTTCCAGAACCGAGATTCACTGTGGACTCAGCCCCCAGACTCAAAACTACCATCAGCAGCAGCAATTCAGTAACAAAACATGACTACCCCGAGCTCGCCCTCAATTTTCTGCCCGTGGATTCCTGGTCAGCTTGCATAAACTGGAATCAGTATCAGGCTACTTGAACCCAATTAGGCAGTAAGTCAGACTGGAAAACAACATGCGCTGTATTCCAAAGGTCAAAGTTAAATCTGGCTTACTGGGCAGCCTTTGCCCAGCACTGCTATGAAAGCTAGTCTCTATGCAGACACCAGTTTAACCAGTCAGGTGTTTAATCAGCATCCTATCGGCTTAAAAAAGTCCCAGAAAGATGCCACCTACAGGACGCCTTGTCTACCTCTGCAGTCAACAGCCAGAGAAAGGCTGTCAGCAAAGACATCACTTACTTTTTATAAAGCAAACCGTATTCCCTTCTCTTTTCCGTTTACGGTTACATTTGCTACTGTAGCTGCCTTCCCATAGGAAAAAATACGAGAAAAGCAGAGAAGAACGAAGGGGGACTCCCCTAGATGCCTGCAGGGCGCTTTAACACCCACCTGAAACACGGAGCAAGACCTACCTTCCCCGAAGAGCCCAGCCTGAGGGCGTTTCCCCAACTACTCGACAACTCGTCCCTCCCGGGCAGCGGCCGCTGTCCTTGGCTTCAGCTGGGGCCCTCTAGAGTTGCGTGTGTGTACCCTCCCAAAAAAGAAACCTCTTGTTCAATTTCTTCCCCCACCCAGCTATCACTTCCGAGGAGTGAATAAACACCAGGGCGATCGGTTTGTTAGGGCCACATTCACGTCTAAACGCCTGCAGGAGGAAAGGCGAATTACTGAAGAGAAGATGGGGGAGGGAGCACCATGGGGGGTAGGGGGAGCGCTGGAACGAAAGATCGTCGCCCTCCCAGTGCAAGGGCAATCGCTACGCTCCAGCAAAGCCTCAGGCCGATGGCACGGGAGGGAAGCACTCACTGGGGCACAGACCACATCTGAGGGTCCCGGGGCCAGCTCCCCCTGCTGCCTTCACGTCCAGGCCCGTCGGGGTGATGGCGCAAGGTTCTGCCCCCCCTCCCTCAGCGACAACAGCCGCGGTGACAAAATGGCAGCCTGGCGCCCGCCAGTCGTGCCACAAGCAAGCAGGGCCCTGGCGGCTGCCCCTGCCCCCCAAGAGTGCTTCGGTGCCCTTCGGGCTCGGCCTCGGGTGGGCCTGGCCGTTAAAGGAATAATAAATAAAACACCCCGAGCTCCAAACCAGCTCCGGACGCCCAAAAGCCCACACTGGGCCAGCCAATCCGCCCACGCCCCGGCCCGCACGCACCAGGCCCAGCCACCCTCCCTCCAGAGCCCGCAGGGAGCCCGGGGCCCGCATTCTGGGCCCCGCGCTCCGCGCCGGGCGCACTATGGGGGAGGGGAGGGGCGGGCCGCGCGAGACCCGGGAAACATGGCTGCTCGTCCTATTTCAGCGTCGCGGCGTGGCCACCAGCCCCGGACCAGAGTTGGGAGAGGCTCAGAAGGTGGGTGTACGGGGGCCCCTGAGGGCTGCGCGGTGGGCACCGGCGCAGGGGGCGCTCTCCGGGAGCTATTTGTCTTAAGAACGTTAAAAAAAATAGTTCCTCCTCCCCCACCTCTTTTGTCCCTCATTAGGTAGCTTTCTCCCCCTCCTCCCCAAACGTGCAGAAAGTGACCCCTCCACTTTGAACCCCACCCGGCCTTGAGGCCCAGGGCAGGCGCGTGGGCAGAGAGCCTGGGTGGCGAGGGGGCGAAGCGTGAGAAATCACTCCCAGCTCGGCGCGCTCCCCTCCCCCAACACACACTCGGGGAAGTTTAAAGAGCCGGTTCGACCCGCTTTCTAGCTCGCTCCCAGTTGGCCAGCAGCGTGGATGGGGTTGGCCAGGTGATCCCAGTCCCCACACACAGCCACCCGCGGAGACCCAGGCCCCCGGCTCGGCGCCCTTCCCCCTCCACACAGGGGGCTTCCGGAAAGTACGCGGGAAGACCGAGGCTCGGGCCCCCTCCCCCACCACCACACCCAGCCCCCAAATCCTCCGGCTGAGGGTTCGAGCCAGGATGAAACTAGCCAGAAAAAGGCAAGCCGCCGGCAAATTGTTCGAGGCAACTCTTGCCTTCTCCGCCAGGCACCCCTCCCCGCCCTCCGCCACCCCCTCCCCGCCCTGCGCGCCATCAGGCACTGCACGTCTACAGTCCACAGCTGCGTTATGATGGGGAGAGGCACAAAAAGGATCTTGTTTTCAAAAGTCTCACTCAGGTTTGGGGGAGGAACTAGAGAAAAGAGGAAGCAAGGCCTGTCTTCGCCAGGGATTCGGGTTTTAACCAGCTGGAGGGGCGACAGGTCACAGTGTTCCCCCAACTCTGGAACCCTGGCCACCAAGGCTGGCGCGAAGGCCCTCCCGCCCGTGCTCTCCTGGTGCCCCCCCCCTCCCGCCCCCAGGGGCGACTAGAGGAGTCGGCCAGCGTCTCTGCCTCAGACCCGGGGTCTCCTCCGCAGATCCGCCAACTCGCATAAAACACTGTTTGAAAGCGAGAGGGAGCCAGAAAAAAACAAAACAAAAACAAAAAACGAGCGTTCGAGTAACCCACCCTGGCCTTTCCCCTCCTCGAGGTGGGCTTTCGCTGAGCCTCGCAGTTCCCAGCCGTGTAAGTTTCCTTCGGCCCTACTCCCGCGGCTGCCCAATCAATAACGGCGACGGGAAGGCAAACTCCCATCCCGAAGCTGCGTGTTCGCTATGCCCGCATCAATCTGGACCCAGCCAATACCCACCACGGCACCAGCTCCGGGCAGCTCGCGTCCTGACAAAGTTTCCTGTGCCCATTTATTAGCCAGGTGGCTGCCGAGGAGCCCACCCTAGAAAAAGACCGGCCAGGGACCCCAGGGTTCGAAGGCTGGCATCCAGAAAGAGCAGGGGCGAGGGGGGAACGGGACGTAGCCTTTGGGTAACTTGCAATAGCGATCGCTCGAGGTGGGGAGGCGCGGAGATTATCGGTGCCTTTGCACGTTCGAAAATCCCTCCCCCTCTCCTTCCCATTTATCCTGCCTTCCGAAGGAAAGGAAGAAATATCAGCATCTGGCCCGAAGGTGGGGTGGAAAGAGTGAGGGAGAAAGAGGAGGAGAGGAAGGAGGCAGAGAAAGGGAGGGAGGGAGAGAAAGGGCGCGTTCACGAACACTACAAAGTTACAAATATGGCTCCCCCGTCTCTCGCCTCATCACTGCAACTGCAAAGAAATGAAGACGCACTTTAAACTCGAGCCATTCCCAACTCCACTGCAGCCCCCTCCCCACGCGCTCTCCCCGGGGGCCTCGGCCCACATTTATCAGAAACTAAACCGGACTCGCGAAGCCCAAAACTTATTGTGTGTGCGCGAGCGAGAGAGAAAGGGAGGGGGAAGGCGCGGGAGGGGGCTAGAAGGGGGTATTCATTTATAAAATATAAACCCCCCTTTTTTGTTGTTAAATCCAGGAGGCAGCCCCTCTCCTCCTCCTCCCTCGTTAATCTTTTCCCCCAACGGAGTCATGGGAGCAGCAAGCTCAGAGGGTCATTTTGCCTCATTCTCTGCGACCCAAACGCGTGCGCCCGCTGGCCCCCGATGGGTGCACACTTGCACGCACACTCGCACCCACACTCGCACACGCGGGAGCACACGCACAGGTAGTCACACACCAAGGGCAGCGGCGGCGACGGCAGCCGGAACATGCTCGGATGGCATTGCAACCCCCAACCTTGTAATTCATTTGCAGTCCGACCCCCAAACCCACACCTCCCGGGCTCCCCCCCTCAAAAAAAAAGTGCCTCACCCCGCAACGCACACACACACAGACACACACACACACAAAGTAGGAGAATGGACCGACAGAGATATTTTTGGCAAATGCTCACATCAGAGGGCGTCCTGTTCCGCAGCTCTAAATGAATCCGTTTGTCCATTTCCATCTCTCGCGCTCTCTCTCTGCAGAGGCTCCCGCGCCGGCGGAATTCAATCAATAAACCCCGAACCCACGGCCGCGCGTTTTAGGACTTTGAAGGCTCAACCAGCTCCGCTCGGTTCTCGAGCCCCCAGCACCCGCGGCGCACACAAACCTGATCACGGTGGAGGCGGGATGTGCGGCCTCGCGGAAGAGCGGCAGCAGCTCCAGCCAATCGACGCCGAGGGTCTCCGGGCAACAGCCAGTGGTGGCAGCGGCGGGGGGGGAAGGGGCCAATGGGCGGGCTGCGCAGCCGGCCAGAGAGGCTCAGCCATTTGGTTGTGGTGCCGGAGACGGACCTCTTTAGATTTCTGGGCGGCTGAGGAACGCGGCTGCAGCTCCGTGGCTGAGCGAGGGGGGTGGGAGGAATGGCGGGGGAAGGGAAGGTGACTGCCTCGAGAGCGGAGCCGCCCGGCCTCGCCAGCCCGCCGCCTCCTCAGCATTTGGCCGGGGGCGGGGCCGCAGGTGCGTTATACAAGGGGGAGGGGCGCGGCCGGAGGGGTCGGGTCGGGGTCCTGGCCGGACCCAGGGCGTCGCGGGGCCGCCCTAGGCCTGCGCGCGCCGCCCGACCGGGCTGCGGAAGGAGGCGGGTGGCGCGAGGTCTGGGAGCCGACGGCTGCCGGACGGGTGGATAAAGGGCCTGGGGAGAGGGGGAGGGATCTAGGGTGTTGTGTGTCTGTCTGTGTGTCTGTGTGTCTGTGTAGAGGGTGGTGGGGGGCGGCGGAGGGGCTGGTCGTTTTTTGGGTCCGACGCGAGGAGTTGTTGGAGCTTGGCTGCTGCCCCCCACCCTCTCTGTGGGCTCCCAACTCCGGCTGTGGCTCACAACCTGCGCTTCCCTTTGCTTCCAGCCTCGTCCTAGTCCAGCCGCGGCCATCGGCGTCCCTCGAATAAATAAGTAAATAAAAGCAAGTTGCGTCCACCTTTGGATGACTTACCTCGCGGTCTCGACCCTTTCCACGGAGGGGCATTTAAAATACTGTCATATAAGGTTATTTAAGAAGGAGTGACCACCAAGAGTCACCCAGTATCTTGTTTAGTCCATAAATGAAGGATGATCATGGATTATGAACTGTTGGCTGAATCTTTAGAATATTTAAAAAGTGGAAAAGGAAGGTGCTACTAACTCCTGGTTTTCTGGACCAAACAATTTATGGGCTTTATAGACCTAGGGAAAGAAAACGGCGCACAGTTTAGTCTAATCGTCCACCTGAGTCATGTGGTTCAATTTGGGTTGCCAAAGATACTCTTATTTGGAACACTGTATCAGGTTTTTCGGTTTGCTTGTTTTGGGTTTTTCAAATCACATTAATTGTAAGAGACCTGAAAGCCTTAATTCCCGGTGGGTTACCAACTTCTGCAGGCAGGCTTTAGGATCTTATCCTGTACTAAGTTGGCTGCCTGTGGCTCTTAATAAATCATGGGGATTGTTGTCAACAAGGACAGATACATCTTGACCCTTCTATGCACTGTTTTTCAATGCTTTTATTTCTACACGTCTACACTCTTTCCCCATACACTGTAAGGTAGCTTTTCTGTTTGGATACGTGTGTTTCTTTTCAGAGAAGTGGGTTCAAGGGAGAGATAAATCAATATGTATGTTGCAAATTTGAAATGTTGTTATATAACACCAATACAGTTTCATTCTTGGGTATATAAAGTTTAGGAGGAAATAAAAAGTGACAGAATATACATAAAACGCACATACAGAATGCTTACACTGGGGAAGAAACTTGTAGTAACTTTAATATTGGAACCCGATGGGTTACAGGAGTAAAATCCTGCAACTAGGCATTTTGGTAAATTCTTTCAGATGATATAAGTGGAATTTGAAAAGTGATAATGTTTATTCTTTGAGGAGCTTGGAACTAAGGAATAAAAATGGAAAGTCATTGTTTTAGTTTATATGGGTATATATAGCATAGTTTATTTGGTTTGACTTGGCTGACATATGTCTTCCTCAGTTAATCTTACTGAAGTCAATGTGTGTAGTTGGAACTTGTTCTTTTTAAAATTTTACTGGCTTTGTTATACAAGGAAGACATTCAAAATACTGGAGTTTATTTATAAAAAATTGTGTATTCTTACATGCTTAAACTTCAGTCAGCTTCAAAGAACTCTCCATTTGATGCAGTACACCTATAGAGATCCTTTTTTCACTGCTCAAAACAGTTTTTGAGCTCGTGAATATCGATGCCTTTTAGTGCTTCTGCTGTTTTTTCTTTCACCCCTTCCGCATCGGCAAAACGTTTCCCTGTGAGGACTTTTTTCATTCAGGAAAAAATAACAAAAAAAGTCACTTGGGGTGAGATTGGGTGAATAGCCAGGGTCACGCCGTTTTTTGGTCAAAAACCGCTGAACACTCAGCAAGGTGTGGGCAGGTGTGCTCGTAAATTACCCGTCATGAAATGGGCCTACGCTTTGAAAGAGTCTTCAAAAAAAAATTCACTGAAGCCAAAAGCAGAGTCTCACAACAATGCCAGCTGGTACACTGATTCAGATGGGTTCCTAGAACACTCACCTACTAGGGGAAGCCTGTACGACAAGGGCCTGTCCTCCAGAAGATAATTCCATTTTTGTTTGGGCACCCCTTTGTACTGAGACCCCAAGTTACCTGTTTGCCAGAGTCAGTTCTTTCTGGGTATAGTATTTAAGGTTGCCTCAAAAAAGAGCTCTCCATCATAAGCACCTTAAGTCAGTATGATGTGTAGAATCTATGTAATGTAGGAGTCCTGAAGTTTATATTCTCTGATGGTAAATCATTCAATTTAAATATTTAACCCCAATAAAGGCCACACCTTTAGCAATGTGGTATGGGACAGTGCCTTTCCAGAGAAATAATGCCTTAAAAGCCAACCAATGAAATACAGGGATGTCGCTTATCCATCTCTGCTAAACAGAAGCAAATAGCTCACTTTATTGTACAAAGATGGAAAAATATGGCTTGGAAGCCTAAACCCCCATTAAAGGACAGATACAAATTAAAATTAGGATTGACAAAGTCATGGTTTAATCACTGTCAAAATATTAAATTTAATAATTATTTTTAGGAGTACCTTACCTTTATATATTTTTAAAGCATCTTTTGTACTGATGTTAGGAAATTGAAAGAAGGCCTTGCCAGATGTCAGTCATTACAGGTGTTGAAATGTCCAAAGAGTGTATATAACCGATTGAATACTTAATGTCCCATTTTTCCAGTATACTTTGAAAGAAAAGATCTCCCTTCATTTTTACAAATAGATTTGTAGTTTAAATGAAATTTTAATGATTTTGATTTTCCTTATCAAAAGGAAATGGGAAGATAGCTAAAACTCAGTCAGTCATTTGCCCCACAGTACTTAACCAAGCATCAAAAACAAAAACAAAAACCCAAAACAACTTGCTGTTGTATTCCTTATTTTACAGACTCGTTTCTTAAATTATATTTCATTGCAAGTCATAGTAGTAAGTCAGTGCTCTGAATGGCTCTGCATATCACACATCAGAAGATGTAGTAAGAAAAGAAGCACCCTATCAAGGAATCTTGGCTAAATTTTGATGTGTAGCGGGGAGAGGATGAGTGATGATTCTACAATGGGAGTTAGATTATGGAAGATGGAGAGCCTGTAACCCCTGGAACTAGATTCACACCGAGAGGAATAAATGAGATACAATTCAAAGTTTTGAACCCCCAAGGAAAAAGATGGACTTAAGTAATGAAAGGTATCCTCCTGCCTTCCAGAATATTTTCCATCAAGAACCAGCCCAAACAAATGAGCAGCCTTTCTTGTGCTCTAGGAGGTTTGAGCAATGTGTGTCCTTAACCTCTTGACACCTGTTGGAAAGTACTGTTTTATAAATAACCTACATCGATCCTGCTACTATTTTAGCTCCTTTGCCTTTGTTTGGCCTCTAAAAATGGAGACCCTCTAGGTAGCATCCTTTTTATGAGTTAAGCTAATGTATTCACAATTCAACTTTTTGTTCTTCAGTTTGTCACATACACTGGAACCTGGCCAGAATACTTTTTCACCTACATCATGGTTCTGCTGCCTGGACCCTAAAAGACAGTGACGTGGAAAGATTCCAGCTTAATTATGTTCTCTTTGTCCTTCTATATAAATAGGTTTTAGAAATGGAGATTATTCTTTGAAATCCATGGTAATAAATGTGAGAATGCTACTGCTTTTTGATTTGAATGGCAAAGGGATTTTGAGACCCAGGATCTAAAAAGTTACTTGTTTACTTAATAAAGCATTAGATGGTTTTATTTTTAAATTATTGAATAGTTACCTTGTCAATGGGCAGGTCATAGAGAAAAAGCACTGCTAAGTAAAAGTAGTCATATATGATTTTAAAAAGTAATGTTAATCTTAAAAGCAACTTAAAAGTGATTTATTTTGAAAACAAAAAGGACTACCACCTGTGCACTTGTTTGGCAATCACTAGAAATTCTGTGATTCTAATTCTTAAATATATTTAGTAAAAGAAATTTGGGGGTAGCCATAGAGGACAGTTTGTTTATCATTCACCAGGAAGAAAACCAGAGCCTTAAGCTCTTATTTTTAGTATTAAAATATGGCTATAAAGGAAAACAGATGCTTTAAAGGCAAATAACGGAATGAGGAGTCATAGAACAAGACCGTAACTAAAGGCAATCTCAGCTGAAAAAATAGAAATGGAATTAACTTAGAATCTACTAATTTGTTTTCAATCCGTCTGGGGTTGAAGTTTACCTGTATGAAGAAAAAGTTACTAAAGCCTATTAAGATATGAGACAGAGAACAGACTTTCTAAGAACTTTGAACATATTTATTATTTGCAGTAGTGTTTATAATTTTAAGCACACATGGTAAAATTGTCCTCTCAAGTCATGTACTTTGAAATAGCAGTTCTCATTTGTACCTGGAAATAATTATGTAATTTCAAAAATATCCTACAACTCTTCATGAATTAGAAATCAATTTCATGCATTCTGAGAAATTAGTAATTTTGGATGTATTTCTAGTTGAAATGTAGGTCCTCAGGACAGAATACTTACACCCTAAACTTTTCCAGAAATTCTGAGTCCTAGCAACTTGAATATAAAAATTATGCGTTCATTTGCACATGACCAAATGAGCTAGCCACGTCAGATGTTTGAGTACTCTTACCCAGCAGATTAACATATACACACTTTACTCTGCTGGATTGCTTTTTTGTCCCAAGAGTTTACCCAAAGTCATTTTATATGCCTTCTGTGTATGAGAATTATATACTTCTACATACATTTATTCAAAGGCAGCTAGAGTAATTGTGACAGATCCTTTTCACTAGGCTGGACCGACTCATGTCTGTGATCGTGTTCACGTGGAGAAGCAGTGCTGTAGGATGAGGCAGAGCAGCAAGCAGATAACAAGCATGATGATCACAGTGTGGTAGCACTTCACAAAAACTAATGAGAGGAAGGATATATTTATATGCCCAGGAAAAAAGTCTGGGAGATACACCAGAAAACAGTTTAAGTTTATTTGCTGCTTACCAAGCTTTTCTGTGGGTAATGGGGTTACAATGTTTTTTGTTTTGTCAATATTTTCTGCGTTTTTCAGTTGATAAATAATTTTTGTAACAAGAAAGTTATTTTTAGTGGAAATATGTAGATATAGCAGAATTGGGGTGTGTTTGTGCTAGTCAAAATTCTTGGTTGCAGGCAGCGGAAACTTTCCCTGACCAATGCAAGCAGAATGCAGTTTCTTACAAGGCTATCACAAGACCAAAGAACATGGTCCAAGAAAAGAGTAGGAAACAGGAAAAACTGGGCAGCCTGGAGCAGCCAAGACGGTGCTCCAGGTGTAGTCTGCAGAGGACCCCACATCTTGTAAGTCATCTCCAAGCTATGGACTCTTCACCCCTCCGTTGCTGCAGATGATCTCTCAGGAGCTTCGGTTTTTATGTCACGCCCTCAAGATTCAAAGCACTTAGTGAAAACATTTGCAAATTTCCCAGCTATCCGGAAAAGCTTGCCTCCTATGGTGGGATGCTTCTATGGTGGGATGTGTGACCTGCCTCCCATTTACTTTAAGATTCTCCCCCCACCCCTGAAAATTATTCTGGTGCTACGTGACCAAAAGCAAAATCCATTAAAGTGTTCTGATTAAACAATACTGTGAAGGTTTTCTAATGATCCAAATAACCCATCTTAGCCCCTGTCTTGCTCCCAGTTACTTACTAGGAAGAGACTTGATATGGTCTGAATGTTTTTATCCCCTCCCCTGCCAATCTATATGTTGAAATCCTAATCCTCAAGGTGATGGTATTAGGAGGTGGGACCTCTTTCTAACAGGAGGCAATTAGGTTGTGAGCCCTGATGATGGAGATTAGGGCCCTTATTAAGAGGCCCCACAGAACTCCCTAGCCTTTCAACGTGTAAGGATATAGCTAGAAATCGACAACCTGAAAGGGTCTTCACCTGACCATGCTAGCCCCTTATCCTGGACTTCCAGCCTCCAGAACCGTGAGAAATAAATGGTTTTTTAAATTTATAAACCACGCAACCTGTGGTATTTTGTTATAGCCCAAATGGACTAAGACAAGACTACATCACCTATTTTGGATCAACCTAAAACAGCTAGTATCTGGAATCCTTAATTTTCTTTAAAATGCTTCCCATTCCAAATCCTAGGCCAGAAGAAACAATATATTATTGTTGATGTCAATGATATACTTAACAAAGCAGAGCTGAAAGTAACTTTGAGATTTTGAGAAGGATCCCCAGTAGAGATAGTCGATTAAGAATGATAAAGAATTTAGTCCTGAGGGATACACTAAAGATAGAATAATCCATATGTTATATTTCATGAATAAATGGAGATCTCTAGATATCAAGTATGAGATCTAGATTTTGAGATCTCAAGCTATGAGATCTTGAGTAGTGATGTATTACCGCTGATGCGTTTCTATCTGCCACTCTGAGCACAGGTCAGGCTCAAGTGCAGAACTAAACTGAAGAATATGAGATTTGTAGTAAAAATTTATTGGAAGAAGGCAAGTGGTCACAGGCTAAGTAATGGTTCTTAAAAGGATGCAGTCACTTTTAAGGACAATTTTGAAGGAAAAAAATGCTGATGGTGAAAGAAATGCAAAAACCACAAACATCAAAGAGACCCATATTCCTGGGAACAAAGAGAAAGATCATAAAGGATCTGCTTAGAAAACATATTAATCCTGGGATACTGTCCTCTTTCCTCTTGCCCCCCATCATTTCAGGTCACTTAGCCTACATTGCTTTGCAGCTAGAAAAAGCAGATGATACCCTTGCAAGGACTTGGAACAATGTTGTAGGAATTCAGCTGTTTTTATAGCTGTTAAAGCATGGTTTTACTGTTACATGAATAGAAGTTCCTTCTGAATGGTAATGACTTCTCTCCAGAGATGCAGTGCTAAAGATTCTGCTCACTGAAACACAAGATGTGCTCTGGCTAGTGTGGCTCAGTGGATTGAGTGCCGGCCCACAAACCAAAGGGTCGCCAGTTTGATTCCCAGTCCAAGCACATACCTAGGTTGCCAGCCAGGTCCCCAGCAGGGGGCGTGCGAGAGGCAACCACACATTGATGTTTCTCTTTTTCTCCTTCCGTTCCCCTCTCTAAAAATAAATAAAATCTTAATAAAGAAACACAAAATGCTCTTTATGACCAAGTGTTTTATATATTAGAATTTAACTTTTCAGATGATTTAATGCAAATAGTGGCAGGCTGCTAATTATTAAGCAAAATCTGTTTCCTCTTCTTCCTGGACACAAAGCCTGGCTCTGATTCCCAGCTGCCCTCGTAGTTAGATTGGACCATAGGACTGAGTGCTAGACAGTCAAGTGAGAGTAGAAGGGATGTTTATCACTTTGAGGACTGAAATCTCCAGTGCATGCTGACTGAGGTGGAGGTGACAGAGTGACCTTGGAAGCCACATGTTGTTCCTGAGGTTGGAACCTCCCTCGGCCTGGGTCTCTACAAGGAACCGTCTACCAGCCTATTCACCTGCTCATCAAGAGATAAACTGTGACCAAGACAGAAACTTCTATGGTGCTGTGCCATTACACGCTTGAGACTTACTGCAGCCTATGCTAACTAATGCTAATGAAGTTTTTTAAAAATCAGTCTTAGCCTTCTCTTCATTTATGATTTGGTAGATCAATTGTAAATTTCAAATATTATTATATTTGCAATATATCTTTGACCTACATGTTCTCAGAAGCACCATAAAAGAGATAAAAGAGTTATATTAAGTAACAAGAACTTAATGAAGAAAAGAATTGTAAGAAAGTCTATGTAAGTAACACTCAAATATATCTCTTTTCCCCCAGTTTAGTGCTTGACTCATAGTAGGTATAAAATAAATGCCTCTTGTTTATCAACAAATGATCCTTCCTTCCAAGCTCCAGACTGACATTTCAATTGCCCATGAGACATTTCCTACAGGAACATCCACAGAACATTTCCAAAACTAAAATAACCTTCCCTGTCAGCCTCTGCCTACTTTGCCTCTACCAAAACACTATTGTGTCCCTCACTCTCCTGTTTTTATTAGTGGTACCCTTGGAATTGCCCTCTGTTGACTCACATAGCCAAATGGTTGCCTCATATTTAAGTTTTATTTCTCAAATATTTTTCTTCTTTTCAGTCCACTTTCTCTACTATATCCAAGAGTGCTCACACCAGCTCCAATTTCCCTCAGTTCAATTGACCCCACGTGCTTCTGTTTTTCTCACCAATAACATTTCAAAAAAGAGTTCTGGCTGGTGTGGCTCAGTTGGTTGGAGTGTTGTCCTGTAGACCAAAAAGTTGTGGGTTTGATTCACAGTCAGGGCACATATCCAGGATGTGTGTTCAATCCCCAGTCGGCACATACGAGAAGGCAAACAATCATACGTCTCTCCCTCTCTCCCCCTTCTCTCCTCCCTCTCTCTAAAAAGCAATGAACAAAAATGTCCCTAGGTGAGGATAAAAAAAAAAACCCAATGTTAAAAAAAAAGTAAAGACCAACATAGGATCACCAACTTTTAATTTTGCAAGATAAAAACATTTTTTTAAAAAACTTCTTTATGTGATATATATGTTACAGACAAACATATGAATAAAACATTTTCATTATCCTTCTATCCATCAATGGATACTTAGATTGTTTCAATGTCTTGACTATTGTAAAAATATTGCAATGAACGTGGGCATTTATTATTTATTTTTCTATAGACTATTTTTAAAAACAGTAATGTAGGGAGGACTCAACTTTGGGATATATAAGAGTCCTTTACATTAAATGAATTTAATTTTATGCAAACTCACTACATTATTCAAGATTTTCTACCTAGGTAGTTGGAAACTCTTCCATGAACCAGCACTGGCCCTGATACCCTCTCGTGGCCAAATCAATGTGTCTAAGCGCCAGTCACAGCGCTCCTCCCATCAACAATAGCTTCTCTGGTTCCCGGTGACCTACCTCCCTCCCCCAACCATGTGTTTAAATTCCCAATAAAGAGACCACACATTACCTTCTCATCTTTTTTTCTAATTTCCAGACAAATTGGACCTTCTGCTATTCCCTTTTTTCCTACCTTTGACTATGTGATTCTCCCAGCATATACAGCCTTTCATTTTTACCCCACCAGTCAAAATTATACTCAAAACTTGAGACCAAATTTGATGCACCTGCCTTCATGAAAACCTTTTTTTATCCACCCAAAGATCCTTTCTCTTCTTGAATTTCATAACACTATTCAGGGTAGTAACAGGGCCACTCCCATGTACTATGTTTATTTACACCCCCCCCCATAATCCTTGGAGATAAGAATAATGTTTGACATTTTTGTTACCCCCTGCATTATTTGAACATTAAATATTCAATATATATTTAATGATAAATAAATGCTTTGAACCTAGTGGAAATCCCTTTGAAACATTTAAATTAGTATAATCTTTAATGTCAAGTAAGTAGCAACAGGATATTGGGGAAATAGGGA
This sequence comes from Mormoops blainvillei, assembly GCA_004026545.1. NCBI lineage: Eukaryota > Metazoa > Chordata > Mammalia > Chiroptera > Mormoopidae > Mormoops > Mormoops blainvillei. The sequence continues at coordinate 135,869 of PVJD01000554.1, read as the reverse complement.
TTACTAAGTAACTTCTTTATTCTTTCCAACATGAGGAAAGAAAATAAATTCTTATTTCTGTGACCTTAACACAGAAGCTTTTCTGCTATAAACATTTTATTTCAGGCTCTTACCCAGGGATTGAATTGTCTTAAAAGACAATTTGTGGGAAAACTGGGAATTACAGAGCTCCCTAACTCTAATTTTTTGTCTACTCCAATTTTAGTGGAGGTACACAATTTTTATTCCTTTGGGTTTTATATTCATCGAAAAGCAAGAAGAAATAAGATGACAAAGCTCAAAGACCCAAAACCATAAAGCTTCTAGAAGAAAAGATATGGGGTAAATTTGACATTAGTCTTGGCCATTATTTTTTGGACTTGGCACCCAAAGCAAAGGCAATGAAAGCAAAAAAAAAAAAAATCAACAAGTGGGGGTACATCAAGACAAAAAGCTTCTGCACAGCAAAGGAAACCAACAAAATGAAAAGGCAGCCAATAGAATGGGAGAAAATATTTGCAAATCACATCTGCTAAGGGGCTAATATCCAAAACATAGAAAGAACTCATAATTCAGTAACCCAAAAAAATCCAATTTAAAAATGGGAAGAGAGAAAGAATGGGCATTTTTTTCAAAGAAGACATACAAATGGTCGACTGGTACATGAGAAAGTGCTCAACATCACTGATAATCAGGGAATGATAAATCGAAACTACAATGAGATATCACCTCATACCTGTTAGAATGGTTATTATCAAAAAGACAAGAAATAAGAAGTGCTGGTGAGGATGTGAAGAAAAAGAGCCCTTGTGCACAGTTGGTGGGAATGTACATTGGTGCAGCCACTATGGAAAACGGTATGGTGGTTCCTCAAATAATTAAAAATAGAACTACCATATGATCCAGAAACTCCGCTTTTGGGTTTCTGTCTGAAGGAAATGAAGTTGCTATATTGAAAAGATATCTGCATCCCCATGTTCATTGCAGCTTTATTTATAATAGCCAAGAGACGGAGATAGCCTAAGTGTCCACCAATGGATGAATGGGCAAGGAAAATGTGAGGTATCTGTATCTATCTATATCTCAACTATGACAAAAAAAAGAAATACTGGCATTTGCAACAGCATGGCTGGACCTTGAGGGCATGCTAGTGAAAGAAGTCAGACAGAGAAATACAAACACTGTACGATCTCTTACATGTGGAGTCTAAAAAGAAAAGAAAAACTTTCATAAATATAGAGAACAGATTGGTGGTTGTCAGAGGCAAGGGGTAGGTAGGAGGCAAATTGGGTGATAGTGGTCAAAAGATACAAACTTACAGTTATGAGATACATAAGTTCTGTGGATTTAATGTACAGCATGGTGACTAAAGTTAATAATAATGTACTGTATATTTGAAAGTTGCTAAGAGTAATTTCTCATCACTAGAAGAATTTGTAACTCTTGAGATGATGGATGTTAACTAAAGTTATGGTAATTATTTTGCAATATATACATATATCAAATCATATTGTATACTTAAAAGTAATACAATGTTATATGTCAATTATATCAATAAAACTGGAAAAAATAAAAAAATGATATGACAAAGCTCATCTATTTCACTCTTATTTAACAACTGAAGAAAATCTAGCACTTGTCCTTTATTTTCTATATTTGACCTAATGAATCTAACATAATTCTTAATGGTATATTACAGAATAATATGTAAATGTTTTAGTTTTACTTCAATTATATGAACAGAAAATTAACTAAGATTAGGATAAGTATATTTTATTAAGCTACTAACTTTTACAAAGGCATGAAAATAAAAGAAAGACCCCTATAAAATACAGGAATTTCCATTTGGGATTTGAATTTGAGTGGGAGAATGTAGTAAGAATCTCTTTATGTGTAGCCTGGCACTATAGCTTGAAATGAGAAAAACATAATGATTCCTTAAATTCATTCCTTTTAACATATGAATCTCTTGACTTTCAGCTCTATTTGTTATTGTGTACCTGAGATTGGACTCACCTTCCTGCTATAAACAACAATAAAAGCTGGACAAATTGTGTAAAACAATTGCAGGCACTGGACAGCGACCAGGGCAGGATTATTACCCTTCAGAAAAGGGAAGCCCGTGAGGCCAGCCCGGCATTCATCCCAGCACAGGGATATGGAGCCCAAGCAGAGAACAGTAGTGTCTACGGGCAGAGGAAACAGAGATCAGAGTTCAGGCCTGCTAAAACAGCTGGGTTTAAGTCCTTTAAAGAGGGGAGGGGCAGAGAAAGAGCCCTCCAAAACTGCATAAAAATTTCCCTTAGGTACTTGGCCCACTGTTAAGATATGTAAGGACAGGGCAGGGCTCTAGGAGACCTAGCAGAGAACAGTATCTGGGAAGCTGAGAGCCGAACAGAGATTTCAGAGGTTACATAATAATGGGAAGACATGACAGGTTAGGCCCAGCCTAACTTAGAATGTATAAACCTTCGTGAACATCTAGGCACTTAATGGAGACCCCAGAAAGTCCACATCCGAACATTAAGGACCATGAACTAGCAGTGTTACACAACAGGCATAAGGACTAAACTTACATAGACACTTGCTGTCAGAGCAAGATTCAACATTCAGAGGAAGACAATGTAATCTAAAGCCGCTAAATGTGACAGTCACTGTATTAACCAGATGACAAACAAAACAAAAAACCCACTGGATATGCAAAGAAAAAAGAAAAAAAACAGTCATCAAGAGATTAAACAGTAAAAGAAGCAGACAAATAGAACAAAACAAAAAGCTATATTAACCAGCAGAAAAACAAAACAGAACAAAATCTCACTGGATATGCAAAGAATAAACAACAACCAAATGGTCACGAGGTAAAACACTAAATGAAGGAGACCCAGAGATGATTCAGATATTAGAGTTATCTGATAAAAATTTCAAAAAAACTACAATTAGTATGTTAAAGAAATTGGAGGAAAAAGTGGACAAAATGGATGAAAACAGAGTACTTCAGTGGAGAATTTGAGCCTATGAATAGGAATCAAATGGATATTCTAGAAATGTAAGTTGAAATATCTATATTCAAGAACTATTTGAATGGTTACAGCACCAGTCTAGACTCAAAGTTAATCACAGAAAATATTTTAACTGAACACAGAAGGAAAAAGTAATGAAAAGGAACAAAGTATGAGAGAGATATTGGATATAGGCAAAAAAGTCAATATACAATTAATTTGAGTCCCAGAAGAAGAGGCAAGAGAGACAAGCATCAGCAATATTTAAAGAATGATGGCTGAGAATTTTCCTATCTAGCAAATGATAAAGCTCACAGATTCAACAGTCTTCACAAACACCAAGCAGGATAATAAAAGAAAACCACACCTAAGCACACCACAGTCACACTTCTGAAAATTTGAGATAAAAGGAAATCTTTAAAGCTGCCAGAAAAAAAACACAACACAATATCTCCTGAGAAAACAACAATAAAGATAATAGTTGATATTGTAACAAAAATTTATGGAAGTTGGAAGGCAATAGAATAACATATTTAAACAGCCGAAAGGGGGGAGGGGGGAAACCCAACCTAGATTTCCATACCCTCCCTTGGAAAAAAGAAAAAAAAACAGAAAGTCTTTTTAAAAGTTCTCAGACAAATAAGCTGCAAAATTGCATCCCTAGCAGACTAACATGATAATAAATCCTAAAGGACTTTATTCAGGTTGAAGGTAAATGATCTCATATCTTCATACTGAGGAAATATAAGAAACTCTTGATTATTGAAATAACAATCATAACAAATATTTGTGTGGTTTATACAAAGGGAAGCAATAAAATATATAAAATCAATAATGGTGTGTGTGGGGTAAATGGAGACAAACTGTTATAAGATGTTCACATTATTTGTGACAATGACAGGTACACTGTAATAAGTTAAGAATACATAATTTAAATTCTAGGATTAAGTACTAAAAGGCTGATAGTAACAGGAAAACAAAAAGATAAAATGGAATATTAAAATCCTTCATTAATAAAAATAAGGCATGAAGGGAGGAAGAAAATAACAAATAGAAAAAATAGAAAACCAAACAGCAAGGTAGTAGACTTAATCACAATTTAATTATTTTACAATCAGAGTGAACGTAAAGGATCAAAACTCCCAGTTTAAAAACACAGATTGTTTCTTCCCACTGTCTTGGAGCCTGTAGAGGCTGCTTGGGAACAGGACTTCTAAAACAGCAAATTTGTCTGGTAGGCTATGGTTGAAATCCATTTTTGCCAGTTATACGTGAGGTTTCTGGAACTGGAGGGAACACACAACTCTTCTTAAAATTGAAGGTATTTATGCCCGAGATGTAACTGAATTCTGTCTAGGCAAGAGATGTGCTTATGTGTATAAAACAAAGAACAACACAGTGGCTCTTGGTGGCAAATCGAACAAAACCAGAGTATCCTGGGGAAAGGAACTGACACTCATGGAAACAGTGGCATGGCTCGTGCCAGATTCCAAAGCAACTCTCCTGCTAAGGCCATTGGACACAGAATTCATGTAATGCTGTACCCCTCAAGGATTTAAACTCATTGAAAAGTAAATAAATAAAGGTGGATTCTCTTGTAAAAAAAAAAGATTGTTAGTAGATTTTTTAAAAGGCCCAATTATATGCTGCTTACAAAAGACACATCAAAATACACCAAAATATGAAAACAAAAATAAGTTTAGTAGAAAGGATGGTTCAAATATGTTATTTGAACACCTAACCAAAGAAAGCAAATTTCATTATATTAAACCAAAAAAAAAAAAAAAGAGAGGTAAATTTTAGGGCGAGAAGCTACCATGTGAAATAAAGAGGGAAATTCCATATTGGTAAAGCAGTTAATTCAACAAAAAGCAACAACAATGCTAAATTATATGTACCTAAGAACACATCTCTAAAATGCATAAAGCAGCAGTTTACAGAACAAAAGAACTGATAAATTCAATCATATTAGAAGAATTCAACACAGCTTTCCCAGTAACTTATAAAATAAAAAATTAAAATATAGAATATCTAAATAACGCTACCAACCAATTTTATCTATTTAGTATTTATAGGATACTACACCCCAGAGTATAGAAAATATATTCTTTTCTAATGTATATGAATCATTTATCAAAACATGCTTCAGCCCATGAAGCAAATTTCCATAAATTTCAAGAATCAGAAATTAATGGTGTATTTTTTCTGATCACCAGAATTAAACTAGTACTTACTCCCAGAACTATAACTTAAAAATCTCAAAATATTTAGAAATTAAGGAATATGCTTCAAAAATAATCTATGGGTCAAGGAAGTAAGTACAATGGAAATTATAAAATATTCTGAGCTGACTATAATGAAAATGCAACCTATCAAAACTTGTGAGTGGCAGCTAAAGGAGTATTCAGAAATAAATGTATAGATCTAAATGCACATTTAGAAGAATAGTTGTAAGCCAATGAGCTAAGCTTCTAATGCAAGAAGTTAGAAAAAGAAGCTCAAAGGAAATCCAAAGGATGCAGAAAGAAGGAAATAATACAAATATGAGCAGAAATCAATAAAATAGAATAGATACACAATGGAGTATATCCACATAACCAAATATTGTTTACTGAAATTAATAAAATTGGAAAGACACTAGCAAAATTGAATAAGAAAACAGAAAACACAAAATACCAATATCAAGAATGAGATATTATGAGTACCTTTATGCCAACAAATATAAATATTTAGATGAAGGGACAAATTCCTTGAAAAATACAATTTATCAAAATATAATCAATAAGAAATAGAAAATCTGAATAATCTTATGTCTATTAAACAAACTGAAACTCTTATAACAAACCTTTCTACGAAGTACACTCCAAGCACAGATGGCTTCATTAGAATTCACTAGAATTACCCATCACATATTTAATGAAGAAAATATTAATTTTACACAAATTATTTCAGTAAATAGAGGATATAAAGTCAGCATAACCTGAATATAAAATTTAACAAGAATATTATGGAAAAGGAAAATTACATACCAATATCTTTCATAAACAGGCACAATAATCATAAACAAAATTAGCAAATGAGATATATTCCAGGGTAGCAAAGGCAGTTTAACAAAAATCAAGTAATGAAATTTGCCACAGTAGCGAAGTAAAGGTGAAAACCCAGATCATCCTCTCAGTAGAGTCAGAAAAAACACTGATAAAAGTGAACATCAATTCAAAATTAAAACATCTCAAAGGCAGGATGTCAGGGAAATTTCTCAATCTGAAAAAGGGCATCTAAGAAAATTTCACAGCTAATGTTATACAATTATGGTAAAATATTGAAAAATATTGCCCTAAAATCAGGAAAAGACAAGGATCTTCACTACACCACTTCTATTTGACATTGTATTAGAAGTCCTAGCCAGTGTGATAAGACAAGAGAAAGAAGTAAGTATACAGATTGAAAAAGATTGAAGTAAACTGTCTTTACTACGAAAAACATATTGCATTGAAAATATTTTAAGTCTATGAAAGAAATACTAAGATGAAATTTGAATTTAAGAACATTGCATGATACAAGTTCAATATATAAAAATCAATTGTATATGTATGTGTTGTGAACAAACAATAGAAAAAAATTAACTTTTACAAATGCCAATTATAATGGTATTCAAAAACAATATTCAGGAATAAATTTGATAAAAGATCTGTAAGATATTTATATTGACAACTACAAATCATTGTGATAAAATTTAGCAAAGACCTAAATGAATGGATATACATAATGTTCTTGGAAGAGAAAACTTGACATTATTGAGGTGGCAATTTTTCCCAATTGGACCTATAGATTCAATATAATCCTAATCAAAATCCCAAGCAACACTTTTGTAGCTAATCAATAAGTTGATTCTAAAATTTATATGAAAACCCAAGGAGCTCCAGCCAAGATGGAGACATAGGTAGACATGCTTCACCTCCTTGCACAACTAAAAGAAGGAAATGACCAATTTAAAAATAAAAACAACTAGAACTGCGAGAACATTGAACTGCATGGAAGTCCAACAACCAAAGAGTTAAAGAAGAGACATTCATCCAGACTGGTAGGAGGGGAAGAGCTGGGCAGTTGGGGCAGAGAGGACATACAGAATGGTGGTGGCTAGCAGACCAGGCAGTCCCACATTTGCATGCAGATAAACTGGGAGGAACAACTGGGGAATGAGACAGACCATGCAACCCAGGGTTCTAGCACAGGGAAAATAAAGCCTCAGAACCTCTGGCTGTAAAAACCTGTGGGAGTTGTGGTGGTGGAAGAAACTGCCAGTCTCTTGAATGCAGGGTGAGCTAAGCAAGGGTCATTGTTCCCTCTCTGACCCCTCCCACACATGCGGTGCCACATTGCAGCAAAGTGGGTTGCCCTACCATGGTGAATACCTAAGGCTCCACCCCTTACAATGTAACAGGTGTCCTGAGACAAAGAAATATGGCCCAAATGGAAGAACAGATCAAAACTCCAGAAAAGATCTAAGTGAAGAGGAGATAGCCAACCTCTCAGATGCAGAGTTCAAAACACTGGTAATCAGGATGCTCACAGAAATGATTGAGTACAGACACAAAATAAAGGAAGAAATGAAGATTATACAAAGTGAAATAAAGAAAAATATACAGGGAACCAACAGTGAAGGGAAGGAAACTGGGACTCAAATCAATAATTGGGAACAAAAGGAAGAAATAAACATTCAACCAGAACAGAATGAAGAAACAAGAATTCAAAAGAAATGAGGAGAGGCTTAGGAACCTCTGGGACAACTTTAAATGTTCCAACATCTGAATCATAGGGGTGACAGAAAGAGAAGGGGATAAGGAGGGAATCTTTAAAGCAGCAGGAGAAAAGAAGAGAGTTACCTATAAAGATAAAGTTAAGACTATCAGCTGATTTCTCAGAAGAAATCTTACAGACAAGAAGGGGCTGGAAAGAAGTATTCAAAGTGATGAAAGGCAAGGACCTACATCCAAGATTGCTCTATCCAGCAAAGCTATCATTTAGAATGGGAGGGCAGATAAGGTGCTTTCTAGATAAGGTCAAGTTAAAGAAGTTCATCATCACCAAACCTTTATTATATGAAATGTTAAAGGGACTTACCTAAGAAAAAGAAGATCAAAACCATGAACAGGAAAATGACAACAAACTCACAACTACCAACAGCTGTACCTAAAACACACACACACACACACACACACACACACACACACACACACAAAACAAACTAAGCAAACAACTAGAACAGGAACAGAATCACAGAAATGGAGATCACATAGAGGGAGATCAGCAGGAAGTGGGAGAATGGGGGAAAGTGTACAGGGAATAAGAAGCATAAATGGTAGGTACAAAATAGACAGGGGGAGGTTAAGAATAGTACAGGAAATGGAGAAGCCAAAGAACTTATATGTACAATCTATGGACATGAACTAAGGGTGGGAGGTGATGCTGGAGGGAATGGGGGTACCAGGTGGAGGGCGATAAAGGGGAGAAAAAAGAACAGGACAACTGGAATAGCATAATCAATAAAATATAGTTACAAAACTTATATGAAAACCCAAAGAACCTACAAACTAATGTTGAAAAAGAACACAAGTAGAGGATACTATAATAATGAAATACAACAGATCAATGGAACAGAACAGAAAGTAAAGAAATAAATCCACACATGTATGATGATTGCTTTTTGACAAAAGATCCAAGGTCATTCACCAGGAAATGAAGAGCACAACTGGATATTTGTATGGAAAAAAATAACTTTGGCTTTTGTCTCATAGTGTACACAAAAATTAATTCAAGATGGATCAGATACCTAACCATAAAATCTAAACCTTTAAAGTTTTTAAAGAAAACATGGGAGAATATTTCAATGAACTTGGGGTAGGAAAATATTTCAAATGGGACACAAAAATACTAGCCATAAAATTAAAAACTCATAAATTAGACTTCATAAAAAGTAAAAATTTCTGACCGTCAACACCATTATGAAAATAAAGAGGCAAGCCACAGAGTGGTTGCATATGTTTTTCAATACATACATTTATAAAGGACTTGGATCCAGAATACATAAAGAAGTCAGTAAGGGAAAGGAAAACAACTTTATAAATGGGCAAAACCCTTAAATAGATACTGGACAAAAGAAGATGTCCAAATGGCCAATAAGGACATAAAAGAAGCTCTATACCATTAGTCATTAGAAATATTCAAATTAAAACATAATGAGATACTATGTCATATCATTTAGAGTAACTAAAATTTAAAGGAATGATTATAGTTCCACACCCCTTCCACTTTCCTTTTCTTCTTCCCTTTTCTTCCCTTCCCAAAAGATTCAGTCCTAGAGCCCTTCATTATGTGGAGCAGAGCTAGTCAGGTGCCACATGATTGAGATTTGGGTTAGAACAGTGTATCAGAGCTCTGGCAGGGTGACGGGGGCAACCATGTTCAGGGACAGTCAGTCCTACATGGCATATCAAAGCAGGGTGAGACAAGTACTCACAGAGAGAGAAGCAAGGTGTTAGATGTCTGAGCCTGAACAGAAGGAGCAGTGAGTCCATACGGGAGATGGCCCGACATGAGCTAGGATCTGAGCTGGGTGAGAAGGATGTTCATGTGAGGGTGGCCCAGCGTGGGGAGTTGGAGCCAATGTGAACTGAGGAGGGCATCCACTTGGACAGGAGCTCCAAAGCAGGCCTCCAAAAGCTGAGCGTGGAGAGGGTGGTATCCTGGTAGAGGAGTGATCTGGAGTTGGGTACCAGAGAGTAAGCACAGTGAGGAGGGAGACCACCTTGGGGAGGGGACAGCAGTGGAGATGGGAGACTACACACACTCAGCAATTGATCAAATAATAAATACAATAAGAATAACACATGTCAGACAAAGGAGCAACCCATTTGGAAAGGGGAAAAGCTAAAGTGAATTCGATGAATTAGATCGAAATTGGAAGTATTGTTGTAGATTAATGGTTTTTAATATATGTAGAGAGGTATAGAAATAAACATAGATATGAATGTATGGGCTTGGTGTATGTGTCCATCCACATATTCCCTAGTTCTCTCCTGAGAGAGGCATAGGGAGTGGTGATATGCTAATAATAATGAGCATAACATGTACCTAAATCCATTATATATATATTCAATTACCGTTTACAATGAATATTATTTTGTATTTGTTTCCAGTGAATAGCATAGTGGTTAGACAATCATATACTTTATAAAGTGTTCACCCTGATATTTCCAGTACCCATTAGGCACCATACATAGTTATTACCACATTATTGATTATATTTCCTATGCTGTACTTCATATCCCCATGACTATTTTGTAACTAATTGTACTTCTCAATCCCTTCATCTTTTTCACCCAGTCTCTCAACGCCCCTCCCCTCTGGCAATCATCATTCTGTTGACTGTATCTAAGTCTGTTTCTGTTTTGTTTGTTTGTGTATATTGTTCTTTAGGTTCCACATATAAGTGAGATCATGTATTATTTGCCTTTCTCTGACTGGCTTATTTCGCTTAGCATAATACCCTCTCAGTCCATCCATGCTGCTACAAATGGTAATATTTCATTCTTTTTCTATTTTTAAATCCTCACCTGAGGACATGCTTACTGATTTTTAGAGAGAGGAGAAGGGAGGGAGAGAGAGAGAAACATCGCATGCACCCGCACTGGGGATGGAACTCACAACTTAGGTATATGCCCTAACTGGGAATCGAACCCATGACCTTTTGGTTTATGGGATGTTGCTCCAACCAACTGAGCCACACTGGCCAGGGCAATTTACTCCTTTTTTAAGATGGCCAATTAATATTTTATTGTATATATGTACTGCCACTTTTTTATCCACTCTTCTATTGACAGGCACTTGAGTTACTTCCATAGCTTGGCTATTGTAAGTAATACTGCAATGAACATAGGGAAGGATATATGCCTTTGAATTAGTGTTTTGCATTTCTTCAGCTATATACCCGAAAGTGGAACTGCTGGGTTATAAGGCAGTTACATTTTTAATTTTTTGAGGAACCTCCGTACTGTTTTCCATAGTGCTTGCACCAATTTTCATTCCCACCAACAGGGCACAAGTGTTGCTTTTTCTCCACAACCTCGCCAACACTTGTTTGTTGATTTATGGATGAGAGCCATTCTGATAGGTATGAGGTGATATCTCATTGTAGTTTTAATTTGCATGCTTCTGATGATTAGTGACATTGAGCATCTTTTCATGTCTATTGGTCATCTATATGTCCTCTTTGGAGAAATGTCTATTCAGGTCCTCTGCCCATTTTAAAATTGGATTGTTTGTTTTTTTGGTGTTGAGTTGTATGAGGTCTTTATTTAAATTTTGGATATTAAACCCAATGATACATTTGCAGATGTATCTTTGGTGAATATGTTTTACCATTCAGTAGATTGTCATTTAGTTTGTTGATGGTCTAAATACCGTTCTTCACACAAACAAAACAAAACTCTTTGGAGAAACGGCTGATTTCCAGGGTGAGCAGGAAAGTACAAGGTGACCCTGGATATTCTTATGCCAGAAAGCAAAGAATTGTTCCAGTAATGTTTGGGACAAGTCAAAGGACATAAAAGCCAGTTTGTAAGGTCAAATATGGTACAATTTGACTATCAAAATAAATAATGATAATAATAGATTATGGCCCACTGAAGGACACAGGAAACCATGACTTCATACAGATATCAATTAACCTGTAAACAAATTAAAAGTCTGGGAAGCAATGCAATAAGTTACCCTAATCTCAGAAAACCTGCCCATAAAAGCATTGATTACAAAAGGAAAAAATTAACTTTACAGTGAAGAAGCCTTGCAAACACCACTTTATTCAAATGATCAAAGTGAACATCATCAATAACAGGACAAATTAAATTCACGTGCTTTTATGAAAATCTTGCCAAAGATGTATAACCTGAATGTAATTATGAGAAAACATCAGACAAATGCAAATTTGAGGCCATCCTACAACATAATTGGCTTAGAAACTTCAAAACTTTAGAAAAGAAAAGCTGAGAAAGTTCCAGTTTGATGGAGGCTAAAGAAATTGAACAACTAAATGCAATGCATGCTTTTTAAATGGATTCTTTTACTGGAAAGAACATTATTGGGATGATTGTTGAAGCTTGAATAGTGTCTGAGGGTTAGGTAGTTGTAATGGACCAATATTAACTTCTGAATTTTGATGGTTATGTGTATGAAATACACACTAAAGAATCACCAGGAGATGGGACATCAGGTTGGCAACTTATTCTAAAATGGTGACAGAAAGAACTGTCTCTGTACTCTACTTGTGACTTTTATGATTGTGTAAAATTTTTTAAAACTATTAAAATTATTGGGTTGGTCAAAAAGTTCATTGTTTTTTTTTTTCTGTAGATGGCTCTAGTAGTGCTTAGTTGTCTTTAATTTCATTCAAAACAATTTTGCTAAATTGCATTGTGACAGTTGTCAGGTATGTTTAAAAAAACATCAAAATTGGTGAATTTTTGTGTAGCCATTTTACTATTGAAGATGGAAGAAAATAAGCAACGTTTTTTGGCATATTACGTTTTATTACTTCAAGAAAGGTAAAAAAGCAACTGAAACACACAAAAAAGATTTGTGCAGTGTACGGAGAAAGTGCTGTGACTGATTGTGTCAAAAGTGGTTTGTGAAATTTTGAGCATCGTTGGAAGATGCTCCATGGTCGGGTAGACAGGTTGAAGATAATAGCAATCAAATTGAGACATCAGTTAAGAACAATCAATGTTATACCACACAAGCAAAATGAACCACCACCAACTACACCGAAGGGCAGTCTTACACTAAGGTGATGTCGTGTATATATGGGGATTGGAAGGGAGTCCTCTATTATGAGCTCCTTCTGGAAAACCAAAGTATTAATTCCAACAAGTACTGCTCCCAATTAGATCAACTGAAAGCAGCACTCCACGAAAAGCATCAGAATTAGTCAACAGAAACTGCATAATCTTCCATCAAGATAACACAAGACCACATGTTTCCTTGATAACCAGGCAAAAACTGTTACAGCTTGGTTGGGAAGTTCTGATTCATCTGCCCTCCTCACCAGACATTGCACCTTCAGATTTCCATTTATTTTGGTCTTTACAAAATTCTCTTAATGGAAAAAATTTCAATTCCCTGGAAAACTGCAAAAAGTACCTGGAACAGTTCTTTGCTCAAAAAGATAAAAAGTTTGAGAAGGTGGAATTCTGAAGTTGCCTGAAAGGTGGCAGAAGGTAGTGGAAAAAAACAGTGAATATGCTGTTTAATAAAGTTATTGGTGAAAATGAAAAATGTGTCTTTTCTTTTTAAAGACTGAATGAACTTTTTGGCCAGCTCAATATACGCACATACGCACAAAAGATAATATTGTTCACAGCGTTGGTGAGGCCATGGAGCAGCTGTCCCACACTGTTGGTGGGTGGTTAAATGATAAACCACTTCAAAAAAAATGTGTCTGTTTCTTTTTTTAAATTTGTAATTGTATTTTTTCTGCTACCATTTATCTCCCTTATATCCCCTTCTTCCCCACCTCCACAATCACCACACTGTTGTCCATGTCTAGTCCTTTTTCCCTTTTGCTTGTGTGTTTCTTATAAAATTAAATTTACATGTATTCGATGGCCCAGTAATTTCACTTGTAGAAATGTCCACCAAAAGGCTTGTACTAGAATGTTCTTAGCAGATTTGACGTAGCCCAAAACCAGAAAGAACCCAAATGTTCATCAATAAATGAATAGATAAATAAATTTCATTTATCCATACAATGGAACACGATTAAGCAATAAATAGGAATGAACTGCTAATACACAGAACAACATGGATGAATCTCAAAAGAATTGAGTGAAAGAAGCCAGATGCAATTTATGTTTATGATTCCATTTATATTAAGTTCAAGAACAGTCAAAACTAAACTATAGAGATTGATTTAGAACAGTTCTTACTTTGGGGGAATGGAGATTGACTGGAAGGGAGCCAGAGGAAACTTTCTGGATGCAGAAATGTTTTATATCTTGATCAGGTGGTGGTTATATGAGTGCATATATTTGTTAAAAGTCATCATACTATACACTTGGAATCTATGCATATTATTTTGGTAAACTATACCTCAATTTAAAACGCTTTAGTCTTAGCAGGGTGGCTCAGTTGATTGGAACATTGTCCTGTACACAAAAAGGTTGCAGGTTCAATTCCTGATCAGGGCGCATACCTAGGTTGCCAGTTCAATCCCCAGTCAGGGAGCGAATGGGAGGCAACAGATCCATGTTTCTCTGTCACATTGATGTTTCTCTCTCTCTCTCTCTCTCTCCCTCTCCCTCCGTCCCTGAGTTCCTTCTCTCTAAAAATCAATAAACATATCCTCAGGTGAGGATTAAAAAGTATATTTTTTAAAGCACTGGCCTCTGTGGCTCCGTTGGTTGGAGCACTGTCCAGTAAACTGAAAGGTTGCAGGTTTGTTTCCTGGTCAGTGTGCGTGCTAGAGGCAACAGATGGATGGTTCTCTCTCTCTCCCTCTTGTCCTCTCTCTCTAAATTCAATGAACATGTCCTCAGGTGAGGACATGCTCATTTAAAATTCACTAAATCATCAGCAGTGGTTCTCTCTAGGGGGTAAATTCTTTCATTTTCAAAAATGTTATATATTTTTTAGGTGTTTGAACATTTTTCAAGAAGCATGTCTTAATTATTAAAAAGAGCCACATTTGACTCTCTGTTGCCAAGATGGCGCTTGAACAGCAGGACATAATCTCAGACACGTTGAAAAAGATGTTTTCAGCTCTAAAATAATGCTGCAAAAGGTCCAAGAGAGATGTTCTGAACAAATGCAAGATTTCAGGAAATGAGCCCCGACTGGTGTGGCTCAGGTGTCTAGGCATCATCCCGCAGAGTAACAGGTCCCTAGTTCGATTCCAGATTAGGGCACATGCCTGGGTTGTGGGCTTGATCCCCAGCTGGGGCACGGGCAAGAAGCAGGGGGTTGATGTGTTCTCTCTTACATCAATGTTTCTCTCCCACTCTTTCCCCTTCCCTTCCCCTTTCTCTAAAAATAAATAAATAACATCTTTAAAAAAACGATTTTACCAAATGTTGCAAGGAGTCTGGAACCCTTATGGTAGTAAAATGTTGGAAAGAGAATTCTGCATTGAAAGAATGTCTAATGGTTTACTATAATGATCCTGCCTTTTATGAAGAATGCAAAATGGAATACCTGAAGGAAATAATTCAGAAAAACTGGAATTCCTCCCAAGAAATGGCTACAGAAGCTTCCAACAAATGTGTAGGCACATAGTCAAATGATTCTCAGTAATTCTATTCATGGAAATCACAATTACCTAAAGTAATGGACTCAAGGAAGTGTGCTTGCTTTATCCTAAGTTATGGAAATTTAATTTTATCTGAAATAAAGATTTGTTCAAGTTAAAGTAAATAAGGTAAAATAAAAGAGCCACATTTAGGTTCTCAAAGTATAATTACATAAAGATAGGATTTGTCCAGTGGGTGCTCAAGAAACTAGTTATTTCAGGAGAAAATTAAGTTAGAACTCTCCCTTTTAATATATACCAAAAATAAAAAGTAGGTGAAAGAGTTAATGTATAAAATCAAGCCATAAATAATAGAAAATAGAAGTTAATATTGATCTGATTTCTGAATGGCAAGTAAATTTTTTAATACTAAAAACAATGTTAGGAATCTAAAGGAATAGATTTTTGCTACATAAAAATATTAAAATATATAAAAATATAAAATTAAATGCAATAGGAAATTGGGGGAATTTATGAAAACATAATATTTGACACATTTATAGGCAAAGTATGTGAATTCTAGGAGGAAAGGTAGAATAGAGAGGAAGAGGGAGAGAGAGAAAAAGAAGGAAAGATAAAAGAGGGAAAGGGAAGGGAGGGAACCAAAAAACGGCTAATCAACAAGTGAGTAAAATGCAACTTGAATTTTACCTATCAATTTAGCAAACCTTTTTACATTATAGCATTTGACGGCAGTCACAGAGTGGCAAGATGACTTCTTGGTCACTACTATAAATTGCTACATTTCTGGAAATCAATCTAGAAATGTGTATGAATGATCTTTAACATGTTTATATTCTTTGAATCAGAAATATCGCTTTTTGGAATCTGTCCAAAAGGAGCAATTTTTAAAAGTCGCTCTTTTTAGGATTATTCATAATAGCCAAAATAATAAAAATAACCTGAATGCCCACATGGTGAGACCAGTTTGTTAAATCGTCGAGTATATGTTTGATGGATTAGTCTACCATTAAATGGTGTTTACAATGAGCTTTTAACAACATGTTTTTTTAAATGCTTTTTAAAATGGTCATGATAAATTAAGGATGGTAAGACTGGACTCCAATTTGGCTCTGAAACAGAAATTCCCTGTTGGTGAAAAAACGGTCTTTAGACACACCACGTTTCCACCCCCCTTCGTTGTATTGCAAGTATATTAAACGTTAAGTGGTACCTCTGCACCCATATACATGTGTAGTATTCAGGATTTGCTCAGGAAAACACAAACCACTCTACGTCTTCTGGGTAGAAAGGGTTTAATACGGCATTAGAGGCTTACACGATTGTTGGAAGAGCGGATATAGCGAAGCTCAGGGCAGCTGGTGCGAAGCTACAGTGGACGCTGGAGGTCTCAACCCGAAGCGGGTGGCTCCTGAGAGCTTGCTGGGAAGCCTTGGTGACTCTTATATCTGTGTAGCATCTGGCTGTCACCACCTCTAGAGAATAATAGGTTCCCTTTTCCTTCTGCGTTCCAAATTTTCCCCAAATTCCTTCCAAGCAAACTCCAACCTGGAACGGGGGGGCATTCTGGGAAATGTAGTTCCCTGCCGCTCTGCATTGCAGAGGAGGGGTGGGAGTGACGCTGAGTGCAAAGCAGTCTCTCCCGCACCACGTGCCCTTTCTGAGAATCAAACACATACTTACCTGTCAGAGTCTGGTAAGTCAGGAGGCCACAGGCATCAGGATTAAATAGAAAATAACCTGGTTTATAGCTAACAGAGGCTGTATTATAGATTTTATTATTAAAATAATTAATTTGCCAAATGTATGGCATTCTCAGCTTATTTTATTACAGGGTTGCAAAGGAAAACAAAAGACAAATCTATATTATTTAAACTGAGTTATACAACCTTTTAAAGAAAGTTTAGAAAATGTAGCATTTAAAAACTGTTCACCTGAAAGCTTCATACACCAGTAGGAATGTAAAATGTTGCAGCTGCTGTGGGAAGTGAGTCTGGCAGTTCTCCAGCCACTTTCTTTCGGGGATGATAAAAATGTTGTAAAATTAGTGTTGGTGGCTGTACAACTCTGTGAACACACTAAAAATCATTGAATTGTACACTTTTTTAAAAATAGTGCCAAAAATACATAACATGTATCATTTGAACAATTTTATTTATTTATTTTTAGAGAGAGGGGAAGGGAAAGAGGAGAGAAACATTAATGTGTGGTTGCCTCTCACACGCCCCCTACTGGGGGCCTGGCCCTAAACCCAGGCATGTGGCCTGACTGGGAATCGAAATAGCGACCCTTTGGTTCACAGGCCAGCACTCAGTCCACTGAACCACACCAGCCAGGGCTGTTTGAACAACTTTTTAAGTGCATGGATCTGTGGCTTTAAGTACATTTACACTGTTGAACAACCATCACCACTATCCACCCCCAGAACACTTTATCTTGCAAAATTAAAACTCCAAACCCCGCTAAATAATAACTCTCCATTCCCTCCTCTCTCCAGCTCTTGGCAACCACCATTCTACTTTCTGCCTCTAGGAATTTGACTATTTTAGGTATCTCATATCAGTGGACTCATACTTTGTCTTCTTGTAACTGGCTTATTTCACTGAGCATAATGTCCTCAAGGTTCATCCACAAAGGAGTATGTGACAGAATTTCCTTCTTTTTTAGACAAGATCATAATCCATTGTCTGTATGTAGTGTATTTTGTTAATCCATTCATCTGTTGATAGACACTTAGGTTGCTTCTGCCTTTTGGCTGTTGTAAATAATGCTGTTTTGAACATAGGTGTTCAAATATCTTTTCAAGGCCCAGCTTTCAATACTTTTCGGTATATGCTTAGGAGTGGAATTGCTGGGCCATACAGAAATTGGTTTTTTTTTTTTGTTGAACTACCATACTGTTTTTCATGGTGGCTGAAGCATTTTACATTACTACCAGCAATGTATATTGCTGTAGTAATGAGTTCCAGTTTCTCCACATCCTGGTCAACACTTGTTATTTTCTATTAAAAAAATATTTTTTTAATGATAGCCAACTTAATGAGTGCGAAGTGGTATCTCATTGCAGGTTTTTTTGTTTTCATTTTTATTTTTTATACTTCACAATTTCAGTCTCTGTGCTGCCAAAGCAGGCACTCATTGTGGTTTTGATTTGCATTTTGAATTGTTCATTTTTAAAGAGGGAATTTTACGATAAGTGAATTATATCTCAGTTTACAAAACTAATCACTGAGAGGCCCTTTTAGCTCTGAGCATACCTAATATCCAGATTTTGGCTTCTAAATATCTTCCTTCACTAACGGGGACCTAATCTGGGGCAGTAAAAGTACAAAGTGAGCCTGGGACATTTCATTATGCCAGAAAGCAAGGAATCACTCAAATAATGATGGAGATAATTTGAACATCAAATGATTAATGGCTGTAATTGATTATAATATATTGCATAAATAACGATCCATGAATTCATGGTAATCAAAAGGAGAGAAAGAGAGAAAAGTGATTTTTTACAGAAGAGTGCTAGTGGATAGATGCAAAAGGAATGACAGAACTTAAAAACTACCAGTTTGCACCTCCTAGTGAAATAATTGATTCAAACAAAGATTGGTATGCTACAGCCATTACGTGAACAATTATTAGGAAACCAAATATTCACATGGTATCATCCCCAGTCACTTATTAATTGCAAATGAAAACATATACCTTTGCAATAAAGAAATCTGGCAATCTCACTTTAAACAAGTGATCAAATTCAGCATCACCAGTCATAGAAAAACTTGATATGTGTGCTTCCTAATGTGATTCAATATTAAATATACAGCATCAGTTATTAAGAATTCTCACTAAAATGTGTGGCCTGAATGTAACCAATCTTCTCTAGATCTGACCTTCATTTCCCAGGAATTTAGGGACAGAGGGACAAACTAAAGGACAACCTGTAGGACTATTCTATAAAGCAATTGACCTGAAATCTTCAAAAAGTCAATGCCATGAAAACAAAAAAAGAAACCTATATAATTTTATTAACCAATGTCACCCCCATACATTCAATAAAAAAAAAAAATTTAAAGCAGCAGAAGCAAAGGAACTGATGTAGATTAAAAGACACCTGAGAGACCTAATGAAACAATAACAACAAAACACCACACCTGTTCAGTAAGGGCCTCCTGCTGGCTGCATATAGATTTTGTAAATTGATGCTACAATGATTCAGGCACATTATTTATCATGCTTCAGTGATAATCTAAAGTATTTATTATCACTTTTAACGAATGGAAATTTTTCTTGAAATCTTTTTCTTATTCCTTCCTGTATGGGAAAAGAAATCACAATCACATAAATGGCCGTCCTTGAAAACATGTAAGAGAGCATGTGCTTCAGGCTCTTTGCATGATTTACCACTAAATCACAGACTTAGCCTGCAAGAAAGTAAAAATGTATGAAACAATATTTCATTTCATTGGGCATGCAAAGACTTGTTAATGGCATTAACTGCAGTATGGGCCACTCCATAACAATATTTCTAAACAACATGAAGCTTTTAAAACAGAAATAAGCAAGGCACAAATGTGAGCCCAATTTTCTAATAGTCATGTTAAAAAGTAAAAAGAAATAGGTAAATTTAACTTTAACGATATATTTTGTTTAACCCAATACATTTAAAACATCATCATTTTAATAAATAACATAAAAATTATTAAAGAGATATTTAATGCTTTTTATTTTACCCTCTTTGGAATCTGGTATGTAATTTACACTTTCAGCACATTTCAGTTTGGACTGGCCACATTTTGTATACTCAGTAGTGGCTTACATGTTAGACAGAATATTAATACTGAAATACTGAGTCTAAATAAAATTGGTTTTAAGTGCTATACACGAACAGTATAAAATGCAAATTTTTCAAAATTGAATTTTCCTAATACATACTTTTGATTTGCTTTTGCACTAGCACTTTCTTCAGGGATAAAAAAAAATACGCTGAAAAAAATCGGTTTACCTACCAATTGACTATATTTCTGTACTTAGGATAAAAAAAGAAAAAAAAAACAACTGGAGATAACAGTGAGTGGTAAAAAAAAAAAAAGAACTTCCAGTTTGCACATATACATTCGAAATAATTGAACACTGAATTAGCTTATAATACAGTTTGCTTGTCATGAGTGTCTGAATGCAAGGGACATAAATGTTTCAAATCCTGCTGATTCTCCCTTCAAACATGCTTTAGAAATTTTTCTTCTAAGTTCCCACTGCCCAGATCTTAATCCAAGTTCTTTTCCACTGGCACCTGGGCCAGAGAAGACCCCTGTTTTCTCTGCTCCAGAAGTTGTCGCAGCCTTGCCTCACAGATAACACTGGATCTGTTCTTTTTCATGTCCCTGCCACACAGACGCCCCTATAGGTGCAACTTAGTCACTTCATTGTGTCACAGTCATCCTGGATGGAAGTTTTCCATTATCTGACCAACCCTGTCTTTCCACCTAGAATGCTCTCCACCTTCCCTCAGCAACCCAGGCTCAGCCCTAGTGTTACACTTCCTGTCATGCCATTTCCCTCAGCTAAGACATTCCGCCTCCCTCTGTCTGGTTAGTTAAGTCCTATTGTCTTTCCCTGACTTGTGTAAGTTTCATCTTTCAAGGAAGCTTTGCTGTCTCAACTGTTGAGAGGCTACTTTCACCTCCTTCCGCCTATGTTGTCCACTACCTGTCATCCACTGCCATTCATTATCTCATGACTGTCCTCATGTATACCTTACCTTTCTTGTGTGCCTGCAGTGCCAGATCACAGAGCCCCACATGTTGCTGCCTCTTTGGCAGTATGCCACATGGGTCTGAGCCCATAACAGGCACCTGTAAATACTCACAATGCCCTCCCAAGGCTTCTCGAAATTTAGAGTTATGTAGAAAGTCTAAAAACATGCATAATGCTTATATTTGTAAAAAGTATGTGTGAGACCCATGTCACTTCTGCTCATATTTCACTGACCAAAGACCAACATGATGTCAATGGGGTGAAGAAATAGGCTCCTTCTAGAAGAATTCCTGCAAGTTGCAGGGCAACAGGTAAGGGGAGGTGAGGATATATAGTTCTTATCCAGGAAAGAGGGATAAAGTAATTGAGAACAATAATATATTACTATAGTATTTCCAAACAACAAAGACATTTTCCTACTTAATCGTAACCCATTGTCACGCCTAACAAAATAAATAATAATTCCTAAGTATCATCTAATTCCCATTCTACATTTAAAATTTGGCAATTAACCCAAAGCTATATTTAAAATCTAATTTATTCAAACTAGAATCCAACCAAGGACCAAGGTAACATAGTTACACATCTTTAAGTCTTTTAAGATCTAAAATGGTCAGGAGTTTCCATGTTTTCTTTCTTTGTTAAAAAAAAGATTTTACTTATTTTTATCTTTAGAGAGAGGGGAAGGGAGGAAGAAAAAGAGGGAGAAAAACATCAGTCAGTTGCATCTCGTCCGCACCCTTACTGGGGGGCCAAACCCACACCCAGGCATGTGCCCTGACGGGGAATCCAACCGTAGATCTCTCGCTTTGCAAGATGTCACCCAACCAACTGAGCCACACCAGTTAGGGCAGGAGCCTTCATATTTTCACCATGATATGTTTTTCAAGAGACTAGGGCAGTTGTCCTGTAGTATGTTCTACCTTCTGGATTTTTTGGTTGATTCCTCATGGTGTCAATGTGATCTGTTCCTCCACCCCTAGATTTCTCATAAAATGAAAATTAGATCTAAATAACCAGTTAATCTCAGGTTGAATATTTTTGGCAAGAATATTCATAGGTAATACTATGTTTCTCATAATACTTCACACCAGGAGACACCTGATGTCTTGCTGTCTTACCATGCAGGATGATAAGTTTTTTTCCTTTTCTTAATTATCACACTGTGGTGTGAAGCCCGTGAACTATGTGAATAGCCTGTTCCCCACCAACCTTCCCTTCAAAGGCTTTGGTATCCATTGATGAGCCTGCCTGAATGAATTATTTTTTCAGTTGAAGTAAAATGATAATTTTAATCATTACTTTTATGTTTGTTAGTAGCATTCTTGTATAAAGAAGGACTTCATCATTATCTGTAGTATATTTATGAGGTAGCTATTAGATTAAAAAATAAAACTCTTAGGATCTTATATATTGAGTTTTTAATCTTACTTTTAAAAATTAATATTATATCATGAACATTTTTCTACATATTTTTGAAAATAGTTTTGATGGCTGTATCAAATACATTATGGTGATGAATGACTATAATGAGTATTTTTTTTTAATTGTTGTTCTATTACAGTTGTCCTAATTTCCCCTGGTTGCTCTCCCCTGCCCTGTCCACCCCCCACTCCCACAGTCAGTCCCCACCCTGTTGTCCATGTCCCTGGGTCATTTATATCTGTTCCTTGACCAGACCCTTCCCCTTCTTTCCCCTCTGGTTCCTGTCAGTCTGTTCCTTGTTCCCATGCCCCTGGTTCTATTTTGCTCATTTATTTGTTTTTTTTCATTAGGTTCCTCTTATAGGTGAGATCATAAGGTATCTGTCTTTCACCACCTGGTTTACTTCACTTAGCATAATACTCTCTAGTTCCATCCATGCCGTCTGGAAGGCGAAGAGTTCCTTCTTTCTTTATGTTGCATAGTATTCCATTGTGTAAATGAACCATAGTTTTTTGATCCACTCATTTACTGATGAACACTTAGGCTGTTTCCAGCACTTGGCTATTGTAAATAATGCTGCTATGAACATAGGGGTGCATAGGTTCTTTTGAGTTGGTGTTTCAGGATTCGTAGGGTATAATCCCAGTAGTGGGATTGCTGGATCAAAAGGCAGTTCCATTTTTTGTTTCTTTGAAGAAATTCCATACTGTTTTCCAGAGTGGCTGCACCAGTCTGCATTCCCACCAGTGCATTAGGGTTCCTTTTCTCCTCGCCAGCACCTGTCATTTATTGATTTGTTAATGATGGCCATCCTGAGTGTGAAGTGGTATCTCACTATGGTTTTAATTTGCATCTCTCTGATGGCTAGTGATGTTGAGCATCCTTTCATATGCCTATGGGCCCTCTGTATGTCCTCCTTGGAGAAGTGTCTGTTCAGGTCCTTTGCCCATGTTTAATTGGATTGTTTGTCTTCCTGGCATTGAGTTATATGAGTTCTTTATATATTTTGGAGATCAAACTCTTGTCCTAGGTATCATTAGCAAATATGTTTTCCCCTATGGTTGGTTCCCTTTTCCTTTTGATGATATTTTCTTTAGCCGTGCAGGAGCTTTTTAATTTGATGTAGTCCCATTTGTTTATTCTTTCCTTTGTTTCCCCTGTCCTAGAGGATATATTGGTGAAATATTGCTGGGTGGGATATCTGAAATTTTACTGCCTATATTTTTCTCTAGGACTTTTATGATGTCATGGCTTATGTTTAAGTCTTTTATTCATTTTGAGTTTATTCTGGTGTATGGTGTTAAGTTGGTGGCCTAGTTTCATTTTTTTTGCATGTACCTGTCCAGTTCTCCCAGCACCATCTGTTGAAGAAGCTATTTTTGCCCTATTTCATGCTCCTGTCCCCTTTGGAAAATATTAATTGACCATAGACACATGGGTTTATTTCTGGGCTCTCTATTCTGTTCCAGTGATTTATGTGTGTTCTTATGCCAGTACCAGTCTGTTTTGATTACAGCAGTATTGTAATATAGTTTGATATCACATACTGTGATCCCTCCTATTTTGTCCTTCTTTCTCAAGATTACTGAGGATATTTGGGGTTGTTTTTGGTTCCATATAAATTTTTGAAATATTTTTCTTAAATCTGTGAAATATGTCATTGATATTTTAATAGGGATTACATTCAATCTATAGATTGCTTTGGGTAGTATGGACATTTTAATGTTAATTCTTCCAATCCGTGAACACGGTATATGCTTCCATTTATTTGTATATTCCTTAATTTCTTTCTTCAGTGTTCTGTAGTTTTCCAAATACAGGTCTTTTACTTCCTTGGTTAGGCTTATTGTTAGGTACTTTATTTTTCTTGTTGCTATAGTAAATGGGATCTTTTTCCTGGTTTCTGTTTCTGATATTTCATTGTTGGTATACAAAAATGCTTTTGATTTCTGAATATTGACTTTGTATCTTGGTATTTTGGCAAATTCCCTTATTAGGTCAAGTAGTTTTTTGGTGGAGCCTATAGGGTTTTCTATGTACGCTATCATGTCATTTGAAAATAATGACAGTTTACTTCCTCCTTCCCAATTTGGACATCTTTTATTTCTTTTTCTTGTCCAATCACTGTACCTAGCTAGAACTTCCAATACTATGTTGAATAAAAGTGATGAAAGCAGACACCCTTGTCTTATTCCTGATCTTAGTGGGAAAGACTTCAGTTTTTGCCCATTGAGTATGAAGTTACCTGTAGGTTTCACATATGTGGCCTTTATTATGTTGAGGTATACTACCTCTATTCCCATTTTGCTGGGCATTTTTATCATAAATGAGTGCTGTACTTTATCAAATGCTTTTTCAGCATCTATTGATATGATCATGTGATTTTTGTCTTTCATTTTGTTTATGTGATGTATTGCGTTCCTTGATTTGTGAATAGTATACCATCCTTGCATCACTGGGATGAATCCCACTTGACAACAGTGTGTGATCTTTTTAATGTATTGCTGGATTTGCCAATATTTTTACCAATAATGGTTTGCCAATATTTTGTTGAGGGTTTTAGTATCTACGTTCATCAGCAATATTGCCTGTAATTTTCTTTCTTTGTTGTGTTTTTATCTGGTTTTGGAATTAGGATAATACTGGCCTCATTAAAAATAGTTTGGGAGGCTTCCCTCTTCTTGAATTTTTTGGAATAGTTTGAGAAGGATAGGAGTTAGGTCTTCTCTAAGTGTTCAGCAAAATTTGCCTGTGAAGCTGTCTGTTCCAGGGCTTTTGTGTGCTGGGAGTTTTTTGATGACTGCTTCAATTTCACTAGTTGTTATCAGTCTATTCAGGCTTTCTGCTTCTTGATTCAGTTTTGGAAGATTATACGTTTTCAGATGTTTGTCCATTTTGCCCAGGCTGTCAAATTTCTTGGCATATAGTTGTTCATAGTAATTTCTTACAATCCTTTGTAATTCTGTGATATCAGTTGTAATTTCTCCTCTTTTATTTCTGATTTTATTTATTTAGGCCCTCTCTCTCTCTCCCTCCCTCTCTCTCTCTCTCTTTTGAGTCTAGTTAAAGGTTTTTTGACTTTGTTTATCTTTTCAAAGAATAAACTCCTGGATTTATTGATCGATCCTTTGAATTGTTCTTTTAGTGTCTATATCATTTAATTCTGCTTTGATCTTATTTCCTTCCTTCTACTCACTCTGGGCTTTGTTGTTGTCCTGTAGTCCTTGTAGAAGTAGGGTTAGGTTGTTTATTTGAGTTTTTTCTGTGTTTTTTAGGTAGGCCTATATTGCTATAGAACTTCCCTCTCAGGACTGCCTTTGCTGTGTCTCATAGGTTTTGAGCTGTTGTGTGTTCATATTCATTTGTTTCCAGAAATTTTTTTATTTCTTCCTTGATCTCATGTTAACCCATTCATTATTTAATAGCATGTTACTCAGTCCCCATGAATTTGAAAGTTTTTGAGTTTTTTCCTAGAAGTTGGTTTCTAGTTTCGAGCCATTGTGATCTGAGAAAATGCTTCATGTGATTTCGGTTTTTCTTGAATTTGTTGAGGTTTGTTTTGTGTCCTACCATGTGGTCTATCTTTGAAAATATTCCATGTGCATTTGAAAAGAATGTATATTTTGTTTCTTTAGGGTGAAAATTTCTGTAGCAAATAAGTACATTTGATCTAGAGTATTGTTCAATGCCACAATATCCTTGTTGATTCTTTGCTTGGAAGATCTATCCATTGTTGACAATGGGATGTTAAAATCCCCTATTATGAATGTGTTGCTGATGATATCCTTCTGACATCCTCTAAGATTTTCCTTATATATTTGGGTGCTCCTGTGTTGGGTTCATATATGTTTATAAGGGTTATATCTTCTTGACAGATTATTTCCTTAAGTATTTTGTAGTGTCCTTCTTTGTCTCTTTTTATGGTCTTTATTTTGAAATCTATTTTGTCTAATATAAGTATTTCATCCTGGCTTTTTTTTTCATGTCTGTTTGCTTGAAATATTTTTTTCCATTCCTTCATTTTCAGTCTGTGTAGATCTTTTGTTCTACAATGGGTCTCTTCTAGGCAGCATATATGTGGGTCATGTTTTCTTATTCATTCAGCTACCCTATGTCTTTTGATCGGAACATTTAATTCATTTATGTTTAAGGTTATTATGGTAAGTATTTATTCATTGCCATCTTTTCCCTTTTTACCTGTGCCCCCCCCATTTTTCTTCATCTTAAAGAAGCCCCTGTAGCATCTCTTGCCATGCTGGTTTGGTGGAGATGTATTCTTTTAGCCTTTTTTTTTTTTTGGTCTAGAAAGCTCCTTATTTCTCCTTCCATTTTAAATAAGAGCCTTGCTGGGTAGTGTAGTCTTGGTTTCAGGTATTTGCTTTTCATTACTTGGAATATGAATATTTCTTGCCATTCCCTTCTGGCTTGTAGTGTTTCTATTGACTAATCAGCTGATAGCCTTATTGGAACCCCCTTATATGTTATTAGCTGTTTCTCCTTTGCTGCCTTTAAGATTCTCTCTCTACCTTTAAATTTTGCTCTTTTAATTATGTTGTGTCTTGGAGTAGGCCTCTTTGGGTTCATTTTGATTTGGACCATCTGTGTTTCTGGACTTTCATGACTTTTTCTCTCATCAAGTTAGGGAATTTTTCTGTCAGGGACTTTTTCAAACAGGTTTTCTACCCTGTTTGCTACTCTTCTTCTGGTATCCCTATGATATAGATATTATTATATTTCATGTTGTCCTGTAGCTACCTTAAGCCCATTTCATTCTTATTGAGTCTGTTTTTGTTTTGTTGATCTGTCTGGGAATTTTTTTCTACCTTGTCCTCCAGCTCTCTGATTCAATCCTCTGCTTCATCTGGCCTGCTTTTAATTCCTTCTACTGTGTTCTTCATTTCAGATATTGTATTCTTCATTTCCTACTTGCTTTTATTGATAGTTTCTATGTCCTTTTTCATGCTAGTGTATTTTGCAGTAAGTTCCTTGGAGTTTCCCTGGAGTTCTTTGTAGTTCCCACTGAGCTTATTAAGCATCCTTATAACAATTATTTTGAACTCAGTGTGTGATGGTTTGTTTACCTCTATTTCATTTAGCACTCTTTCTAGGTATTCCTCCTTTCCTTCTGATTGGGGGTTCTTTTTTTGTCTCCCCATTTTATGTGACTCTTTTTGTTTTTTCCTGCTTCTTAGATTGATCTTCTTTGACTCCCTGTCTTCGTGGTGTGATCTTCTGCAGTAGGAGACCTGTGGGATTCAGTGGGACTATATCCTTGATCTCCTGAACATGATGCTCTTGGGATGTCCTTTATGCCATTTATGTGGCCTCTGTGATTGTAACTGGGTTTTGGTTGTTGTTGGGTTGTTCTTTGGTGGGTCCTTCCCTCTGGGTGGCTCAGTGAGAGTCACTCTGCCCACCACATCTTGTGTGCTATTGTAAAGGTGCTGCCAGAATAAAACCAAACAGCCCAGGAACCAAACCCACACTCAAAAAAATAACCCCACCCACAATTACTCTATCAACAGCCAATGAGCTAATATTAATAAAGGTATAAAGAGATTAAGACTATTATAAGAAAGGAATAATGAATATGAGATGACTGACTGAAAGAAAAATGATTTTGAGAAGGCAGTGGGAGAAGTAGGGAATAGAAACAAGGCAAAGGAGAAAGAAAGTAAAATTGACATCATGAATAAAAAGGAAGGAAAGAAGACAGAATGGAGTAAGAGAAGGGGACACATATAGTGTTAGGTTTAAACAGAAATTTTTAAAAAATAATGAGAGAGAGAAAAAATTAAGAACCAAACTGGAGAAAAAGATCCACAATAGCACTATCAACTACAAATGGGCAAATATTAATATAGGTGGATGGGAATAAGAGGATAAAAAGAAAGAAAGAAAAGCTTAAGAGATGCCTAGAAGAAAGAGAAGTGGTTTCGAGAGCATAGGGAGAAGGAATATTAAGAGTGAAGAATGAAAACCAGGCTAAGACAGGGAAAATTTAAATTTAAAATGAAAAAAAGAAAGGGCATGAGGAAGACAAAATGGAGTAGGAGGGAGAGTGGTAGAATTTGAGATCCAAAGAACAAAAATAGTGAAGATCTATAAATAAAATTGAAGAAATGCAACAACTACAGCCATATCTACAACCAATGAGCAAAGGCTGATAAAGGTGGAGAGAGAATAAGACTATTTTAAGAACAGGAAAAAGAATGCGAAATGACTAATGACAAGAAAAATTGTTTTGAGTAGCCGGAGGGGAGAAAAATAGTAAGATGTGGAATGGAAATAAGTCATAGTAAGAGAGAAAATAAAATTTAAAACAAAAATAAGAAGAGGAAAGAAGAAGGTAAAATGGAGTAAGAGAAGGGAGGAGCAAAATATGAGATTTGAAATAAACTATAAAATAAAAACTAGTGATCTAAAAGTCACAAACTTGAAGGATAAGAAATGAATGTTAAAAAGTTATGTAGGAGAGAAAGTAACCCAAATCATGAAAAAGAACGTGGTGGAATTCATCTCAGTAGAATCTAATGTTTATCACTGTCTTTTCTTTCTGGATCCACTGCTGGTGATGTCAGGTGGTGTCCCAGTCTGGCCCTAGGCAGCCTGTTCAAGACTACAAGTGATCCACAGTCTATGGCTGTCTCCTTCAGTTGTTAATCTAGTCATTCTGTAATCAGCAGTCAGGCTTAAGCACCACAGGGTAGGGCAGAGTAATTCCTGTGGGTGGGGCTATTGCTTCCCCCCAGGCTGATGCCACTTGGAGAGGTATATTCTGCCTGAGCAAGATGGCTCCTTCAGTATGGGGGATGACTCAGTACCAGGATCCTGACAGGTTTCCTCTCAGTTCTCTCCCCAAAGCCACCATCCCCAGACTCGCCTCAAGCATCTTTCATTTACTCTGCCCCTCCTTTGCCGGAGTCCAGGGTAAATGGCTACAAACGAAATTGTGTGCACTGGACCTTTAAGAGGTTCTCTGTGTCTCTAGCTGTCTCTCCCTGGCAGACAGAAACTCTGCCACTTTTCACAGCTGGATATTATCTGGGTTCCCTTCCAGCTCTGGCACTATAGGCTGGGGAGCCCACCTTGGGGTTTAGATCCCACACTTCTCAGGGGGAACTCCCTGGCTGCTGATATTTCACTCTGGCACTTCAGCTTCCACCCATGGGGGCCCAGCCAGTCCCATTTGCTCCTCCTCTGTGCTCCACACCAGTCACATTGTGGTGTTTTCTTCTGTCTGTCTGTGGTTATAAGACTTCTCTCCAGCTATTGTTCAGTTGGTTATTCCAGATGATATATCTACAGTCTAGTTGTAATTCCAGGTCAGTCCTGGGAGGAGGTTAGTGTAGCTTCCACTTACTTCTCCGCCATCTTGGATCTCTCATAATATAATGAATATTAATCTAACAAAAACATACTGGATGTGTATGCCAAGAATTATAAGAAAGTTTTTCATGTCTCTTCACTTTAATGCCTTTGGCACTTTTAAAGATCATAGGGCAAGTATTTTGTAGAATGTCGGTCTGAGTTGTCTGAAAATTTCTCATGGTTAGATTTAGGTCATACATCTAGAATTTCTATAATTCTAGTCTTTCTACTTGGTTCTTTAAAAATTTTTCCCATCTTTCCACTGAGATTCTCTGTTCACCCATTTTGTCCATATATTCCGATATGTTCTCGATTATGTTTATTATACATATTTTAAAGATTTTTTCAGCTAATTCCAATACATGAGTCACATGTGGGACTGCTTCTGCAAACCTCTTAATTACATTTTTTTGCTTCTTTGCATGTCTAGTAGTGTTTTTATTGTATATCAGTCATTGAGAAAAATATGTCATAGAAATTCTGGGCTAGGTTATCTTCCTCTAGATAGTATTGTGTTTAGTTATGACAGCAGTAAAATCACTGGCAGATCTCCTTGATCCTTGGGGCTTAGTTTTAGTCTTTGTTAGGTATATTCAGTTTGCTCCTGGTCCTCAGATGTGGTCTTTACTCATAAGGTGAGGCCCACCTGGAATGTCAGTAGAAAGCCCAAGCTATTTACCAAACTCTTCTATTTTGGTTGGACTTAAACACCAAACTTATATCCCCAAGTCCTAGGTAGCTGCTAAACAGCTTGGCTCAGTTCCTTAGCCTTTTTCTTATTGCTGGGTTTCTTGGAGTCTTGTCCTGTGTCTATACAATTTAGGAATCATTCAAGGATTTAAGGGACATTTATGTTAAAATTTTGGATCTGCCCTGGCTAGTGTGGCTCAGTGGATTGATTGCTGGCCTGTGAACCAAAAGGCCACCAGTTTGCTTCCCAGTCAGAGATCATGCCTGGGTTGCGGGCCAGGTCCCCAGTAGGAGGCGTGCAAGAGGCAACCACACATTGATGTTTCTTTCCCTCTTTCTCCCTCCCTTCCCTTCTCTCTAAAAAATAAATAAATAAAACCTTTAAAACAAATTTTTGGATCTCCTTTTGTGGCATTTTCCTTCCTGGGATTTCCTCCTTTTGATTTCCAGTGTTTTCAAATCATTTCTACCCTGACTTCTGTCTCATCAGCCTAGTGAAAGCTGTTCTCTGCTTGAGCTGTGTTCCCTCGGGCACTGAAGTAAACCACGTAGTGCCCTCCAGGGAGAAGCTGGTTACATGGGGACCTCACCCAGCAAGCTTCCCTTCTTCAAGGATAATATCCTCCCCATTTTCCCTACTTTGAGTTGCACTACAGTGCCTTCACATGGTTATTTTTTATATTTTGACCAGGACTTACAATTTTTATTGGCAAAAAAGTTAATCTAATATAGGCTACTTCTCCATTACATGAACTGGAATTTGATAAGTATGTTATCATTTAAGAATATTTTGAATTAACTATAAAGATGAAGAAATAAATCTAATAAGCAGTATTAATATTTATATCTTAATGAATTTGGTTCTGCTTGATATTTTAGGTGTTTGTAATGTTTAATAGAATTTAGCATACTAGGTTTGTGATTCTAACTTGTAATATGTAATTGAATAATTGGCTTAAACTTGTCATTTAATGTTAAGTATCGCTTATTTTATAAACAGTATGGGAATAATTAAAGGTTTTTTAGATTCATCATAGTTATATTTCACTTAGTGAACTGATAAATATTACTTAAATACTTTAGAGAGGTCACTGTAAATCAGATAATATTAAAATATTTAAAAAGAAATTGACTATATTAAATTTCAAAATTAAATTTGAAATATTAAAACATTTAATTAAAATTTATAAATGATACCAAAATTTACAGTCTTCTTATTAATAATTATTAAATTTTTATGTTTATTTAAAAAAGAAAATAATTAATATCATAAATGAAACAAGGATTTTGTATTTGTAACTTTAATCAATTGAACAATTAATTTGAAACCAATATTTTAGATAAGTGTTTATTGACATAGATTAAGTACATGGATTTGGATTCTACAATACCTGGTGGAAATTGTTCCAGATCACAATTTACTTGACATCTGTCATCCTCAGTTTTTTTCTTTTTTTTATCTTTTCCTGAGGATATTTTTTTCATTGCTTTTTTAGAGAGATGAAGGGAGAGAGAGAAACATTGATGTAAGAGAGAAGCATCAATTGTTTGTCTCCCATATGCACTAGGACCAGGGGTCACATGTGCCTGCACCCAGACTGGGGATGGACCCTGCAACCTAGGTATGGGCTCTGACTAGGATTCCAGCCCTCAGCCCTTTGGCTATGGGATGACACTCCAACCAACTGAGCCACATGGGCCAGGGTCATCCTCAGTTTCTTTATCTGTAACTTACAGATAATGATACCTCCCTAAAAGTATATATTTAAATAAATAATAATGCTCATGGTATTAATAATGCTTAATGATAACAATTTGTAAAGAGGATTATAGAACAATGCACAGAGTATGATTCCTTTTTGTTGTTGTTGGTTAAAAAATAAGATATGCAAACATAGGCATAAAAAATCTCCAGTAGGCTATATAGACTTCGATTTTTACTTATAATCATCTATCATTTTTAAATTTTCCACAGTGTAACTAAATTGTATTTTGATACCTGTATGTATGTGTATGTATGTATTCATGTGTATAATTTTAGTTCTAGTTAATTACTTTGTGGGGTGGGGTTATGAGTAAATTTTTACTACTCGTTTCTTAATTTTATTTATTTTCTTATTTTCAAATTTTATTTATTTTCTATGTTGAACAAATACAACATATCATCACACACACAAAAAAAACGTATGAGACCTATCTGGAAAAAGTCCAGCCTGGTTAATATAACAAGAACAGTTTGCACAACATGGATTTAACTTGGCAGCCAAGGAGAGTGGACTGGAATGCACATGCATGAACAATGACGACTTCACTGTACTAGCCAGTGGGGGCAGTAGAAGACATTGAGTGAGCACCTAGTTATGAGGTCATCACATTCAAAATGATTGTGAGAGTAGAGTAATCTGCATCAAATTTTGCATTAAGCTTGAACATTCCTCCTTGGAAACTATTTGGATGATTCAGAAGACCACCCGCATGGACAACTGGTGATTGGCAGCTTCACCATGACAATGTGCCTGTTCATGCATCACATCTTGTGCAGAGTTTTTTGGCAAAGCATCAAATCACCCAGGTGACTCAGCCCCCCACAGCCTAGATTTGGAACCCTGCAACTTATGGTTTTCCCAAAACTAAATCACCTTTGAAAGGGAAGAGATTTCAGACTGTGCATAATATGCAGGAAAATGTGATGGGGCAGCTGAAGGCAATAGGAAGGACTGTGTGAGATCCCAAGGTGCCTACTTTGAAGGGGACTGAGGCATCATTGTCTTATGTACAATGTTTCTTATATATACTTCAATAAATATCTCTACTTTCCATATTACATGGCTGGGTATCTTCTGGACAGATCTGTATACCTGAGCATTTTAAAGTCAAGAAAAAGATATCTTGTCTTGGTTTTAATCTTGCATGGAGATCTTACCACAAAAGTTCAGGGAGATAGAAAAAAGTCATGTTAACCATCATTCATCAGCACAGCTGTTAAGATTTTCAAAAATCCTTATTTAGTTTATTTGCTTTGTGACTGGGGACAGGCTGATTCCCATACATCCCCTGGTACATCTTTCCTGGTACTACTGTGGTATTGCTCACATTGTAAAGTAAGTGAGTGCCTTTGCCTGCCAAGGTCTCCTGTAGAGTGTGTGTGTCTGGGGAGAAGTTATAAGTAGGAGGGACACCTGTATACTTTACTTTACTTCTTTTGCCACCCTCTTCCACTCTTCATGCTCTCCTGTCAAGACCTTAACCACTCTTGAGGCTTCCCTGATCCCCTTCCTCTCTCAGGAGAGATTTCCAAATCTGTCTCTTAAACTCCTTCTTTTTTTAATCCTCACCTAAGAATATGTTTACTGACTTTTTTGAGAGAGAGAGAGAGAGAGAGATCAGCTATTTCCCATATGTACCCTGACCAGGAATCGAACTGGCAACCTAGGCATGTGTCCTGATTGGGAATCAAAACCAAAGCCTTTTGGTGTTTGGGATGACACTCCAACTAGCTGAACCACCAGCCAGGCTCTTGAATTCCTTCTTCTTCCCAGGACTCAGGTCAAACTATCCAAATGTTCCCATTTCAAGTTCAACAAGCCAAACACTGAGAGTTTCATAGCCAAAAACCAGCTTTCAGTGCTCCTTGTGGGTAATCATTAATAGGGTCTCCAGCTCGTTACTTAGCCAGGCAAGTTAACCTCAAATGTAATATCCTTCCTGAGGCCTTTTCTGACCTTCTCTTTCCCAGAGAACTTGGGCCATCAGGCTCCTTGGGCACACAGCTCTTAGAGTAACTCTCACTTTAGACCACAACTATTTGCTTACATTACAAAAAAGATCTCTGAAAAGATTGTATATTCTTTGAAACCAGGGATGTATCAGGGTATCCGCAGCACTGACCACAATACCTATAAGATGTTCTCATCACTTGTTCATTGTCTTGAAGCAAAAGCAATGCATTTTGAGCCTTAAAAATGTCTCCCTCACTGAGAAGATGCAATTCTTCTTTACAGAGGAATCCCAAATAATATATGTTGGTACTCCTACCTCCTACTCCAGGTGTGGCCTGGACCTAGTGACTCATTCCAAAGAGTAGAGTGTAGGAAGGAAAAAAAATAATAACTTCATAGTGTAGAAAACTTGCAAACACCACCTTAAGCAAGGAGTGAAGATTAACATCATCAGTGATGTCATGTCAATATTAGGTACTCCCCGATAGAATGTGATAAGAAGGGCACTTCACTTCTAAGGAATTCTTCCCTTCCACCTGAAACCACAGTTCAACCACAAGAAAACATCTGACAAATCCAGGTTGAGGGACGTTCTGCAAACACCTGACATATAATCCTCAAAACTGCCAAGGCCATTAGAAAAAAAAACAAAACAAGGAAAGACTTGAGAAACTGTCATAGATCAGAGGAGACTAAGGAGGCATGATAACTAAATGTAACGTGTGGATTCTGGATTGGATCCTAGAACAGAAAAAGAATATTAATGGAAAAACTAGAAATGTGATAAAATCCAGAGTTTACTTAATGGTAATGTACTAATGATGTCTTTTTAGTTTTAACAATTGCACCATGGTAGTTTAAGAAGATAATATTTGGGGAAGCAAACTGGGTAAGCAAGGGGCTCTCTGTACTTTATTTGCAACTTTCCTGGAAGTCTAAAACTATTCCAAAATGAAAAGTTTATTTAAAAAAAATCACTCTCCTATATACTACACCCTCTGTAAATTCCAAAAGGGTCAAACATTCTACTTTGGATATAAATGGAACCCAATTAGTTGGATACTATGCAGTAGGCTGGAGCAATTAAAGCAACACAATTTGTTTTTATCTTGTATCGATTATAATGGTCAGTGGAGGAGAATGCCAACTGTTTGCATATCCCTTCTTTACTAATACACCCACATGGCTCGCAGTTGAATGGCTACATTTACTGCCTCCCTTGTAGCCTGGGGTGACTCTGTGACTAACCAGAAAGTCAGTGCTATGGAAAGAGAAGTATATAGCATTTCCAGAAAGTCTCCTTCAAAGGAAAGGAGTTCCCTTCCTCTTTCCTGCTGCTGGTTGAAAATGCGAAGGCCCTGGAGTGGCACCCCGAGGCTGACGGAGCCACAAGAGAGCATGAGCCGGGGCCTTCGATGAAGCCTTGGAGGTGTCACGCCCAATCCTCAACAATACAGGATCACACAGCCAGTTTTTTAAAAGGCAAAACATTCATAAAAAAATGAAAAAGTTCATGCTTTAAGAATGAGAAAAAAAATAGGTGCATAGGGAAGAAAATAAAGTTGATCTGCAATTCTACATTGTAGAAATAGCTTGTTTTGACATACCCAGTATCATTTATGAGGTAAATAGATACATATTTAATTAAAAAAGAACTTTTAGGAACATACATTGAGGGTTTTAAAAATTGATTTTAGAGAGAAAGAGGGAGAGAGAGAGAGGTTTGTTGTTCCACTTATTTATGCATTCGCTCATTGCTTCTTGGATGTGCCCTGACAGGGAATCAAGCCCGCAACCTTGGCGTATCGGGATGACACTCTAACCAACTAAGCTACCTGGCCAGGGCCGACACTGAGGTTTTTTTAAATCTGACTTTTAAAAACTTAATATTTTTATAAATTTATTTTTTGAAAATACTATTTTGATGTTTGTGTAATACATATTATGGTGATGAATGACTACAATAAGTATGAATTTGGTGGTACAGACTTGTGTTCGAGTCTCACTTGGGCCATTGACTGTGTAACATCAGGCAAGTTGTACTGCCTGTCCATAAAATGGGAGTAAATGGAGGACTTACCTTTTAGAGTTATTGGGAGAATGAAATGAGTTAATGGATATAACATCTCTACCCCAGGGCCTGGGTCTTAGTAAAGTTCTTAATAAATATAAACTATTATGATGATTATTATCACCCTTCAACCAGTTCCAAATCTGGGGAGAGATTAAGACACTAAGTTCATGAAGCTCCTAGGTGACCAAACTCAACGAAGAGATCCTTTCCAAGACACATTTATAATAAGAGTATATGAAACGATCAAAGACAAAGGAAGAATCCTTAAAGAAGCAAGAGAAAATAATTTTATAACTTACAAGGGACTCTCCATAAAACTATCAGCGGATTGCTCAGCAGAAATCTTACAGGTCCAGAGGGAGTGGGATGATGTATTCAAGGTGCTGAAAGGAAAAAACTACCCAGCAAAGTTATCCTTCAAAACTAGAAAAAACAAACCAATTCCAAACATAGCAGAAAGAAGGAAATAACAAAAGATCGGAGCAGAAATAAATGAAATAGAGACCAGGAAAACAATAGAAAAGATCGACAAAACTATGGGTTGGTTTTTGAAAACACAAACTTTTAGCTATACAAACTTGGGGAAAAAAGGAGAAGAATCAAATAAATAAAATCAGAAATAAAAAAGAAGACATTACAACTGATACTATAAAAATACAAAGGGTCATAAAAAATACTATGAACAATTATAGACCAACATATTGGATAACCTAGAAGAAATGGATAAATTCCAAGGAGCACACCAAGGCTGAATCATAAAGAAACAGATAACCTGAGCACGCTGATAAAAAGTAAGGAGATTGAATCAGTAATAAAAAAAAATAAGGTCAAACAAGAAAAGCTCAAGAACAGATTGTTTTTGTGGTGTATTCTACCAAACATTCAGAGAAAACTTCATGTCAATCCTTCTGAAATTCTTCCAAAAAATAGAAGAGGAGGGAACACTCCCAAATTCATTTTATCAGGCAGCATTACCCTGATATCAAGCCAGGTAAGAACACTGTAAGAACAAAAACTATGGGCCAATATCCCTGATAAATCTGAATGTAAAAATTCTCCAGCAAATCAAATTCAACAGCACTTTAAAAGGTTCATACACCATGATCAAGTGGTGCAGTAAGTCAGACAAAGACAAATACAGGTGCTGTATTATAGCATTTATGTGTGGAATCTCAAAGAGCCAAACTCATAGAAATAGAATGGTGGTTGCCAGGGACCATGGACTGGGGAAAATGGGGGAGATGTTGGTCAAAAGTTACAAGCTTCCAGCCTTGACTGGTGTGTCTCCATTGGTCATCATCCCAAAAGCAAAAGGTTGATGGTTCAATTCCCAGTCAGGACACTGCTTGGGTTGCGGGCTGGTAGGTCCTGGTTGGGGCTCTGTGGGAAAGGCAACCACATGCGAGAGGCAACTGATCGATGTTTCTCTCCCTTCCTTACCCCTTACCTAAAAATAAATAAATAAATACGATCTTTTAAAAGTTATAAACTTTCAGTTGTAAGATGAACAAGCTCTGGGGATCTAATGCACAGAACAGTCGTGATAGTTAACAGTACTGCATTATATACTTCAAGGTTGCTAAGAGAGTAAATATTAAATGTTCTCACCACAAAGCAGAAATGATAATTATGTGAAGTGATGGAGGTATTAATTAATGCTACTCTGGTAATCATTTTGCAGTACACAAGTGTATCAAATCAACACATCACATACCTTAAACTTACAGGATGTTTTATGTCAATTATATCTCAAAAAAAAATGTTGACTGGAAAGACTTATTAAAAATGCTTGTAACCCTGGCTGGTGTGGCTCAGTGGATTGAGTGCCAGCCTGCAAACCAAAAGGTCACTGATTCAATTCCCAGTCAGAGCACATGCCTGGGTCACAGGCCAGGTTCTCAGTTGGGGGTGTATGAGAGGCAACTGATCGACGTATTTCTAGTGTCTCTTGCATATCGATGTTTCTCTCCCTCTCTTTCTCCCTCCCTTCCCTTCTCTCTAAAAATAAATAATAAATAAAACCTTTTTAAAAAAGTGCTTGCCTGTAGGGGAAAGGGAATTAAAGGAAGCTGAAGGAAGCAGTGAAAAAATTAGACAAAAGAGGGGCTTTGCAAGAATAATATGAAGGTGTCCCATAAACTGAGGAAATAAATTACCTCAGTTTTGTGTAGTTGAGGTTTTTTAAAAAGTCTATTTTTTAAAGGTAGAGTTGTCATATGGCCCCAGTAGGTCTAAGAGATATTATTGAAGTGAAACCTCTAGTAGATAAAATTCTACTAGTTTCTATATGTTGTATTTTTTTCTAAGTCATATTTCTGTGGAAGACAAATTTCAATTACCTTAAAATACTTCCCTCATCTCTTTGTTAGAATGAAATTCTTTTAGCGGAGCACAAATCTCAAATGGAGATCTATAAAACACAAATAACCTTGGGAGAGGTAGCCTACAAATTAAATTTACCATAAGGAGTAAATGATTGATATTATTATTTCCTCGTTAAGGATGTGTTCAATGAGTGACTAAATGAACAAGGGTTTAAATTTCTTGAGACGGTATGGAGATGAAGGGGATGGAACAGAGAAGGAGCACAGAAGGGTACACTAAGTTGCCAAAACCTGATTAGATCTCTCATAATGTTGATTAAAATTAGTGCTTGTAAAAAATTTTATTTTGGGGTTGAAAGAGGAAAAAGAGTTTACCTTACATTCATGGTTATTTAGTTCTTTTGCATTCAAGGTATACCACATATGAACTCCCACAAGTTTAACTTTCACTGTGGTTAACAACTATATACATATTAATTTATTTTCTTAAAAATACCTTGTATAGGCATACATATTTGTGTGATAGACTATTGAAATTCAAAGATATGATAAACACACAGCTGAGAATAGTGGTAACCGGAAGTAGAAGAGGGAGAAGGCAAATAGGAGAGGCGCACGTAGGTGAAGTTCTAGATGGTATATGAAGGGATGAATCAATACAATAAAAGAGCGCCGTGAATTGACTAATGGTATTGGTGCAATATGAACTAAGTATTATCACTAATCTAATTCGGTGTGTCTGAAGTTTGGCAGAAAAATGAATTTAGGCTCAGCGAGGTTGGTGGGATTTGAGGATGGAGGTTTGTCAACCACCCGCTGTGAACTCCATTGCTGCCAGGTTTTGCTGTGTCTCCAGTATGGGTAAACGGAGGTATTTCTGCATCTATCCTGAATGAGAGAGCCCCTGAGACTGGACCATCGGGAGTCAGCTTTGAAATTGGGTGGGCCGGAGCCCCACAAAGTGCCAGCCCCTTGGAAACCATTGCAGGGTGTGTCTGAGAGGAGGCCAAGAGAGTAGATCTTAAATGTTCTCGCCACAAAAAAGAAATGGGCCTTTCTTCTGGGTTGGGGAAGAAGCTAGTGAGGAGAGACGACCTCCCTTGTGGGGCACTCCTTGGAGATGTTTATTATACAGCGGAAACCCAGAGTGAAAGGAGGAGGGGCCACCTCAGGTGTCAGGAGTCTTCCTGGGAGCCTGCCACCCCTGTATGTGGCAAATGCTGTGGAGGGAGAGATGACTAGGCCTAAAGCTTCCAGCTCCGTGGGCAGCAGAGATGATAAGTGGTGCCTTCTTTGGACTGGAGATCAGGATCCTTCAACCACTCGCTGAGAGAGGCCCCCCCCTCCAACCTGAGCCTGGCAGGGGACCATCTCCGACCTGCCACCAAGTCTTATTGTCTTCACCCCTGTGTAGCCTCAGCCTAGTGTGGGGCTACTGGTTGGGCCCTTTGTGAAATTTCAACTCTATCCTTTGAACTCCTGGGTTCTCTTTTATTTGTTTATTTTAACATATTTAAATGTTTATGAATGGGTAATACAATGACATATTCCAGAATTCAAAAACAATAAAAGGTTAT
This sequence comes from Mormoops blainvillei, assembly GCA_004026545.1. Classification (NCBI taxonomy): domain Eukaryota; kingdom Metazoa; phylum Chordata; class Mammalia; order Chiroptera; family Mormoopidae; genus Mormoops; species Mormoops blainvillei. The sequence continues at coordinate 95,662 of PVJD01000554.1, read as the reverse complement.
ATACAGTAAAAAAACTTTCCCCTTTCATCCCCTAATCAGTCCTTCTCTTCGGAGGCAACCATGACTGTCAAATCCTTGTGACTACCTTGGAGATTTTATATATGTTTCTGTATGTGTATGTCAACAAGTGTATATTACTTTTTCTGTCTTTTGCACACTAATGGTAGAATACTATATATATGGTTTTGTATTTTTTCTACTTAATTTATCTTGGAGATGTTTTCATAATAGTACATTAAGAGCTTTATTATTTTTATCAATCCTGTGATTTTCCACAGTATGCATATATCATAACTTATTTAACTAGTCATCTATTGGTGGATATTAAGATGACTTCTGACCTTTTGATGTTACAAACAACATGGTATGGAATAACCTAGAACAGTAGAATTCCCATGTGGGAGCATATCTGTCGGGTTAATTCTGAGAAGAGAAAACTCCTAGGTCAAAAGGGATGTATGTTTGTGGTTTTGGTAGAGACTGCCAAATTATCAGCCATAAATGAACCAATTTTCAGTTCCGTAAGGACTGCGCGAGAGGCCTTGTTTCCTTGAATTTTTGATTTCTAGTGTGTTATCCATCTTTTTTATTTTTGCCAGTCTACTAGATTAAAAATGGTATCTTGGTGGTGTTTCAATTTGTTTTTCCTTACTAAGGGTGAAATTAAGCATGTGTACATGTTTAAGATGCATTTTTATTTCTTTTCTGTGAATCACCTGTTCAGATTCTTTCCCCATTTTTCTACTGAGTTATTTGTATGTCCCTTTGGAATGCACTTTGAGTATTTCTGGCCTTTGTCTATTGATTTTTCTTAGGGCATTTTGTGTGTGTGTGTGTATAGTCGAATTTATCATATATTCGTATATCTACATACACATATATGTTCCACCTTTTCCCATGGCTTCTGGATTCTTTTTCATAGAAAGGGGTACCTCACGTACATTGAAATTTTTTTCTCTCTTATTTACTCTAGTACTTGTATGGTTTCTTGCATTTTTTACATATATATTTTGATCCATTTGTTATTTGTCTTCATGTAAGTTGTGAGACATAGGTGTTTACTTTTTCCAAATGATTACCCAGATGTAATCGTTTACATGGCCATAGCCTTTATTTCCACATTTTTGTTTGTATTTAGACCTATTTCTGAATCTTCTATTATTTTCCATTGATTTCAGAACCACTTTTTATTATTATAGTTTTATGTTTTAGTATCTGATAGGGCTGTTGGCCTCTAATTATTTTTATCAGAATTCTTCTGAATATATTGCTTATTTGTTGTCTTTTTGTTAAAAAAATAAAAACCAGTTTGTTTAGATACACATATACAGACAAAAATAAATATGTTAACCTAAGGAAATCGACATCTTTGATATATTGATCGATCCTTCTTGCGCATGTAGCGGACTTTTATTTGTTCAAGTATTTCCTTGTGTCCCTCAGGAGTAATTCAATTGTGCAGCCACCGCTGAACCAAAGAGAAGGCTCCAGACTGTAATAACCATTCCAGGGACCACCAGTAGTATCTGTCATGTAAAAAACAAAAACCAAAACAAAACTTTGTGGAGGTATAATTTAGATATAATAAGCTGTATCTTATTCATGAGTTTTTACTTAAAAAATAAAATGTCAAAAAAGTTTGTTTAGAAAAACACAATACATTGACACCAAAAAGGGAAGTATGAGGAGGTTTTCCTGAGTATATGAATGTACAGTTTAATGAAGGGCTGTTTGGTACAAATTCTGCTGTATTTGCCTCCTGCTGGTCATTTTCCAACTCCGTTTTGGAATCTGTGGCCCCAAAGCATCATGGGTGTGGGAAGTTAAAGCTGGAAGAAGCCCCTTGGAAGCTGACGAGTCCAGTTGAGCAGCTCAGTGTCAACAGGAAAAGAATGCTGCATTAAGGTAGAGGACCTGGGTCCACGTGCTCTCCAGCTGACTGGCTAAGATTTTTCCCCATCTCTGACAAATGGATAAGTAATACCTGCTTGGTGTACCTCTAGGATTGTTGTGGATATGACATGAGATAGAGGGTGTAAAAGGTATTAGTAAAGTCAAAAGATAATAAAACTATAAGGTATTATTATTAAGTAGATAAGGAAAATGAAGCACAGACATTCTAAAGTCCCCAGTACTTAAGGTTATCTGCTTTCTGAGTTGCTGGCACCAATCAAAAGAGTTTTGTATATCATCCAACAGACTCTGCAGAACTTATCCTCTTGCCAAGCATTGCCAAGGACACAAACAATAAAGGACATAGTTGTTCTTGCTCTAAAGAAACTCATCATCTAGTAGGGTAATATATTTCTTTTTCAAAAATAAAACAGATTCACGGGTGCTAGTTACCTGGGTAAGTTCACTTTGTGAAAATCCATTGAACAGTACAATGATGACTTGTATGCTTTCATGTATGTATGTACTTGTAATCAATGGATTACAGTACAGTGATAACTTGTATGCTTTCATATATGTATGTTAGGTTCAATAGTTTACAGAAAGGTAAACTGGATTCATTTTAACTTTGCATTTTCAAGACGCATTCACAGATTTGACTGTAACATAGCATTTTATCATATGTTACACTAAAACATATTTACCCATTCCATTGTACTAGCAATGGGTATTTTGGGTTGTTTCTAGAGGGAGATGGTGAACAATGTTACAGAGACTACCCTTGTTCTTGTGTGTCTCTGGGGCACATGCGCATGAATTGCCTGGGAGTGCAACAGCTGAGTCTTTGCTTACGGGTTATCTTCAAGTTTACTAGAGAGTGCTAATTGGTTTTTGAAGTGGTTGTACCAGTTCTCCTTTCCACCAGCAGTGTAGGAGATTATTCTAATTGGTGTGGACAAACCTGAAAATTTTTGCCAGCCTGACCAATGTTTTGTGGTATCTCGTTGTGGTTTTACTTTGCAGTTTCCTGATGTCAAACACCTTTTGATATACTTATTGACCTTCTGGGTTTCTTCTTTTGAAAAGTGCTTCCCCAAGACTTTGTCCATTTTTCTACTGGGTTTTCCTTTTCTTACTGATTTGGATTGAAGGTTGCATAAGAATTCGGGGACTCTTCTAAGTGGACAGATGCCCCTGGACATCCCAATATGGCCCAATGGGAAGAAGATTGAGTTTTCACGTCCCTAGAGTCACCAGCTATGCTTCTTTCCTCAGCGTGTCACTGAGAAGAATGCACTTTCCAGTAGGTTTTTATTATTGAGTTCTATCTTGATCGAATGATTGCCAATCCTTTGAAATTGCTGAGATTTGATTTATGGCCTAGTGAAAAGTCAATTTTTATAAATATTCCATGTGTGATATGAAGGATATATATGTTCCAGATGGTTGTTGCAGGTCTATACATGTATCCCTTATTTTGATTTTTTTGTCTGCTTGTCCTGTTAATTGCTGAGATGAGTATATTAAAACACTCCAGTGTAATTACAGATTTGTCTATTTATCCTTGTAATTCTGTCTACTTTTGCTTTACACATTACAAGACCATGTATTAACCCAGCTTCCCATCACAGGAAAACAAAGCCCCTATACCTGCCAGATAATGTGTCTGCAACCCAGGTATCATGGAACTTTTCCTTTCATCTCAATTTATAATCCTACCCCTCTCACTATCCAAAAGGAAAATAGCTTACTCACCTACTTCACTTTTTACCATGCTTCTTTGCCCCTGGAGCACCAAATAAAGGGAGCTCTGAAATATTAATTATTAATATTAATCATGGCACCATAAATTGAAGGCAAGGCTTTGTGGTTTTCATTGGTTAGACATATTTGTTTGAAGAGCACAACATAGCATTAGACCATTATTGAATTTTTTTGACATAACTCAAGAATATTTAAAGAGTTGAATGACATTGCACAACAAAATTCCTCCTATTTCAACTCAGTGACATTTGTAAACATGTTTTCTAATTACTTATGTATATAGAAATTGAAACAGGAATACAATTTATGCTGAACCCCATCTCATTTTAATAGTCAGTAATATTTATCACAGAGATATGACTGAAAAACAAAACCAGAGCCACTACATTAAGAAATACATATATAATTTAACATAATTTAAATATATTTAGGACAGACTCATAGATGGAGAGCAGGATGACAGCTAATGGGGGTGGGAGGTTAGGGGGTGGAGGGATAGAACAAAAAGGAAAAGGACTCATGGACATGGGCAACAGTGTGGTGATTGCTGGGGGCGAAGGGGTATAGGGGACTAAAAGGTAATGTAAAAAATACAATAGAGATTACATTTAAAAAAATAAAGTATACAATATGACAATAAAATTAAAATAAAATTAAATAAATATATTTAATGTAATTCAACATTTTGTTTAAAAATATAGAAATGTATAATTATCTTGTTTTAGTTATTTTCATACTAATAATAATTGCAATGTTAACTCAATCTAGAATTTTAAAAAACATTTAGAGCTTCTGGTCACATGAAACTTCAAAATTAAAATCAAATTTTCAGGTTCACTTCCGGTCAAGTAGGAGGTATAGGTAGACTCATTTTGCCTCCTCACACAACCACAGAGAGAATTACAACTATTTCTCAAAACAAATAACACCCAGAACCATCAGAAAATTGAGCTGTATGGATGTCCCACAACCAAGGATTTAAAGAAACCACATTCATCCAGACAGGTACCTTTTACAGGGAGTCAAAGAAGCTCTACCTAACACACAGAAACAAACACAGGGAGGCTGCTGAATTGAGGAGACAAAGAAACATGGCCCAAATGAAAGAAGAGAAAAAAATGGAGATAACCAACCTATCAGACCAGAGTTCAAGACACTAGTGATCAGGATGTTCAGAAAACTCATTGAGTACGGCAAAAATTAAGGAAGAAATGACAGTTACATGAAATGAAATAAAGAAAAATCTATAGGGAACCAACAGTGAAGAGGATGAAGCTCAGAATCAAATCAATGATTTAGAACACAAGGAAGGAAGAAGCATCCAGTCAGAACAGCAGGAAGAAAAAAGAATTCAAAATAATGAGGATAAACTTAGGGACCACTGGGACGACTTTAAATGTACCAACATCTGAATCATAGGGATGCCAGAGGGAGAAGTGGAACAGCAAGAAACTGAAAACTTATTTGAAAAAATAATGAAAAAAAGCTTCCCTAATTTGGCAAAGGAAATAGACAAACAAGTCCAGGAAGCACAGAGAATCCCAAACAAGTTGGACCCAAAGAGGACCACACCAAGACACATTACATTAAAATGCGAAAGGTTAAAGATAAAGAGAGAATCTTCAAAGCAGAAAGTGAAAAGCAGGAAGGTGCCTATAAAGGAGTTCCCATAAGACTATCAGCTGATTTCCCAAAAGAAACATTGCAGGTAACAAGAGCCTGGCAAGAAGTATTCTAAGTGATAAAAAGCGAGGACCTACAACCAAGATTGCTCTACCCAGGAAAGCCATCATTTATGATGGAAGGGCAGATAAAGTGCTTCCCAGACAAGGTAAAGCTAAAGGAGTTCATCATCACCATGCCTTTATTACACAAAATGTTAAAGGGACTTATTTAAGGAAAAGAAGAAGATCAAATCTACAAACATTAAAAGAGGTACCAAATTCACAACTATCAGTAACTGAATCTTAAAAAACAAAACAAAACAGAAAAACACTAAGCAAACAACCAGAACAAGAACAGAATCATAGGTATGGAGATAATTTGGAGGGTTATTAGCTGGGAGAGGGAAGGGGGAGAATATGGGAAAAGGTGCAGTGATTAAGAAGTATAATTGGTAAGTTCAAAATAGACAAGGGGATGTTAAGAATAGTACAGGAAATGGAGAAGCCAAAGAACTTGTATTCATGACCCATGAACATGAACTAAGGGGGGAATAGCTGGAGGGAAGGGGGATAATGGGCAAAGGGGGGCCGAAGGGGATAAATTGGGACAACTGTAATAGCATCTTCAATAAAATATATTTTTAAAAATAAAATAAATCATTTCTAATATTTTAGTTGCAGCTAAGGATGATAGGGTATTCAATCTAAAAAACATTTAAAATATAAAGCTAGATTTCTGTGGAAAATTCTGAGTTCAAGTAAAAAAAAGAGTGATGTAAAATGTTTTCCTGTTAAAGTTAAGTTAGTTCATATATGCTTGAAATGGACAACATCAGCAATCAAATTACATGGTATTTATTTTCCGTTGTGTACATTAAAAAGAATGATGTGAAAGATTTCTTTTTAAAATGTCAGTTCCTTTAATGTGTAAGAAATCGTATGATAAAAATCTTTGACGTCAACTTTTAAAAAGTGTAAAATTGGCTCAGTTGGTTGGGCATTTGTCTGCAAAGCAAAAGGTCACTGGTTCAATTCCCGGTCAGGGTCAATGCCTGGGTTGCAGCTGGGTCCCAAGTCTGGGCGCATATGAGAGGCAGCAGATCGATGTTTCCCTCTTACAATGATGTTTCTTTCCCTCGATTTCTCTCTCTCTTCCCCTCTCTCTAAAAATAAATAAATAAAATCTTTTTTTAAAAAAAAGTGTAAAATTCTTTTACGGTATATGTGAGCAACAACCAATGAGAAGTCTTGCGCTATCCCAGTATACTTCCTGCCTTTTGGGCATTCAAACCCCACAGGACATGGAGAACCATGCATTTCCTCGGAAGAAATTTCCTCCCTCAGTAGAAGTGTGTCAGAGTCTCAGCACATTTACTGTGTGGGAATTCTCCTAATACTCCCCTTCACATCTAGGTGAAGGTACTGTAAGCAAGGGCTTTATTGTCCAGCCAGGAAAGGGGTGGCGCCACTTAGCAGTGAATGCCCAGAGTTGGATGACGAAACAGTAGACCACACTTCCTTTCATATCTAACATCTGATTGCCCATCTTACTCCTGCCAGCAAGAATAAGGCAGGAAGGAACAACGGAGAGGCAGACAGACATGTTTATGAACTGCTTACCTTGTTATCTTACTAGCCTTTCTCACACGTTTTTTGATTTCCATAACAATCCATCCTACAGATGAAGACATAGATCCTCAGGGAGATAACTGTTTGCCAAGTATATACATCTTGTCAGCGGTGTAGCTGGAATTTGGTCCCTGGTCTGTCTGACTTGGTTACACCCATGGCCTCAAAATCAAAAGATGCATTTACCCTCAGGCAAATTACTAAACTCTGAGCTCAAGTCTCCTCATTTGTAAAATGAGATAATAATAGCTATTATGCAGCGTGGTTATCACAATCTAGGGGGTTAATGTGTAGATGAACTCACGTCTTTAGCATAAGCCTGGCTCACAAAGGCACTGAAGATATGTGCTGACCTTTTTGGCACAAAGTTGGGTATTCTGGCATAATACTTTTGCCAGCAAATGGATGGTTAGTGTCTGGGACACAAACCTTTAGGAGTATAGCTCTCACTCGAAGGTGGCTAAGGGAGCAGTAGCTCGTCTTAAACCTTGAGACCAAGCAGCTAAGATGGCTGTTGTCTCCCACACCTCTCGTCTCCCAGACTTGTCCTAAGAGAACTGAGACTGGCACCTGTCTACTGCAACACCTCCTGACCAAGAATTTCCCGCCATCCATGTGTTAAAATGGTGCAGCCCACAGAACTATGGGGATTCAGAGCGAGTCACCTCATGATATGCCTCTCTGGTATGCAGTGTGTTTCTGAGCTGAAGGCCACTTTAGCCTTGGGTTCAAGAGAACTACTTCTGTCCCTCCGTTAACTACCTAGGAGAACTTAAACTAGGGTCCTTGCCCATAATAAAAGATTATCAGGGATAACCTACTTTGACTTACCTGTAGGGCAGGACAAATTTTCAAGCATCTGCTGCTTTCTTTTATCATCCTGCAATGACCCTTTGAAGCCCCCCAGGCACCTCACCCAATCCCTAGCTCAGGGTGTCTCACATACCCACACGCCCTTCCTATCTCTGAACCTCTCTAGCAGGTGGGGTCGCTGACTTCCCCACATGTGTGGGGTTCCCCTACATAAGTGTGTATTAAACTTGGTTATTTTCTCTTGCAAGTCTTTCTCATGTCTGTGTGATTATTAGACCAGTCAAGAGAGCCTCGAGGGTAGGAGACAGCTGCTTCCTCCCCACAGAACCAATTCAAAGTGCAGCAGAGGATTAAACCCCCGTGTTGCTTCACCAGGCAGGGCAGTTGCCACAAAATACAACTTGTGCCCACTGTTCACTTCCACGTCTTTATATTATAAAGCAGTTTCAGCCAGAGACCCATCCTCAGTTTAGCTGCAGGTCATAAATCTTATCAGAAATGGCAAGCAGAAAAGCTCTATGTGGATACCCTGGACTGAGGCAGTCCATCTCACCTAGAGAGTGAGGGCTATTTTTTATTATTTTTGAATCACTATTCATACAACCATCATGATCTTTGATAAATTTGCTATTCCAAGGACTAACATGTGTGTGCATGTGAGGGCGCATGTGTATATCCTACAAAAGCAAAACACGTCTAAACTCTTCGCTGCAGAAACGAACTTACCAAACAGGGAGGGTTCTTAGGTAGTTGTGTGTTTCTGGAGCCACTGGTGTTGCTTGGGCGCCGCCTGTTGGTCAACGACCTTCCCTGTTGGAGAAGTTATTGGCACTCACTGATCCTCAGTTTCTTACCCTTGGCTACATGATAACAATCACCCCGAGATTCTGACTTAAAAGGCCTATGGGACTTCCAGTTTCTGGCTCTGAATGTAAGGAGCTCAGAAGCCATCACTCTGTCTTAACAAGTAAAAAGCTGAACAGACTGAAAAACCAACTCTTCTAGGATCTGTAAGAGAGGTGAGAACACAGGGCAAACGGCCGCCCCCGGGATCGGAGAGACTGGCAGGAAAATACAGAGAATAGCACCTCAGTGGAGCAGGCACATGTGAGTAGAAAGCATTTCAGGAACCAGTGCTGGGTAGAAAATCCTGGACAGTGATTGACAAGTTGCGGGAGGCTGAGAATTGGGAACTCTGAGAGTTAAAAACAGTCATGGGTCGGGGTGGGAATATTGTGAGATTTACCTCCAGGAGCTTGACCAGATTTCCACAGCAAATGTCAAAGAAAAATCCTCTCATGCTTCACGCAAGGGGAGGAGGAAAAGGAGCCATTTAAAAACATGTCAGAGAACTCTGTTCCTAACACCTACCCCCAGGAGAAGCTAGTTAAGCAGAGCCTAACCTGCTGGGATATTATCAAAGCCTAACTGACCTGGGGGGAGGGAAATACCTAACTCCAGTCAGCTCAAGCATGGAGAACAGAAAATACCCAACTCCAGCCCATTCTAGCCATCCTCTCTCACCTAGGAGGGGAGAAAAAAATGAAAACATTTGCGAAGTTCACAGTCCCGAAGCACAGGCTCACTGAAAGACTGAGACATAATCATGGGACTATAGAATGCTTCCTTCCCCCCTACCACACTTCACCACCACGTTATTAAAGGCCAATTTATAGCAGTTCCTTTTATCTGGTGCATCAGGTCCAGAGACCAAGAAAAAAATTACAAGATATACCAAAAGGCTAAAACATGAAGAGCTAGAGCAAGCGTCAGACTCAGACATAGCAGGGATCTTGAAATTATCAGCCAGGAATTTAAAACAACTGTAGTTAATAAGCTAAAGACTCTCTAATGGAGAAAATAGATGGCAGGCAAGACTAGACGAGCAATGTGAGCAGAGATGGAAATACTAAGAAAATAAAAAAAAATTGCTAGAGAGTCAAAACAGTATTCTAGAAATGAAGAATGTCTTTGATAGGCTTACTAAGAGACTGGGCATGGCTGAGGAAAGAATCTCAGAGCTTGAGCCTATCTCAATAGAAACCTCCCAAACCGAAAAGCAAAGGGAATAAAGGCTGAAAAATAGAACAGGATGTCCAAGTTGTGGAGCAACTACGAAAAGGGCAACACACTTATGGTGGAAATACCAGAAGCAGAGAGAAAGAAACAGAAGAAGTATTTGAAATTATAAGGACTGAGGGTTTTTCCATGTTAATGTCAGACCCCAAACCACAAATCCAAGAAGCTCAGAGACCGCCAAGCAAGAAAATACCAACAAACAAACTATACCAAGGCATATCATTTTTAAATTACAAAAAATCGAAGATAAAGTTCTGAAGGGAGCCAGAGGAAAAAATACTTTACCTAGAGAGGAGCAAAGATAAAGATTACATCCAGCTTCTCTTCAGAAACTGTGCAAGCAAGAAAAGAGTGGAGTGAAATATTTAAAGAGTTGAAAGAAATTCAACCACCGCTAACCTAGAATTCTGTACCCTATAAATTATCCTTCCAAAGTGAAGGAGAAATAAAATCTTTCTCAGACAAAAACTGAGGGAATATGCTGTCAGTGGACCTACATTGCAAGAAATGTTTAGAAAGCTCTTCAGAGAGAATGAAAATAATATAGGTCAGAAACTTGGAACTAAATTAAGAATGGAAAAGTATCAAAGAATTAAGTGAAGGTCAAATAAAAACTTTTATTTTTCTTATTCTTACTTGATCTAACACATAAAAGCTTGTTCAAAATGCTAATAGCAATAATATATTTGATTATGATGCTTATGTATATTATATATGCTTATGTACATGTAAAATGGTATTTGAGATATCTCTGTACCTTCCTCTTATTTTTGCTGTGAACCTAAAACTGCTCCACAAAATGAAGTCCTTTTAAAAAAAGGATCTATGGTAGGCATGAGCATTGGTATTGTTTAAATACTGTTACATGTATAAAGCGCATAGGTTCAAGGTTGTGACTAGCCGTACGTTCGTACGTGACTAATGTTAAGCCATAATGTTTAAGCTGACAGTTTGGTCATAACACGTCTTTCATAAGGGTGTGTGATATTCGATAGTAAATTGTAATTTTTTTGACCGTGACCTCTGCAGGGTTAGAAAAAAAAACAACTTCACAGGTGACTCTAATGTACTAGGAGGATTTCATTTAGAATTACCGATTCATGTTTTTCTTTGATTCATTTCGCAAAATATTATCGAAGTCCTACTAGGTGCTAAGTACTGGGATAAGAGATGATGAGAAAAACAAACAAAACAACAACAATAAAAACCAGTCCCCTGTCCTCATATACATTACAGATATTAATAAAATAAGTATACAATTCTTTAATAGTTATCAGAGCTAGGAACAGGGCAACCGAGTTCATCTGGGGGTTAGCAGAGGACCACCTGGGGAACTGCCTTTTGAAGTGAGATCTGAAGGCAGGGTTGGAGTTAACTAGGGCAGGCGATGCGCTGAGTTTCCCAAATAATTGCCTCAGATATCCTGGCCCTTGGTGGGCAGACAGCCCACGAAGCTGGAGGCAGGTCTGCCTCCATCTGACTCTGGCCTCTTCCTCGCCTGAACGAGCATAACCCTGGATGACATAAGGTGATTACCTATTCACTTCATTGGGTTAATATGAGAACACGTTAAAATCAGGAAATTGTTGTCGCTAGGGACAAAGTTGGCTGGGGGAAGAAGGTAGGGCGGGGAGACAAGGCGAAGAACTGAAAATCAAATGTAACTTTCAAAGGTGCCACATTTTATCAAGCTGACTGACAAAGGTGGATAGTACACAGTGCTGGGGAGAATGGGAATTATTGCGTCTGACCCAGCAAATTCACTGCTAGGAGAAGTAGAGGAGTATGTATGTGGAGAATCTCGCAGAAAAAGGGAGCACGGGTGGGCTTAAATGATTAGGACCCCAGCCCTTCTGGAGGTAAGGTTTCTTCCTGAGAGAGGAAAAGTAAGTATTATATAGGAGGTTGTCTCGGTGGCTGAATTACCATCAACCACTCCATGTAAGGTTATGTAAAAACAGCTTCGTGTGTATAAAAATTTCTATATAACAAGCTCTCCCATCCTTTTAATTTCGGTTGAATTCAGCACACTTAGTGCTGAATTTACTCCAGTTCAGAGCTTGGCCAGGGAGGATGGGCTGCGTTATGATGAGAATGGCTGGCACCTGGCTCTCTGCCCACCAGGAACATAGTCTAGGAACGAAGGCTGACATGTGACAAATTCAAATACAGTAATTATAATAAAATAAATATTATATTATAGGTATAAACTGTGTGTTTAAAAACATTATGAGAAGGAAGGAAAAGCACAATAAATTGTAATTGGGCAAAGGGGGAAATAAGAGATACATTCTTACCACCTCCTTCCCTCAGACTTCTGGATTAAAAAGTATTATCATTTCTTAATGTTACATCAACGATATCTGAAAACACTTTGGCAAAAGTTCAAGCATAAAAAGTAAAAAAAGAAAAAAGAAAAATTAAAGCCTCCCTTTACCATCCCCAATGCCCCTCCAATCTCGTATCTCTCGTATGTAACTACTATTGGCAGTTTGGTGTGGATCCTCTGAGAACTTTATCTGTGCATTTATGTACAAATATGTACGTATGCAAAGGTGTAGTGTTTTTGGCCTCTGTGTGTTTTATATAAATGATAATGTTCTGATTTTTTTTAAACTTTTATTTTTCACTCCAATATATTTTAGAGAACTTTACCTGTCAGTCTATTTAGATACACCGCATTTTAAAAACTATATTCCATGAGCAGGTTAGTTACTTAACTATTCCCATATGGCCAAACATAAAATGGGCAACCCATTAGGGTTCTATTTCATTTGTACAACAACAGCAACAAAAGCCAACCTGGATTTAGTAAATGGAGCCCTATCTTGAGCTACTGCTCTAGAGTCATGGCCCACTGCCAAGGCCAAGATCGGAGTCAATCCACAGATCCAGAATGGGGGGGGGGGTGGCGGGGAGCTGGGAGCCCTTGAAGAGGAACGAAGCAATGGCACTACAAGGGCGAACCGCCTCTACTTCAAGCCTTCACCAAAGAGACTGGTGGTCTTTGACTAAGTAACTATATGCCGACAAAGAGGGAAATATAAAGAGCTTAACAGCCACCATGGTCTATCGATGAGGGTGGGGACTCAAGTGGGTGGAGGAATAAATGGTGTTTTGATTTGTATCTATCTCATTGTAGGTGCATTGGGACATGAACTTTAAGTACATTCCAAGATGTTTGGAGTGGGGAAAGAAGCCTAAATAGAGCTTTTTGTATCACTAAAAATTGAAGAGATGAAGATTAAAATGAGATACCCATTTTACCCAAGCTGACCGGTAAGCCAATGCATTGTTCGCGGGGTGGAAATCAGTGCTTTCCATTTGAGCCAGCCACCCCACTTTTGGGGCTACCCCATAGAATTATGCTCACAGAGAAGCAGAGAGAAAGCAGAGAATGAGGGAAGCCGGCAAACTTCTATTTTACTTAAATCATGGAATTAAAGAACCTGTGGGATAAGTTATTTTAAACCTGGTAAGTATTTCCCAAGTCCCTGAATTTATTATTGAAACTGATATGCATAGAAATTGGCAGAATCTTTAGTCTGGATCCCTAATCCATGCAGTGAGAGCTATTATAGTTGGAAAACCCAGACTCCCACCCTTTTTTTTGACCAAACCAAAGAGTAATACTGTATCCTTGGGAGAACTGTAGCAGATTAGCGCTACCATCAAAAACTTGAAAGTTGCACGAGTGATGATTTCTGTCACACCTGCAGTTTATCTGACAATTTAGCTGATGCACAGTTTAAAAGAACTTGGAAAATGGAATGACAACAACTTAAATTGCATCTGCTTTTACAGACGTTGTTTCTTTCATAGCCCCTGGTATGTCCTTAATTAATTTGGACAGTGCGTCATCCCAGTGAAAGCAGCTATCTGCTCTCACATGGCAGGGACTGCAGAATGCTTTCAAATTCTTGCCTCTGACTTAAAAGAGTTCCGCAGTTTTGTGCTTCAATTTTGCTTAGAAACCTGGATTATCTCACCTGTGGAGGATGTGGTCCTGGTCCTCCACACTGATGTTGTCATGCTAAGAGGGCCTGATGAGCAGGAAGGAACGGGCTGGCTGACTTGATAAGACACCTGCATGCTAGTGGTGGGAGATATATCCCAATAAAGATCAGTCAATTATCACTTCAGTAAAATTTCTGAGAGTCCAGTAGTCTGAATTACGATGGATAGTTGCTCCAGGATGAAAGATAAGTCTCTTAACTTTGTGCCCCTTATAATCTTGACAGAGATGCAATAATTTATAGGACATCTTGGGAGAAGCAAAAACTTGTTAGCTTTGACTGAGGCCCAGAGAAACAGGACACTTTTTAAGCTATACCAGGCTGCAGTGAAAGTAATCTGCCACCTGGCCTTTTTGGTCCAGAACATCTACTGGTGTTTGAAGTGTCTGGAAGACTGGGCTGTGTGAAGCCGGTTCAAGCCCCAACATGATGGCTACTGGATGTATGGTCCAATATTTCCATTACTGTGATTTCCCTGTGATAGTACCATGTGATTCCTGTTAATATGTTTTTAAAATTTTCCTGTTGTGTAAAATGTAGATGACATAGAATTTACCATTGTAACCATTTTTAAGTGTGCAGTTCAGTGCCAGGAAATGCATTCACACTGCTGTGCAGCCGCGGCCACCGTTCATCTCCAGAACTTTTTTCATCTTGCAAAACTGAAACTCTGTCCCCGCTAACAATCACTTCCCATCCCTCTCTCCCCCCAGTCCCTGGCGGCCCCCATGTTACTTCCTGTCGCTAGGAATTAGACTGCTCTAAAATACCCCATGATTTAAATTTTGATATTTTTAGTACCTTTTTCTCTGTAGAAAGTCAAGCCTTTCCTCATTGCTCTTTTAAAAATTTCCTGAACATTCTTGTACATTTGACTTCCCTGTTTAGTTTATGAAATAGCTTACCAAGTTTCATTAAAAATTCAGATGGGTTTTTGATATTACACTGAATATCACATTGCCAAGGTGTGACATTTAAGCTTTATTAAAAATACAATTTATTAAAACAAGTTAAATCTATTATAAAAAGTCATGAGAATCTAATGGCTGTAAATGGAGACTTTTTTTTTCAAATAAATAATACTCAGGTTAATTTTATTCAAGTGAGAAAAATTTGTCCATATTTAACTGTAAGTGTATTCTCAGGATGTTTTCATTATATCCATGCAGAAGGATAAGACTTTTCCCTTAAAATATTAATGAACAAGCTCATAGGACTTTCTGTTCCTCCAACACACAATATTAGCAGGGGAAGGAGAGGGTCCCGGAGGGCGGGATAGACTCTAAAAACTGAGGTTACAATTCAAAATTTCAAAATAGGTTTGTATCAGACAACCTAATATTCCTAACTATGTTTTAGCACAGCTAGGAATCTTGTACCATAAAATGATTTGACTCTCCCCAAATTCCATGTATCACATGTCACCCAGCCACAGGGTAAGCTTTTGTTGACCCTCACAAATGAATAATTCAGTACGGTGTGTGGTCAATGTATATTTTCAAGCACATGTTACAAATCACATCTAAGACTGTGCCGCTTATAGTGTGATGCAGAATAGTGCCCCTTTCCCAGCAGAAGAACCCATTAAAACCCTACCAATTCATGACCACTGTACTATACAACTGGACCTAATACAAAATAACATTGAATGTAAGCTGTCATTGAAAAAAAACTCTACCAATTTATGTACAGAATGGGTCCCACTCAAACCTTGTAGGCTGAGGCAAACAGCTTACTGCATAGAGTACAAACATTGGAGAGGTGACCGAGGGCCCCAAACTCTCGTGAACAGAGAATAAATGAGGATAAACTGAAAGTATGGATAGAATTCTTCCTTAGACTGAGTGATAGAGTTTGGTGTTGGAAAATTCCTGGACTGATAATTAGACCATAGTCCAATGCATTATAATTCTGTTTTTAGAAGTATCCTGGTTTTACCCCCTTTGATGATGGTTCTTCCACGTGGTATAGAAAATGGAACGAAGACTTCTCTGGATGGCATTCTAGTGGTATCATATTTGAATCAACTGTTTTGTAAGTTGAAGTATTCAAAAATATGTGTCACCAACTACATGCTTAACATTAAAACATTTTTTACAATATACATTAGAAAAAGCATTCCCCTCCATAATTTACAAGTAGAATACATGTTTGTAGTTTCTAAGGTTGTTTTAATCTGATTTTGATTAGTTTACATACATCATAAAGAAATAGGGTTATATCCCAGATATAAAGGCTCAGTGGTTTACTCTGTGTTACTTATCATTACTAAGGATGGGACAACCAGCTCTCCATGCTTCCTTGGGTGACATAAAATGAAGCACACAGCCCTACATATGTAGGGAAAGGGAAAAAACTGAACCCAAATCTAATCAACCACTGGGTACAAAAACATGTTAAACAGCATACAAGGATACAATCATCTTAAAGGCACCCTTAGGTCAGAAAATAGCTTCACTGTTCAAATGACTGGTATCTATGACTGAACTACTTCCAAAAACCTTAAAAATTTGCACATTCCATAGTGAACAAGAATTCATCTTACTGAGACATTGACCAGAATTGCTTATTATAATTAATTTTAAGTAATGTACACTATTTGAATTGGGCAGATGGTATTTGTTATTATATGAATTTGCATACAATTGAAGTGACATGTATTTTCTGCCTATTGATTGGCTACATTTTTATTTTTTAGGTTGTCTGTTCATATTTTCTGCACATTGTTCCATTTGATTCATGATCATTTCCTTGCTTCTACCCCCGAGGCCTTTATCTGGTGAAGAAGTTTACTATGATCACATTTGTTACTGTTTTTCCAGCTTCCAGTTTGTATTTTGTTTATTGTCTCATAGAGATTTTAAACATTTTAATGTTGTTAAATCTCCTGCTATTTTTCCTTAAGTTTCTAACATTTCTTTTAAACTTAGAAAGTTATTTTCTCAGAGAGAAGTTTTGTTTAATGAGTACAACCTGATAGACATGCAACTATACATTTTTCTACTTACAACTTGATATTTATGAATTTAATTCTTTGACCTACCTAGACATTTTTTTGGTGTAAGGTATGAAAACAGGATCTAACTTATTTTTCCAAAATAACAAACCTGTGAGTTGAACACTGTATTGAATAATTCCTATTTTCATGTAATTATTAGTAAGTGAAGTTATATTGTCACCAAGACCCCCATGCTGCTTCTTTATTGCTGACCTAAGAAAACCAATTCTGCCAAAACCTAAATTGCTTTGGTCTTGATATATTTTATTCAATTTTGTTGTTTTCTTTCAGGTAAAAAATGAAGGCTAGCTCTTTTATCCCTCCCTTATGTTAGTGAATAAGAAACAAGGGATCGACTCATTTGCATTTTATATTAGTGAATATTTTTCCTATTTCCTATTTCCTATTTTATAAGCCAACATCACTTAATTTTCATCAATAGCAATAAAGTTGGATTTGTTTGCATACATTGTTCTAAAAATAGGAAAGCCAATTTCTTCAATTACCATAAGTGAAATCCTGACTGATTCTAGTTTAAAAATGTACTCCTAAAGGGAAGTTCAAAAATGTTTTTAAAAAATCAACTCACAAACAGAAAAAAAGAAAAATAACAGTCAACATGTCTACTGAACAAATGGATTATGAAAAAATAAAGAGAGGGTGAATTTTGTTGTGGGATGAGGGGGACAGAGGGCTGCCTGCCCAAAGATAGTGCCAGAGTGGGCTGGCCAGACATTCTGGAGAAGCCACGAGCTCCAGCGAGAACCGAGCAAGGCTGGATTTGGAATATGTTCCTTTATGTATTTAAAACCCAGTGGTGAAGATATCTGACTCTAGGGACACCACTGGGTTTAAATACATTAAACGATGCCAAAGAAGGAATACATGCCATGTTTATGAGCGCTTTCCAGCCATTCCTTCATGTCGGAATTGAGCAAATAACCAGGAGGCCACAGGGGCTATGATTGAGTGGAAAAATAATTCAGGGGGAAGATAGCAGGATTGTGTTATCAGCTAAGTTATTAATAGATTATTAAACTACTTCACTTTCCACACATCTGACATTTTGAGTTCATTTTTCTACAAATTAGTAAACAAACAAGCCAAATTGTTCAAGTTAAGTTGTACAAACTTTTCAAAGACCAGAAAATGTTCAGACACTGTTCATTGAGGGCCCACTGCTAGCTAGGCCAAAATGTGTTAAAGGTAAAGTTCAACACTTACCCTAGTTTACCATGCTTTAGTAAGAAATATAAAATATTTGTACAGATATTATGTTCCCTCCCCACGGAGGAGAAAGAAAACCCATAGGTACCTGTCCTTGAAAGCAGACAGCAGTAACATGTGCTTCGTGATGTCAGTATGACTCATCACTACAGGGTAGAGCTAGTCTGGGAAGAACAAATTCGGTTGGCCAAAGAGTCTGTTTAGTTTTTGCAATAAAATAAAAGGCACATTTTTCATTTTCACCAATAACTTTATTGATTTGGAAATTTTTAATATGTCGGCTATCACCCATGTTTTAGAATGTCGATTGTTCTCAATCGATGTCTCGATTTGATTATTATCAACTTCAACTGGTCTACCCGACCTTGGGGCATCATCCAGCAAGAAATCTCCAGCATGAAAACTTTGCAAATCACTTTTGACACATTTGATCAGTGACAGCACCTTCTCCATACACTGAACAAAATCTTTTCTGCATTTCAGTTGCAATTTTACTCTTCTTGAAATAATAAAGCATACTTTGCCAAAAATGTGGCTTATTCTCTTCTATCTTCAGTATTAAAATGGCTACACAAAAATTCACCAATTTGGTAAGTTTTTTTTAAGTCCACGCTGATATGGCAGGTGTCACAATACAATCTAACAAAATTGTTTAGAATGAATTCAAGACAATAAGCACTACTAGAGACAATGTATGGAAAAAATACTGAATGTACTTTTTGTCCAATCCAATAGAACGGTATGGAACAACTGATGTCTTCACTGGACATGTAGAACATCCTGGATATGTTTTTGTCATTAGCAGCATAATGGACCACTTTGTTACAATGCCTAGGGTCTAAATATAGGACCAGGATGAAATTGGCCATGCAGATGTGTGCCATCAATACAAAATCTTCCAGTGCCTCCTATGGGTCTCTCCCCAACCACTGCTGTTTACTTGGGATTATTTCCCATGTGGGTCTTACCTCATCCATGAGCCTGCAGGGACGGGGGACTAACCCCCCAAAGTTCCTGATTCTGGTCTAGATCTCAACAGGCTCTGCCGTGGACTCACTGAAGAGCATCCCAGAGGGGCCCACGGTTCACAGAGGAGCTTATCTGGGAGGTCTCACAGACCTTAATTTACACTTGGAAAAAAAAAAATACAACAGCCATGGCTCCTTTTGTGCAAAATTTATTTTGCACCTGAAAGACATTTGGCCTTTTAAAAAAATAAATTCTTTTGGAGCTGAACTCCTAGACCCAGATCTCTAAGACTTAGAATTACAGTTGAGAAATGAGCAAGAACAGATGCTGAAAGATGGTTGTGTGGTTGTGGGAAGTACTGACATCAGACACAGAAGAACAGAGTTTTAAGTTTCTGCTGAGTTAGTTTCTAATTGTATGATCTTGGGCAGGTCACTTGACTTACAAACATAAGAATGAAATAGAAAAAAAGTTAATGTTAAAGCAGATACTGTAAACACTAACATATTTTTAACACATCTTTATCTGCTATACCACAAAAATAGTTTGTGTAATAATCAGTACTAAAAATTTTCTTAACTTGTTCCTTTGTTTTATAACAACTATTTTAAAAGAACTGATACAAATTTTAAAGATTTTCAAGTATGAACTACAGTCGGCACTCACTGACAAAAATTATATCTCAAAATATATATTTGAGACATATATCAAAATTGGCATGCTATTTCACTGTTTTCAATTTTTAATACAAGTAAAAACTCCCAAAGAATGGTGGAATTGAAGTAACTTAGGCTCTGCTTCTTCATCTTCACAAATGTGTGCCATCTCTGCCTATGCCAAGTCTACAGTGTAAAGGCAGGGGATATGTCATATTGCAAGTACTGAGGGCACACGCTAAGCCTAAGAGAGCTCAGACCATTTGGAACGGTTTGAGCTTAATCTCAAAACAAATGTGCATATGTACCTTGCAGGGGAGTGATCACGAACATGAAGGTGGTTTGCCCAGGACAAGGCTTACCCATTGCCCTCCAGATGTGCTGGCCCCTGTGACTTCCCAAATGTGGGAAATGCAACTGCATGATTTGTGGTAGTGGGGGGCTGCATTTACATCTGCCCATGTTTTAAAAAGAAAACAGAAAACACAAAGAAAGAACAAAAAAGTGCACAGCTGAGTGTGTCAGCTCTATACCTTCTAACTTGTATAACTGGGAGTTCTCCAAGTTAGCCTCCACAGACAGAACCATGCTTACCATAGTATAAGTGATAAAGAAATGTGCTAACGCAAAGTTTACCTTATCTATACTGTCTTAAAACAACAGTCATCATTGCCACTGTTTGGAATGTTAGACTAACAACATATTTTTGGGGGGGAGGAGTATTTTATCATTGATGTTCATTAGAATTGTCAATGAGCAGTGATAACCAAAAGCAGATCACCTTTCAGTCAGTTTTATTATTGTATTAAAATTCTCTTCAGAGCCCCCCTATTGTCTGCACCAGGGGCAGTCTTACCTTGCCCTTGGTAATCCACCCTCCCTAATGTCTTGCATTTTGCCTCTCTAATGATAAGATGAACATTGACTGCCCCACCCCTGTACCTCAGAGCCTATCATGGCCCAGGCCTGGCATTCACAGAGGGCCTTACATTTAGAATTTAGATGTGTGATGTATAGGAGGCTATTCCTGTAGTAATAGAGATAGACCAACAACAATGAAGAAGAAATGACTTTTTATGTGCTGTTCTAGTACCAAGACATGGCTAAATGGATGCCAAGGTCACCAGGAATAATCTGGAGATTGCCAAGGACGTGTTTTAAAGTGTTTTCAAGTATGATCACTTACCCTGGCATTTAGAGATAAATAAGAAGATAGGAATATTTAAAGCTATGGTTTTTATTTCAAAAAAAGAATGAAGGTAGATGTCCACCTTACAATTTTTTAAAAGTATATTTTATCATTATGCTATTACAATTGTCCCAATTTTTCCCCCTTTGCCCTCCTCTGTCCGGTATCCCTCTTCCCTCCAGCAATTTCCCCCACCTTAGTTCATGTCCATGGGTCACGCATATAAGTTTTTTGGCTTCTCCATTTCCTATACTATTCTTAACATCCCCCTGTATGTTTGGTACCTACCGTTTATGCTTATTCCCTGCACCTTTTCCCCCATTCTTCCCCTTCTGCCTCCCAGCTAATAACCTTCCAAATGATCTCCACATCTATGATTCTGTTCCTGTTCTAGTTGTTTGCTTAGTTTGTTATTGCTTTTGTTTTTGTTTTGTAGATTCAGATGTTGATAGTTGTGAGTTTGTTGTCATTTTAATGTTCACAGTTTTGATCTTCTTTTTCTTAAATAAGTCCCTTTAACATTTCATGTAATAATGGCTTGGTGATGATGAACTCCTTTAGCTTTACCTTGTCTGGGAAGCACTTTATCTGCCCTTCCATTATAAATGATGGCTTTCCTGGGTAGAGTAACCTTGGTTGTAGGGCTTTGCTTTTCATCACTTTGAATACTTCTTGCCAGTCCCTTCTTGTCTGCAAAGTTTCTTTTGAGAAATCAGCTGACAGTCTTATGGGAACTCCTTTGTAGGTAACTCTCTGCTTTTCTCTTGCTGCACTTAAGAATCTCTCTTTATCTTTAACCTTTCGCATTTTAAGTTTTTTTCATTTTTTTAGTTGCTGTTCAAGTATAGTTGTCTCTATGGCATTTTAATTATAATGTGTCTTAGTTTGGTCCTCTTTGGGTCCAACTTGTTTGGGACTCTCTGTGCTTCATTGACTTGTATGTCTAGTTCCTTTGCCAAATAGGGAAGTTTTCTTTCATTATTTTTTCAAATAAGTTTTCAATTTCTTACCATTCCACTTCTCCTTCTGGCATCCTTATGATTCAGATGTTGGTACTTTTGGAGATGTCCCAGAGTCTTCTTATACTCTCATTTTTTAAAATTCTTGTTTCTTCATTCCATTCTGGTTGAATGTTTATTTCTTCCTTATGTTCCAAATCATTGACTGGAATCCTGGCTTCCTTCCCTTCACTACTGGTTCCCTGTGGATTTTTATTTCACTTAGTGTAGCCTTTATTTCTTCCCTTATGTTTCTGCTGTGGTCAGTGATTTCTCTAAGCATCCTTATCACCAGTGTTTTGAATTCTACATCTGATAGGTTGGATATCTCCATTTTGTTTAGTTCTTTTTCTGGAGTTTTGTTCTATTCTTTCATTTGGGCCATATTTCTCTGTCTCCTCAATTTGGCAGTCTCACTGTGTTTGTTTCTGTATATCAGGTAGAGCTGCTTTGACTTCCTATCTTAGCACATCTGTTAAATTGTATGGGGTGGACCCTTAGGTATTTGCCAGGAAGGGGTAAGCCACCTCACTGTTGTGAGGTGCTGTGGGGAGTGTAGGCACCAAAAGGGGACGGCGCTGCTGCCTGACTTCTGGAGGCTTGTCTGGCACTCGCCTGGTTTTCATTCACTTCACCCACTCCCCAGATGTGACTGGCACCCTTCCAGCAGTTGCCCTGGTTTTGAATCCTAGAGTGGGTGGGTTTGTGTACTTTTTAAGACTATGCGGACCCTCTAAATGGACCCTCCTGAGTAACTGGTGGTTTCTTTCATCATTCCAACCCCCATGGGTTTTTCCAGCCAGAAGTCATGAGGCTTTCTCTTCCTGGCACTGGAACCCTGAGCTGCGTGGTCTGGTCTGGGGCTGGGATCTCTTGCTCTCAAGGTATCCCTCCTGATTTTTATCTACCGAACGTAAAGGTGGGATCACCTGTTCTACCACCACTGCCACTGCCTGTCTGTGCCACAGCACGTCCTCTCTGTCCAGGCTCTCTGTCTCTGCTGCTCCTGCCAGTCTGGATGAATATGGCTTCTTTAAGTCCTTGGTTGTCAGACTTCCATACAGTTCGATTTTCTGGCAGTTCTGGCTGTTTTTTGTTTTGAGGTTAGTTGTGATCCTTCTTGTGGTTGAGGAGGTGTAGTGTGTCTACCTATGGTTCCACCTTGACCGGAAGTCCACCTCACAGTTTTTAACTTGTGCCATTACTTGACCGCTGTAAACTGATATTGTGGAAAACTCTGAAATTATCTTGTCAATAGCCCTAGTATAATGAACTGTACATTTGGGGTGTTTTTAAATGGGTTATTTTGTTATATGTAAATGTTAAAAGTTGACATAATTTTTATAACTATTTTGTCATTTCTACAACATGACAAATTAATAGATGTAGCTGAGCCTATTTGCACTGCTAGGGTGACCAGTCTTCTGGGTTTTCCAGGAATTAAGGGTATTTCAGGAGGCAGGACTTCAGTGCTAAAACTGAGAGAGTCCCATCCAGGTGAACCAGGATGGTTGGGCACCCTACCTAAGCCCTTTAGAGTACAGCACACTCTGTTCTTATTGGATGTCTGATTTCTCACAAGTTGAGCCTGCAAGCCTTTTCCAGAGAGGAAGAGAAGGTAGCCATTCCCCTTTATGCTGAAACAGGCGCTCATGCCAGGAGCACTCAACTAGAAGCTTGGATGCCTCCATATACCGCTGCCCACTCCTCCCCAAACTGGCCTCTCTGTAGCACAAACAAGGAATATTTCTGATGGCAACGACAAATGCAATTATGTATATAAGTTACAGTAATGTGTTTTACAAACTAAAAACGAGATGAATGTAGAAATTTTATAAGTTTTTAAGTTTCTGGCAGGGATTTGGCTTTCTCAAAATCACCCGGAGGCTATCGCCACAGCTAAGTGATGTAAATTCATGAAGCCCTCGACTTGGCATTTCAAGGCTGAAATTTGAAGTATCCAAGACAGTTGAGGGACACAGACTTTTGAATATGTAATCAATAAAAGGTTTGGAGAGTATATGGCCCAGCTAAAGCTATACTCCCTGTGAGTTAAATAACTAAAAAATCAATACACAGTGTTACTGACAATCAAGCTATTATATCGTGGAAGTTTTGTGCTGAAACAGATAGTAGTAAAAGAGAATGATGGTGTTTTTCATGCATCATATGTTGCCCTCCAACCAATGGCATGATCTGGGGAGTCCATAAATAATGATTTATGGCAGGACCCAAGCCTTGAAATAAAGTCGTTTGTGATCAAGCTTAATGAACATCTTTGCCCATTGTTATTTAAAAAACAATAAAAGACTTCTAGACCTGAAAGATAATGATCAACATATTAAAAGAATAAATAAGTTACAGAAACTTCATTAACTGACCACTTAAAACCTGGCCCTTTGCAGTACCCACAGGTTTAAACTGCAACGTCCATCAAAACAAAGGCCATTGTAACTCATGAATGATTGAAAATGGATCAGCTGTATGAAGATGGAGAGCCAAAGAAGAAAGTCCCACCACAAGGATGTGGTTTGAACACTTACATCTGTGTTTGTGGAATGGGAAATTAGTACAGTAGTCCCCCATTATCCACGGGGCACACGTCCCAAGATCTCCCTGGGTACCTGAAACCACAGATAGTCACAATCCTTACAGATGCTGTGTTTTCCTATACATTCATACCTATGATAAAGTTAACTTATAAATTGAGCAGAGTAAGAGATTAATAGTAATAATAATAACTAATAATAGAGAACAACTATAACAATATACTGCAATAAAAGTTACATGAATGTGGTCTCCCTCAGAATTTGTACGTGTATTCACTCTTCATTTTCTTATAATGATATGAGATGATGCAATGCCTACATGATGAGATGAAGTGAGGAGAGTACACAGACTCTTATAAGGGTTCCTGGAACACAAGCACTTCGATACCATGACAGTTGATCTGATAACTGAGACAGCTACTATGTGACTAATGGGTGAGTGGTGTGCATGGCCTGGAAAAGCTGGGCAATGAGATGATTCATGTCCCAGGCACAACACAGCCGTACAGTGAGAAATTTCATCCTGCTGCTCACAAGAGTGTGCAATTTAAAACTTATGAATTGTTTATCCCTGGAAGTTTCCATTAAATATTCTCAGGCTTTAGTTAATCGTGGGTAACTGAAACTGTAGAAAGCAAAACCACGGATAACGGGTGACTACTGCCCAAAGATTTTAGAGAGAGATTTCGCCCTGCATACAAAACTTGGAACACAATGTTCTCCGATTCAGCAAGGCCATTTGTAAGAATTTGGTGCACTGAAATATTGGCACGTTTGCAACAATATATGCACAAGGAAAGCTCATTACTAAATATTCATAATATTTGTCAAAGTAAAAAGTTGACAACCTAAATGTCTAACAACAGAGTTAAAAACCTTATTGTAGACCCGTACTGAAGAATACTATGTAGCCGTCAGAAAGAAGGAGGTTGATTTATGTGCATTGACTGGGAAGTAAGCCTGGAATCTGTTGGGGGAAAAACAGCAAGGTGCAGAGCAGCATGCATAGTATAATTTCATTTTGTAAAATAAATGTAAAAAAAAGCAACATGAATACACATTCAATGTGTGCTCATAAAAAATTCAGGAAATCCGGTATTCACAGCAAACTGTTTAGAATGGTTAATGCTTGGGTGTGGGAGTGCTTCATTTGAATTTTTTAGGATGTACTTATATTACTTTTTGTTTTTTAAAGCAGACTTTCTTTTGTGCTTCTTGTAAGACGAGGGAGCATGCAGTCAGTTAGGTTCTGATTCTGAAAGTCATTTTACTTCACCCTGGCACTGACCACATCAGCCACAGAAGGCAGTGGTGGCTGTATGGGAAACGATACCATGGATCCTGTAAGTTAAACCAGGTCTCTCCACACCGTCCCAGGTACAGACATGAAAGATTAAAAAAAAAAAAAAGAACCGATTGATTCTACTGTGTTTTTGGCAAAAGTTACAATTAGGTAACACATTAAAGTCATTTATCAAATAAAGATAATATATTACTTGAAGAATTAAAATTATATATTTGTACCTATTGCTCTATTTTATATTTGGAATATAAAGAATGCCTTTTCTTCTTCCCTAACTTATTTCTCACTTACTGGGTATCCCATACCTACATCTACCTCTCTCTCAACACCATTCAATTAAAGTAAATTTTAAGATATTTTAAAACAGGAAGCAGGAGCTGGCTGTGAGTGGTTCTAAAAGAAGTGATATTTCTAGAAGTTTCCATAATTAAGAGACTGAAGAGCAACTATCCAGAGATCATGGGTAATTAACCAGGATGGCACTTTGGTTCTCATCCATTAACAATGCCTGTCAATCAAGAGTACTCTGTGAAAGCAACCAAAGAGCTAATAGAGAGTATTAAAAATACAGAGAATTAAGAAGCATTGCTTTAAACAATTGCAGTTTAATCTTGGAAAACATAATTTGAATTCTTATAAAGGGATTAAAATGCAATTGAGGTATAATATATAAAAACAAAAGTACACATTTAATAAATGTACAGTTTGTTAAATTTTCATAAACCCAACATGCCCATGTAATCAGTATCCATATTAAGAAATATTACATCAGCATTCCAGAAACTCCGTGTGTGTGTGTGTGTGTGTGTGTGTGTGTGTGTGTTTTAAATGTCAGGTAACAGTATATGTGTGGGTCTGTTTCTGGGCTCTCTTGGGAAGGGTTGATATTATCACAATATTGAGTTCTCCAATCCATGAACATGGTCTATCTCTTACAAAGGGAAATTTTATGATTCAACAACTTCCCTGAGAAGTGCAGGAAAATCAGGAAGAGAGTGATCGAGTTCATCCGTTTCTCTGGGGCTTCTGAGGGTTCCTGCAGGGGGATAACCTGCTTCACAATATCCTCCATGAAGGACGTGGACATGCTCCTTGGCTTGATTGGGTGAGTGAAGTTGCCACCAAGAGCCTCCAGTTTCCTGGCCACGACTCCCACTTCATCTTCCCAATCACTGCAGGTGTTTGGTGTCCTCCTCCCTGCACAGGACGTCCTCCGTCACCTCATGCCACTTTTCTCCAGATCCTCCACTTAGAATTTTTAAGGTGGCCCAGAGCAAAGCACTTTTTGGTGGCCTTCTGCCTTAGGTGCAGAACTCTTAGCCCAGCCCCTTTCCCTGCTGATCACTTTGGAGAGGTATTGCTGACTGTTCCTCATGACTTGACCTCTCACTCTGGAACTTTCCTTGAAATTTGTTCTTTATGCTGGTGTGTCTAAGGGCAAACAGGAACACCTTCTCTACCTAGAATGTTTCCTCACAATTTTTATAAAATTTTTCAACAAAAAGAAAAATAGAACAAATCGACTAGCTCACATCCACATACCAATCAACTAGACTTAACAATTGTTAACATTTGCCATATTTGCCATGCTGATCATATTGTCAAGATATTGTAAAGTAAATACAGACATCATGATATTTCACCCTAAGTATTTCAGCAGGCATCACTAAAGATTAAGGACATTTCCTTATATAACAATAACATTATCACCTCTAATGATGCTAACAATTTTACAATCATATAATCTAATATCCACAAGTTATTCAAGATTTTCCAATTGTCCTCAAAGTGTCTTTATAGTTGGTTAATTCATTTGTGTTTTATTGTATGTCTCTTCAATCTTTAACTATTTTGCCACTCCGTTGTCAAAGCCCACCTTCTGGGTTTGTCTGCTTGCTTCCTCATATGACAGTGGAATTATTTCTCCATCCCTTCTACTTCCTTTAACTAGAAAATAAATATTTTTTGGCAAAAAAATACTTCATAGGTGGTGTTGGATACATCATATCTCATCCTATGAGAAGGGGCATGAATCTAGTTCTCCCAATATTTGCAAAGCTAAGGTTGATCCTTTGGTTAAGATGATGATAGCCTGATTCTAGAATTGTAAAATTATGTTTCCTTCTCATGTTTAGCAAGTAACCTTTGAGGCCACATTTTACAAACATGTAAAATGCCAATTTTCCATCAATCATTCACCGAATGGTTTTAGCATCTTTTATTGATCTTTGCCTGAATCAACTATTTTATTTAGGGGTTATAAATTGATTTTCTAACTTTATTATTCCTCTACACTTATTATCTGGCATCCCTCTGTAAATAAGACTTTCTCTCATCAGCAAGTTTTATTTGGTTGTCCTGATAATAGCTCCTAATGAAAATGTGGGGTAAATGCTTAATTATTTTCCTTTAATAACCTATTTTCAAAGTAAGAGAGAAATTATCGATTTTCACAGTTAATGTTATATGCGCCACCTCTGGTAACAAATGAGTTTGTTGTTTTATTATTATTTGAATAGGATTATGGATTTATAATATATCATTATTAATTCTAAGTATTTCAGCCAATTTCATTAGATATTTTTGATGCTCGCATTGTTATACATTTGGCCAGTATAACCCCTTCAAGTCAAATAAACCATTATTCCATTTGACAAGCTTTTATAAGCATTTTGAAAGTTTCCTTACTTTCTGACATAGCAGATCCCCCAGGCTCACCAGATGATCAATTTAGTAGCTGTATGACCTTGAACAAGTTTCAAACTCTCCAAGCTTCAGCTTCCTCACTTGTAAGACAAAAATGATGGTGCTTACTTTACAGTGTTAATGTGAAGAATAAATGAGAGAATGTTATTCAGCATAGTAACTGACATTCAGTTGGCAGATACTAAATCATAGTTATTATTATTTGGTCCAAGCTCTGCCTTTAACAACTCTAGTAAACTTGGATAAGATACGTGGCATCTCTGGGCCTCAGCTTTTCTATCTGTACAACGGGAGATTTGTGCTGTAAACTTTAGGTCCTTTCCACTTTCGACATTCGGTGATTCTCTGTAACCAGTGGTTCTGTGCAGGCTTGACGAGGAAAAAAACCCCTCAAAAACAAAACAATAAGAGAAAACCAAAGAAGCGTATTTGTGAAAAACCCATAGCTGCATCATATTCAATGGTGAAATACTGAAAGCTTTCCCCTTAAGTTCTGAATGAAGACAAGAATGCCCTGTTTTATCACTGTTACTTAACATCATACTGAAAGTTCTAGCCAGAGCAATTAGACGTTGAAGGAGCACTGCAGGAGTGTCCTCAGACAGAGCCAGGAGGCTGGGAGAGGCCTCTCTTTCTCTCTCAACCCACCACCCCATTCAGTTCCTGGCATTCAAGGAAATCTGTCAAAACACTAACCAAACACAAGCTGAAGGAACAGGGACTTTGGCAAAGAGCTGAAGCCTAAGGCCATAGCCAGCAACAAAAACAATCCCTAAAGGAGGTACAATCTGATACCCAGGGTTGGCACATTATAATATTCAAAATACTCAGTTTTGTGAAAAAACGAAGTATAAAAAGAAACAAAAAAGTATGGCCCATTTACAGAAGATAAAAAACAAACAGAAAGTGTCCGAGGAAGCCATTGAACTTACTAGAAAAATACTTTAACTCAGTTGTCTTTAATATTCTTGAAGAGCTAAAGGAAACTACAAACAAATAACTAAAGAAAAACTGAAAAACAGATATGCAGAAATAGAAATATAATATAGAGATAGAGCCCCAGCCCAGCGGCTCAGATGGTTGGAGCAATGTCCCGTACACAGAAGGTTGCGGGGTCAATTCTTGGTGAGGGCACATGTCTGGACTGCAGGTTCGATTCCCATCAGGATGCACAAGGAAGGAAGATGATCGATGCTTCTCTCTCATATCAATGTTTCTCTCTCTCTCTCAAATCAATAAAAAAAAATCCTTAGGTGAGGATTAAAAAATAAGAATAAAAATTCTCAATAAAATACTAGCAAACCAAATTTAAAAGTGTATTAAAAAGAACTTTACACCATGACCAAGTGGGACTGGCTTTTTTCACTGAGCATAACTCTTTGGAGATTCATCCAAATTGTTGCATGTATCCATAGATTATTCTTTTTTATTACTAAGCAGTATTCCATGGTATGGATATACTACAGCTTGCTTAACCATTTACACATTTGAGGATAACTGAGTTGTTTCCAATTTTTGTTATTATGAATAAAGTTATGAACATTTATGTCCAGATTTTGTATAAATATGTTTTCAATTCTCTTGGATAAGTGTCCAAGATTGCAATTTTAAAGTCATACAATTTTTTGTTTCATGCTTAGTTTGAAAAGAAAATGACAAACTGTCCTCCAGAATGACTACACCATTTTACATCCCACCAGCAATTTATGAGTGATTCCATCTCTCTGCATCCTCCACAACATTTGGTGTCACTGTTTTCATTTTAGTAATTCAGATATGTGCGTAGTACTGCCTTGTGGCCATTTTAATTTGCAATTCCCTAATGGCTAATGATTTTGAACATCTTTTCATGTGCATTATTTGTCAATTGTCTATCCTCTTGGATGAAGTGTCTGTGTCTTTTGCCCATTTTTTAATTAATTTTTGTCTTTCACTACTGAGTTTTGAGGACTCCTAGTATATTCTAGATATTAGTCCTTTGTCAGTTTTGTGGTTTGCAGGTATTTTTCCTAAGACTGTAGCCTGTCTTTGCATTCTCTTAATAGGGTCTTTCTTAGAGCAAATGTTATTCATTTTGATGAAGTTCAATTAATCAGTTGTTTTCTTGTATAGATCATGTTTTTGGTGTCAGGTCTAAGAACTTTTTGCTCAGCCCTAGGTCCATCCAAAATCCTGAAGATTTTCTCCTAATTTTTTTCTTAAAGTTTTATAGACTTGTCAGTGTTAGGTTTGGGTTGAGTTTTTGTTGTTGTTGTTGTTGTTGTTTTAACCTATCAATGTCCAATTGCTCTGGCACCATTTCTTTAAAAGGTTATCTTTTCTCCACTGAACTGCTTTTGCATTTTGTAAAAAAATCAACTGGGCACATACGTTTGGATCTATTTCTGGATTTTCTATTCAATTCCTTTGAGCTATGTGTCTATCCCTCTGCCAATACTACACAGTTTTGATTAGTGGTTATTTGTTTTTAAAGCTCTGCACTAATTCTAATACACTGTAAGAACTGAGAACCACTGCTGGAGCTAGAAAAAGTGTTTCCAGAGGCTGACAAGTCCCATGATCTCTTGTAACCCAGAGAGGGCCAGTGAAAAGCATGTTGTGCTTAGAGTCAAAAGCCCTGGCTTCTGCAGTCTCACTGCATCAGGATGTGGCTGAATGACCTGGTCAAACCTTTTCCCATTTACGGAAAGTGGATGCTAATATCTGTTTAGCCTACCCTTCCAAGACAAAAGGAAACATAGAGTCTGCAAGGTTTAGAGTTAGACTAAAGTCAATGTTCAAGTATAAAGGGCCATTATTTGCGGGACAAGGAAAATGAAATCCCAAGAGATTAAGGTTCTTCTTACCTGAGGTCACCTTCTATTTGATTTGGTGGCATCACCAGAAAGTGTCACATGTTATTCGACAAGGCTTACAGAGCCCACATTCTTTCAGGCACTGTGAAAAGTCCCTGGGACACAAATACAAAAAGACACGGTCCTTGACCTTAAGAATCTTCCTTCATAGTAGGGACATATTCCATTTTTCAAAGGTTAAGTGAATTCAAATTAAATTTATATTGAGAAAGCCTTTAGAATTCCAGGACCTTCCTAGGTGGATGGATCCATGGAGCAATAAATCATTGTTCTGACATCTCTGTAAGTCACCAGCTACATTCTCAGATTTTCACAAGGCTGCACGCTGACTTTGGTAGAGCCAAAAGGAAAGAGGGAGGGTTTTCCTGGATGGAACTAAAAACACTCCGAGGTTCCTATGCATGCAACCACTTTCCAGCTATTCCCATCCCCATTCCAGGATTTCTTTGCCATCCATTTACTAAAACAAAACAAAAACAGCTCATGGGACTTCCAGAGCTCCGCTCACAAAGCCAACAAACAGCCATCAGAGAAGAAAGCCAGGCCCCAAGCCCTCGGAGCAGCCAGGGCTAACTGCTGTTACAGCACAGAAATAAAGGACCAGAATGAGCAGCTCCCCACAACTATCCCCATGCCCTTGGGCTTCAGGCCTCTCTGCCTGGTCACTCTCAGGCTGTCAGGGCCCTTACCAGTCTTGGTGCCTCTGTGCTGTCCCTAAGTCCCACAAGCAGGTCTCAACATGACCCAGGTAGGAACCCAATGACAGAAAGGGTTCAGGCCCTTTCAATCTGAACATTTGGCAAAAGGAATTGTAGGTATTTGTGCTTCTCTACTCCACTCTCTTTCCTGTGTGTGGCACCTAGACAAATTAATCATAAAATCATTTTCTGTCATTTCAGCAAATCATATTCCCACAATTCCAAAATGCACACTTTATAAATAAAATATAAGCTCAGACCACCCCCCCGCAAAAACACAAAAAAACCCCACACCCCATGGGGGCAAGAAAGCAGGCCACAGAGTCTGTACAGTGAATAAAAAATGCATTTTGTCTATGTGAAGTGGGGAAGAACCTGTTGAAAGAGGGCACTTCCAAGAGTTAGCCTGCCTTTTCTGTGTGCTCCCAGGTCTCATTTTTCAAACTGATCTCAGCCCAGCTCTGTCTACAGTGAGCTGTACATGGAGTAGCTTTAACAGTCAGAGAAAGACTGGATGTGCAACATTCCTCTAGACAGCCTGCAATGAAGAAAATCTCACTTGGAGAACAAAGGCTGTTATTATTGAATCATTTTAAATATTATTACATGCTATTGGTGCATTTAGAATGCAAGATATGAGAGTAAAACAAAACACCCAATAGCAAAACATGCTCCAGCACAAAATCAGAATCCAGTTCTCAGACTCACACAGCTGGTGTGATGCTCTCAATTGCCAGATACCATTTTAGCCATTGGTGAGGCTCTGCTGCCCCCATGTGGTTGAATCCTTTTCTCTGACAAAGCTGCAGGTGCTTCAGTGCCGTTAAGTGTTAACGGTAATTTTTAGAAAGATGGAGTGGATAGGTGGATAGGAAAACAGGGGGAGTCATTTATTTGTTTATTCAGTTAACAGATATAGAATTTAAATTATTTTTTTCCAGGCACTGTCACAAGTGCTGTTAGGAAGTGACATTTGAGATCTGACATCTGAAAAGTGTTACGGTCAGAGCTACTCTGTGCATTAGCCCCAAGAAAACAGTGGGAGCAGTGGCAAGTGACCTATGAAGATAAGGCCAAGAATTCCCAAACATGCTTATTCCTCCAAGGGGACAAATATGTCTCACAGCCCATTAATTCAAATCCATTGGGAGAAAAAATATGAAGCAGGTAAATGCGTCTTCAATACACACTAATGGGAAAATAGGGACAGTCTGGAGGGGGGACAGAGGGAGGACGCAGAACCCTGTGCCTCACTGAAAAACGGTGAGACAGACTGAAAAAACAAGATACCATATTTAACAGGCTTATCCTCGAAGATGATGACGCCCAGTATTAGTAAGTCACTACATTACTGATGAGTACGGAAATTGGTGCAATTCATTTGACACAGCAGTTCCACAGGTAGGAATTTGCTGTCCACAATTATTTGCAGAAGGTTATAGAGGGAAGAAGAGACCACCACGTGCTATTCATTTCACCTGGGTGTAAATTATAGTCACAGACACTTAGAGCTAAGGATTTCCTTCTTAAGACTGAAAATTATGCTGGAAGTTGCTTCTATAGTTGTCTTAATATTCTTAGGTACTTTTAGGATTCTGTAAGTTTATGTAAAATTCCCAAGCTTTTAATTTCAATTGAACTCAAACATGCAATTTTGAGCACCTGGTGAATGCAAGACTTTGGCTGGGTTGGGGAGGGTACAAAGCAGAGATAACTTAGATCTGGTTCCTGGACCTTAAAGACCTTGGTCTAGAAAAGATTGGCTGGTAAAAATATATAATTCAGTAAGTCAATGAAATAATGGCTAGAACACAGTATTATGAAATATGGGATAGGAAAGATACAGTCTAAGTGGAAGGATTAGGGAGGGGTGGATTCCTAGCAGATGTGGTGTTTGGGCCTTGAAACACACAGGATTTTGATAGGCCTGGGAAGTCAGGAGTCGGGGAAGAACTCTTTTCCTTTAAATTGCAAGATTATGAGATGTTAATTATTTAGCAATTCTTTACTGAGCACCAACAAAGTACGTGTGAAATAGAGAAGTATAAGAACCACTGCAAAGGGAGACAAAATACATCTCTGAAAAACACCTATATTAAATGATGCTGTGTGATTAGGTATCACACAGTCTACAGAGTTCAAAAGTAAAGCAGAGATGCAGGCTAAACATATTTTTTTTGCTAGTGAATTAGCCACTTGGAAAAAGATTTCAGTAGTCGTAGCATGAGACATAAGATACATATTATTTCTATTACTGCCCCCCTTTTCCAAGTTTATATATTTTGTAAAAAGTTATTGTTTTATTTTTAATGAAATGAACAATGTATAATATACAATATAATC
Organism: Mormoops blainvillei; assembly: GCA_004026545.1. Taxonomy (NCBI): domain Eukaryota; kingdom Metazoa; phylum Chordata; class Mammalia; order Chiroptera; family Mormoopidae; genus Mormoops; species Mormoops blainvillei. The sequence goes on along the minus strand of PVJD01000554.1, from coordinate 61,313 downwards.
TTGTTTGGAAAAGTTCAAGGGAGAAGGAAAATATTTACAGTAAAAATTAAAATTCTTCCTTCAAAATTTCCTATTCTCCCCCCAATCTCATTTCTCATCCCAGCAGCAAGCACTGCTATCTTCTTGATGTGTTTCCTTCCAGAACAATTCATATAAACATATAACTGTGCTGTGGTTTTACATAAATGGATATGTGGGTTTTTGCAATTTTTTTAACTCAATACCACATTTTGGAGATTTGTCTGTGTTAGTTCATAGATCATAGAATGCATAGAGTTAAAACTCATTCTTCTGAACTAGAATTCCACAGTAAGGCTATACCTTGGCTATTTCAATATGTCCATTTTGAAGGTCCAAAAGACGAGAGCCGCTAAAGTTCTACCTGATTCGTATAAACAAGCAAACAAGCAAAAACAACTCCAACTCGGGGCTTAACAAACAGACATCTTATTTTAACCTCGCACTGACAACCCCTCACTCAATTCTCAGGCCTGAGTAGTAGTAGCATGGGAATAGCATATGTCCATTTATAAATCCAGAGTCTCCTAAATGAAGGGAAAGCTGGAAACTTTTGAGGAGTGATAAGTAATAATACCACAAGTATGTTTGGTGATTCTGACTCCTAGCCCTACCCAAAGGGACCAGTGGTCATCTATAGAAAGTCTGCATGGGCAAAAAGAAAATTCCAGTCCTCTGAGATTACTGAACCCTGGCTGTGAATTACACTAACTCCTAGAGATCCAGAATGCCACTGTGGTTCACTGCTTAGAGTGGGACTCTATGGGGTGCAGGGTGGTCAAAGAAACTGTAATCTGAATCCACCTTACAGTAAGTTTAGTGGGACCCTAAACCCTTCCTGTGATTATTTCTCCAAACCTTGAGTGTACAGTTTAAAGAGATATACTCAGGTAGTGGCAAAATTTTACATTGGTTTCCTGATCTTTAAAACAAAAGTGACTAGCCCTGGCCGGGTAGCTCAGTTGGTTATAGCATTGTCCTGACACACCAAGATTGCAGGTTCCACTGCTGGTCAGGGCACATACAAAAAGCAACCAAAAAATGCATAAAAAGGTGGACCAATAACAACCACCACAAAAATAGAACAAGGCTGATTATGATAGAAAAGACTAAAGGGAAACCCACAGAGCTTTATCCTCCCTTCCCCAAATCAAAAGAGTAGAAGGGAAGCTATACAAATTCTTTGGCTAATGACTGTAGTAAGTGTCACCATCAAAGACCTGAAACCTGCATTTAACCTGCCAGCTTGGTTGCAGATGAAAATGGGTGGATCTTGAAGGATGACTGAGGAGTATAAACTCAATCAGGTAATACATCCAACTGCCAATGCTTTTCCAGGTGTGGTCTCTTTTGAAGCACATACCAACAGAGGCACTGGCATGGAGCCTCTGCCTGAGCAAATGGCCCCCTACCCCAGCTATTTAATAGACAAAACGTACCAGAAGCAATTTGCTTTCATCTGGAAGCAACTGTTGAACACCATCTTGCCTTAGTGCTGATGCAACTATAAGGCTCTGTGCCGCTGCTTGGTAAGCGGAGATCAAGATCATCTCAAGAGCCCACAGGATACCATAGCGGTCCATCAGGTTGATGAGCAGCCTAGCAGCCCTCCATTATTAAGTGGAAGAATGCTGTGTGTGTGTGTGTGTGTGTGTGTGTGTGTGTGTGTGTGTATGAGAGAGAGAGAGAGAGAGAGAGAGATTCACCTCTCTATACCTTTCTTGGTTATCATAGGGGGCCAAAAGTCTATCCAAAATATTTCTCAGACTCTCTTGCTAGGTAGGTTCCAGTTAGGCTTTGACGATGAAAGACAGAAGGTGGGAAAAGGCCTATTTTATTTGTATGAGGTTCCCCCTCACTCCTATTTCTGGCTTACTTCCGACAAGAAGTAGCTGTGGACAAGAGTGGGCCCCTGGGTTCCCGTGTGGTTCCAGAGATGGCAACAGCAGCAGGCGCTCTGGAAGTCACGCGACAGGTCATCCTGGACTCTGGCTGCGGTGGGGGCGACAAAAGAAGCAGGACTTCGGGTCTCAGGGATCCCGCAATGTCATGGTGGTGGTAGTACCCACGGCAGCATTGCCAGCAACAGGTATTCCCGCTGGCTCATCTGCACAACGATCATGGGCTTTGTGTAACGCCATTTATTACTTATCTGTTGCCATGTAACACATTACTCTCAAACTAAGTGGCCGAAAACAACAAGCATTTGTTCTCTTACAGTTTTTGGTCAGGAATCTGAGCATGGTTTACCTGGGTGCCTCACACAGCAGCTGGCTTCCCTCACAGTGAACGAGCAAGACAGTGAGAGAGGGTGCCCAATATGGAAGCCACAGGGCTTTGTGTTCTGATCTCTGAAGTGATGGCCTATCCCTTTTGTTGTATTCTGCTCATTAGAATCAAGTTACCAGGCCCAGCCCGCAGTGAAGTTAATATTCACTGAGTACTTATTATGTGCCAGGTCCACACACTCTGCCTCCTTCTGTTCTGAGCCACAGACTTGTCCGAGTTCAGAAGTGCTCTCCCAGCATTTCTGAGTTCCCCCTGAGGCTTAGGAACACTGGAATGTTCACCTGATCTGAGCTGTCAGTTTCACTTGTCCCCTTAACTGAGTCAGCTACAGCTGCACAATTGCTCTGGCCCCATACTGGATGTGCTGCTTATCTGAGAAACTTGAAATTTCATCTGAAAGCTACCCTGGAAATGAAGACACGAGCAGTTTCTGCAACACCCTCCATCAAACCTATCAGGGGGTCTGTATGCAAACTGCAATCCTCCTTTTCTGCTCCCAGAAACTTTACCCTGAATCAAGGAAACAGACCTTACATCATTCTGAATATATCCCTAGCCAATGGTTTATGCTCTCCTGTCTGCCGAGTTCCTTGGCTTTTGATATTCAAAGCCAACCATATTCACCTAAAGCACAGACAAAACAAATAAACCTTTCACCTAAGCAGTGCTCTTACAAAAGTGCTTTGACATTTAACCCCAACATGAACCACTCCACTAAAACCGTTTCTGCTGAGAATCATGTTGCTTAATCTAAGTCCTTCTCTCATTTGACTTCTCAGAGGCATTGGACAGTTTTGTACTCCTCCTTCTCCACGAAGCTTCCACATCTCCTGGTTTTCAGCTTCCCACTTGCAGTGTCCTTTGCTGGTCCATCCTTCTCTTTCTAGCCTACCCAGGGAGCTGTCTAAAGCCCAATGACCTTCTCACTCTAAAAACGCTCCTCCAGCAATCTCAAACATCCCCGCTTCTAGATACCAATGCCTCCTAAACCTCCATCTCCATCTTAGCTCTTTCCAGCGCCCTACATCCATCTGCTGCTGTACTGGCCACTCCGGTAGGTCGCAGCCCATCTCAATAGAACAATGTTGAAACTAAACTTCTCCTACCCACCCTCCATCCCTGTATTACGCATCGCACACCACATGAAGAGGTACCCAGAAATATGAGCACCATCTTCTTCACCTCCCTCATTCCTCACATTTAATTTCTCAGTCTTGTTGACGCTAGCTCTAATTGTGTGTCAAATCTGACCACGTGTCCCATGCCCTCTGCCACCATGAGCCCAGCCCCTGATCAGTCTGTGCCTACATTACTGGAACTGCCTCCTAATTTGGTTCCCTGCCTCCATTCTGGCTTCCTTCCAACCCATTCTTTATGCTATAAGGAGTGAGCTTTCTGAAATGCAAATCTCATTACACAGTTCCCAGCAGTATGTCCTCAACACCTCAGAATAAAATCCAAGCCCCTTGCTTCCTGAAACAGCGATTAAAGGTGTCTAAATTTTTAAAATTATCACACAGTAAAATTCATTGTTTGTGGTGTACAGTTCTACAAGGTTTAAGACATGTTTAGTTAGATTCTATGACCACCACAACTACCCATCACCACCCCCCCAAAAAAAACTCCTTCATGCTCTTTCTTTATAGTCACACCCTCCCCAATCCTGAAACCCTGACGATCGCCGATCTATTCTCCATAGCTGTAGGTTTGTCTTTTTGGAAAAAAAGAAGAAAGAATGTAATCTTTTGAAAAGCTAAAACAAATACCAAACCCTTTAAAGTGGCTTTAATGCCTCTGCCTACCTACCTCTCCTCCCTCACCTCCAACTGCCCTCCACCCCTTGCAATTAGACTGAACTATTTTCAGTTCCTGTGGAGCTCCAAGCTTTCTTTCCACTAGGCAACCTCCTCCCAACTCTTTAAGAGAGGAATCACACAGAGGTGTGCTCCTCGGTGCCTAGCACTTCCTCCATTTTAACACTTTCATGCTGTTGCAATGTCCGGGTTGTCTTTCCCCCCAGACCATTCTTTCCGCGCAGGGATCGTGTTTTACCCAGTTATATGCCGGGCTTCCCTGGATAAGCCGAGCCCCGCCACCCTCCAATCCCTCAGACCACCTGCACGCCCCCGGACCTCAAGACTTGCCGAGGTCCGCGCTGGGAGCCAAGCTTCCTAGGCAGAGAGAGCAAGCACACCGGGGCGGGGCAGGGCGTGGTCACCCCGCCCCTTGCGCGGCCCCAGGAAGGGGCGGGGCTCTGCCGCTCGAGCTACCCTCCATCCAGCCCTGGCTGCGCTTGCGGGCTAGGGGCAACCGTTGCGGGGCGCCTAAGGCATTGAGACCTCCCTTTTTGGCCCTGAAATACCTGGCCTGGTGGCTCAGGACGTTCCAGTCGCCTGTCGGAGTGCTGCGCACGATGCCCCTGAGGTCCTTAATCCTTCTAGTTGCGCTCCTGCTGTGGACTTCTTTCCTGCCGGTGTATCCGAGTGAGTGACCTAGCCTGACGGAGCCACGACCGGGGGACACACCTACCTGGGGGGAACCTCCGGTTCCGGGGCCCGCCAGAGATCCCGCTCTTCTTGGCCCTCGTCCTACACTCCTCCCAAACTCCACTGTCCAGGGTCCTGGCCTTTGATCCCAAGGTGTGTCCTTCTTCTACTCGGGGCCTCCTCGTCCCCGACCTCCACGCTGCGGGGCTGACCTGGGAACGCAGCGGTCCAGGCAGTGTTTCCCAGACTTGACCTGGGATGCGCGGACTGGGCGCATGGGGCTCGTGGGTATGACCTCCTTACCCCTGCGGAGAGGGTCCTTGAAGTTAACGCCGCCTCCTTCTACCGGAGAATCACTGCACACGTGCTAAAGCAAGGGCGGGCAAGCTGCAGACAACGGGCCAAGGCGGCTTGTTTTTGTATGGCTGGCGTCGAAAAATAGCTTTTACATTTTTAAGTGTGCATGTGAAATATGGTCTTTAGTGACAAGTGAAAAATTATGAAATTCCAATTTCTTTGTTCATAAAGTTTTGTTGGAACACAGACATCTTCCTTTATGTATTGTCCGTGGCTGCTTTCCCTTGTTATAACAGAGTTAAATAGTTGCTGCACTGACTGTTTGGCTTGCAAAGCGCAAAATATTTACTGTCTGGCCCTTTACAGAGAAATTTTAACCTCTGTGGTGAAACATGGAGAACATATGGACCGTGGGCAGCGGTCTGGGACACTCACTGCCCCTCTGTGCACTCCTACAGAGCATCCTTGGGAGCACAGCATTAAAAACCTTTGTTAAGCAGAATTATAACTAATGACTTGTCCCTCCCTGATAGTTGAAAACTAGTAAGGTCAAATTCAGGGGCGCTAAGACTACTGCCTTAGCATCATGCGGACACATTGAGGTATTTAAGTTGTTGAGTCCAGCGTCTGATATCTGGTATTCCACATATGACTTATGGCTTGTCCATCTAGTCTAACTAGTTCACTATAGCATTTTGTAATGTTGGGGTTCAGTTTAACCAAATAAAATTTATTAGGTAGGTGTAAAGGACTGAAGTGCATGCTAGTTATGCATGGCTACATTTCAGAATTGTTAAAAGGCTGTAGTTAGAAATTATATTTTTAAAATGAAAATGCAATGCAACCTAAATCATGCATAGCAGTGGCAAAAGTTCTGGATAAAGTGTCTTAGAGAACTGTTGCCCATTAAATACTAGTACTTACGATTGCTGTTTTAAACCAAAATCTTTGTAAAAATGTCCTTGCTGTAAAGAAACAGAACATACAGGGGGTATTATTATCTTTTTTTGATGCCTTATGGTCATTATTACTAATACCAGTTATTGCATTTTGGTGGTTGTACATCAGTAGGTCACAACCGACTAACGCATATGGATAGTTTAGTTTAGGTGACACTGATACTGTCATATAGCACACTCTGGGGCTGGTGAATAGCAGTCCCCGGATGACTTAACTCCTGCATACTAACTCCCATATTTTCACAGCCTGTTCATTTTCTTTGAGCCCTCTTCCCGAAATTCCTGAAAGCTTATAGGAAATGAAAAGATACTTCTCAAAAAACAGGAGGGATTTTGTGTTGAAGATATAGATGATATACAGTGAGACACGAGGAAAATATATACAGGTCATAGGTCATAGAAGATATCATAGAAAATATAATTTACTCCTTTTCTATAGAAGTGGATAAAGGGATATGTAGGCAATGTTAACACGGCTCTTTTATCCATCTCTGCCTCTCTCCTTCTTTTTCTCCAAGAAATTTTAATTTTGTTTATTTTTGGAATAACTATACCAAAAGAAACCAGGTTTATCATTGTGTTTGTTTTAAATCAGTTATATATTCTTTATTTTATATGGCCACTATTCCAACCATCTTTTGTGAGAGAATCATAGGGGAAAAGTCCTCTCATGCCAAAGAAAAGGCACATGGGTTTTTATAATGAAAGTGCAATTTTGACAGTTTTTTTCCAGAGTACTAAGGCAGTTTTGAGGCTATTTTATACAACAATCCTTGGTGTTATATTAAGTAATTACATTTGTTGAAAACTTCAGTACTTCTGGTAACTGCTGATACCTTTCCAATAGGCCAACCTAAGTTTAGTTAGTACTTGTTTAATTTAAATTCAGCATGACATGAATGAAACTTGGTTGTAGAGTAGTCTGCATTTTCTATATACACATACATCCTGATGGTGCTGGATAAACACCTTCTAACTATATATTTAAATAGATCTATCTATATATAAATATATAGTAATATAAATTAATATCCTCACATATGATTTTTAAATAGTTTTAGTTTTAAATATTTTCCAGTTTAAAAAACCATTCCTCTTTAATATTTGCACTGTATATCTTGCCTTTTTTAAAATGAGAATTCTTTTTGTTTTTTAAAAAATGTACAACATTTCCCCTGGCTGGTGTGTCTCAGTGAATTGAGTGCCGGCCTGCGAACCAAAGGGGCGCTAGTTCAATTCCCGGTCGGGCACATGCCTGGGTTGCGGGCCAGGCCCCCAGTTTGGGGTGCGTGAGAGGCAACCACACATTGATGTTTCTCTCCCTCTCTTTCTCCTTCCTTTCCCCTCTCTCTAAAAATAAATGAATAAAATCTTTTTTAAAAAGACAGAGTTAAAAAAATATATAACTTTCAAAGTAATATTAATATAATTGTTATATATTCAAATACTATTAACTGATATTAAAATAAATTACATAATTTGTCTTATACAATTTGAAGTCACTAAATATTCATGGGCCTGCATGTATAATGTGAGGCTTCCAGTCAAGATGGTGGGGTAGGTAAATATGGTACTCACCTCCTCCCACGACAACATCAAAATTACAACCAAATTACAGAACAACCATCAGTCATAACTGCCTGAAATCTAGCTGAACAGAAGTTGTATAACTAAGGATATAAAGAAGCCACATAGAGACTTGTAGGAGGGGCTGAGATATAGAATGGACTAGTCTCACACCCGTGTGTGATGGCTAAAAATCAGGAGGTATATCTCAGCTGCAGAGGTACCCCTGAAGGAGCAAGAGGTCCCAGCCCCACACTTGGCTCCCCAGCCCAGATTTCCAGTGCTGGGAAGAGAAGTCACCATAACTCCTGGCTGTGAAAAACCAGCAGGGATCGTGGCTGAGTGAGATGGAGGGCTCTTGGAGTCCCAGGTGTTCCTCTTAGTGCCCATGCACAGAACTTACTAAGACTCACTTGCTCTGAGCTCTAGCACTGAGATACCAGCTTGAAAGGTGCCAAGGACACACAGGGAGGAAGTGAATTGTCTGGCTTTGGGGTAAGGGCTGGAGGGGAGAAGCCATTGTTCCTTCATTGCACCCTCCTCCTGCAGGCTCAGATAGGTGCTGTATCTGAGTCTCCATTACCTGGCTAACACTGTTCATCCGGCCCTGGTGATTCCCTGAGGCTCTACCCTTTGCGGGCCCACCCAAGTTGCTTCCAGTGGCTTTTCCATACAAACAGCCTGTCCTGTGAACTTTCCTAAAATCTCTCGAAGGTTCACAAACCCCAAACTAGCAGCATCTGGCCTCCATGTGTGCTATACCTCCCGCCAAGACACCCCAGGCCAGGACTCCGTTCACAGCATGGCCTCTCCCCGGCACCTCCAAACCCAGCCCAAGTAGCAGCTATTCGTAGAATGTTTTGTAGCTCATGTTGGGTGGCCCTAGGCATGGTTAAGGTTGAGGTTAGGGTTGGCTCCCAGGAAGGCCCAGAGCTAGCACAGTGGGTGGATAGCTTCAGACCACATCAGAGCACCACCCAACCACCTTCACAGTGACACAGTCAAGGGGTAGACTCGTCAGGCAGGAGAGCCCCTCCTCTGCTATTGCTGCTGCTGGTTCTTGCAGCCAGTTGGCCTGGGGGTAAATACCTCTCACTGACGTGCCACCAGCAATCAAGGCTCAGCTATAACCAGAAGGTGCACATAGGCCACACGGGGGCGCACCTGGAGCACCCAATTCAGGTGACCAGGGAGGTGCTGCAACTGGGTCCTGCAGGATGCTCTTACATAAGGCCATTCTACCAAGACTGGAAGACGTAACAACTCTACCTAATATATAGAAACGAATACACACAGGCAGCCAAAATGGGGAGACAAAGAAACGTCTCCCAAATGAAAGAACGAGAGAAATATCCAGAAAAAGAATGAAATGAAATGGTGGCCAGCAATCTACTAGATACAGAATTCAAAACAATGATTAAAAGGATGCTCAAGGAACTTAGGGGAAGAATGAGTGAACTCAGTGAAAACTTCAACAAAGAGATAGTAAGCATAAAAAAAGACATCAAAACCATAAAAAGAATGAGTCAATAATGAAGAATACAATTTCTGAAAGGAAGAATATACTACTAGGAATCAACACAAGATTAGATGAAGCAGGAAATCAAATGGGCAATTTGGAAGACAAGGTAGGGGAAAACACCCAATCAGACCAGAAAAAAAAGAAAAGAAAGATGAATTTTAAAAAATGAAGGTAGTTTAAGGGACCTCTGGGACAACATTGAGTGTAACAACATCCACATTGTAGGGATACCAGAAGGAGAAGAGAGAGAGAACAATGGACTGAGAACCTATTTTAAGAAATACTGTCTGAAAACTTTCTTAACCTAGTAAAGGAAAAAGACACACAAATCCAGGAAGTACAGAGAGTCCTAAATGAGATGAACCCACACCAAGATGAAAAAGGCCCACACCAAGACACACCATAATTAAAATGCCAAAGGTTAAAGATGAAGAGAGAATCTTAAAAGCAGCAAGAGAAAAACAGCTAGTTACCTACAAGGGAGCTCCCATAAGACTTCCAGCTGATTTCTCAACAGAAACTTTGCAGGCCAGAAGGGGTTGGCATAAAATTTTCAAAACGATGAAAAGTATAGACCTACAACCAAGACTACTCTACCCAGCAAGGCTATCATTTAAAATTGAAGGAGAAATAAAGAACTTCCCAGACCAGAAAAAGCTAAAACAGTTTATCACCAATAACTCAGTATTACAAGAAATGTTAAAGAGACTTCTTTAAGAAGAAAAAAAAGAGGAACATTAAAAAAATAAAATAAAATGGCAATAAATACTACCTATCAGTAATCACTTTAAATGTGACTGGATTAAATGCTCCAATCAAAAGACATAGGGTAACTGAATGGATAAGAAAACAAGACCCATTAATAAATATACTGTCTACAAGAAACCCACTTGAGATTAGACAGATACAGACTGAAAGTAAATAGGGATAGAAAAAGATATTTTATGTAAACAGAAACAAACAAACAAACAAAAACTCTGGGATAGCAATACTTACATCAGACAAGATACTTTAAAACAAGGGCTATAACAGGAGACAAAAAAGGATGTTACATAATGATAAAGTGATCAGTCCAGAAAGAGGATATATAACCCTTGTGAACATTTATGCACCCAAAATAGGAGCACCTAAATATATAAAGCAAATACTGATGGCCATAAAAGGAGAAATAGACAGAAGAACAGCCATAAAAGGGGGCTTTAATGGCCCATTGACACCAATAGACAGCTATTCCAGACAGAAAATCAAAAAGGAAACAGTCTTAAATGACACATTAGACTTGGTAGATTTAATTGATATTTTTAGAGCATTTTACCCAAAGCAGCTAAATATGCATTATTTTCAAGTGCACATGGATCATTTTTTAGGATAGACCACATGTCAAGACACAAAACAAATCTCAATAAATTTAAGAAGATTGAAATCATATCAACCACCTTCTCCAACCACAATGATATGAAATTAGAAATCAATTACAAAAAAACCCTGAAAAACAACACAAACACATGGAGGCAAAATAACATATTACTAAACAATAAATGGGTTAACAATGAGATCAAGGAAGAAATCAAAAGATACCTTGAAATAAATGAAAATGAGAACAAAACAGCCCCAAATCTGTGGGACACAGTAAAAGCAGTCCTGAAAGGGAAACTCATAGCATTATAGGCCTACCTCAAGAAACAAGAAAATAAACAGTCTAACTTTACAGTTAAAGGAACTGGAAGGAGAACAAGCAAAGCCCAAAGCGGTCAGAGTAGAAATAAACAATAGAGTCTGAAAAAATATATAAAAGATCAATGAAGCTAATATCTGTTTTTTTAAAAAAGATAAGATTAATAAACCTTTAATCACATTGATTAAGAAAGAGAGAAAGGGTGGGTAGGGTGAGGAAAGGTGGAGGAGGGTATTGGGGAATAAATGGTGAGGGAAGGAGACTTGACTTGGGGCGGTGAACACACAATACATTGTACAGATGATGTGTCGTGGAATTGTGCACCTGAAGCCTGTATAATTCTGTTAACCATTGTCACTCCAATAAAATTCAATAAAAAGGAGAAAAAAAGAAAAAGAGAGAAAGAATCCAAATAAAATAAAAAAAGAAAGAGAAGTAACAACTGACACCACAGGAAAAAAAAAAGAATGAAATACTGATACATACTACAATATACATGACCTTAAAGACATGCTAAGTGAAAGAAGCCAGTCACAAAAGACCACATATTATGCGATTTCATTTATATGTAATATATACAATAGGCAAATCCATAGGACAGAAAGTAGATCAGCGGTTGCCTAGGCTGAGGGATAGGGGCAATTTGGAATGAATTTATTTTGGGAGTGATAAAACCATTTTAAACTTAGATTGTGGTGATAGTTGTACAACTGTGAATATACTAATAATTATTGAATGGTCTCCTTTAAAATATGTATTAGATAAATTATGAAGATTCATTAACATTGCTTAAGCTTATAATTTACTTAAAATTATGTTAATGCAATATTACTTTTAGAGATGATAATTCCAATAAAATAAAATTAATAGAACTTAAGCAAATTTAGTTTAAATTTAGTGATCTAAACTTATACTAGGCCATTTAGTAAGAGCCAGCTGGAAGACATGCAGAGGCTCCCTGAAAATCGGAACTATTGAACTTCAAGGTTCATGATACTCTTTTAGATGAACTTCAGACTTAGGAATTTAGAAAAATATGGTTAAAGCTGTATCTTTTATTATAAAAACTGCCTGCTTTGCCTAAAATAAGAGAACATTATTTTATTGTCCAGGTTTTTCCCTTAATAATTATTGGATGATTAGCCCAACCCCTCCCCCACCTCCCAAAAGCCAAACAAAAACAGTCTTTAGACCAGCAGATTTATTGTATTAATTAATTAATTAATTAATTTTTAGAGAGAAGGTAAGGGAGGGAGAAAGAGAGAAACATCAACATGCAAGAGAGACATTGATCAGTTGCCTCTTGTCATGCCCCCAACAGGGAACCTGTCCACAAGCCAGGCATATGCCCTGACCTGGAATTGAACCTGCGAACTTTCGCTTTGTGGGGGTGATGCCCGACCCGCCGAGCGACACCAGTCAGGGCCAGCAGATTTATTTTAAACATAACATGAAGTTTAGTTTTCCTCTACAACATTTATTTTATACATTCTTCTTTATTTAAGATAAATTACTGGAGGCACAATTAATTTACACACTTGCCAACTTTTGGTTCATTCATTCAATCATTCATTTAACAAATGCTTTTTGATTGTCTACTATGGCTCTAGGCACTGGTTAGGGAATACAGAAAACAAAGCAGCCATTGTCACAGTCTCAAAGGGCTTACAACGGGTAGCAGTTAACAATCATTAAACAAATATATACAGTTAAAGTTATCCTAAATTCCATAGAGAAAAAATCAGCGTGCTAGACAGAGACTAATGAAGGATCTCAGAATTATAAGGAAAGTAAGGAAGTTACTTTCTTTACTAAGGAAGTAATATATACACATGACAATTCTAGGTTTTATTGTTTAAAAAATTTGCCTACTTGACTGGCAAAATAAAAATTGTTTTTAACTTGTGTTTCTTTCATGAACAGTAAATCTTAGCAAATTTTCATGTGAATTGGCTTCTGTGTTACTCCTTATACCCTCTTCTTCCTCCTTTAATTGGCCATTCTATGAGAAGGAAATACATAATTTGAATGCGTTTCTTGTTGATCGAAATTTTATATTTCATTGCTCATTTTAAATTATTATTTTTATTATTTCCCTCAGAATAAACTCAAAACTAATTTGCCTTTTACCTGTGAGTGAAGAGAATTTATTCTTTTGTAAGCCATTGACTGTCAGCTCCTACTCGTACTTCATAGTATGAAAACATATTAAATTCAGATCAGTCATTTTTAATATTTCAAAATACATCTTAATATATCAAAGGTATGCATTTTGGTCCAATTTCAATACAACAAATTTTTGTATATTTTGACAAACTTATTTTATGGATTGATTATATTTTAATATTCACATGTATTTTAAAAGAGTGGTATTCTTCCCAGACAATTTCATCATTGTACACCTATTGTTCTGTCTGCATTCTTGTGTCATCTTTTTCTGACAACATTGTGTAGTTATTACATGTACCTGCTTTGAAGCAAGACAGCATGTGTTTGAACCCCATTCTTACCACTTACAAGTTGAATATAATCTTAGGCAAACTACTTATCCTTTCTAAGTATCCTCCTTTTCCTCTTATAAAATCACATTCAAAGGCCTTAGTATAGTGCCTGGCACATAGTAATTGCTCAGTCAGTAGAAGCTGTTATGGTCTTTCCAATCACTATTTTCTAATTTCCGCATCAGATTTCATGCCACTTTGCCCCTACAGTTGTTTTATCATTTTGTTTACTTTCCTATTGTTTGTCATGTGACTAATTCTCCCTGTTCTAATTCTCCCTATTTTTCAAGAAGAGCAGTGCGGACAGCCTCAGGCTCAGCTGTAACTTCCCTATTTGTGATTCGGACTAACCTCAAGCCTGCTTAGCAGGCAGCCATCCTATTAACTAGAGGCAGCATTGGAAAGCAGTATCGTGGTTTTTCAAAGTGGAAGGGAATCTTAATTTAGCCATGTTCTGAGACATTGTTATGTTTGGTTGGATCACTAACTGGTAAAATAGAGGAGATATTATAAAGTACACCAGTGTAGACTACAAATAGTCAAAGTTTAATAACACAACTTCTAGCAGAGTAGTCTGGTCTTTGTAAGAGTTTGAAGTTTGTTCATCCTTCTAGCATCCCCTAAAAAAAATGGGATAAAGCATGTTTTTACAGTGGCCAGGGCCATTTGTAGGGATACTTGAGGCTTGACTCTCTTTTACTACCTTGCCTGCAAACATTTTTATAAAGACCAGGTTGATTTGCAAGAGCAGTTCTGATTAGTAGAACTGTGAAGGTCAATAGGAAACATGTAGATATTTTAGGGGGACAAAAGTAGGAGTTGGGAAGTGTGTAGGGAAGAGGATGGATTTAACAACAGAACAATGTAAAGATGAAGGGTATGTGAAGAAGTGAGGAAAAGCAAGGAGGAAGGTAACGTGTTGATACACAGCCATGAACAGGGTTTTTAGTGTTGCCTGAGTAACAGTATGAAGGGATAATGAGTATTTCAGGGGTTGTTTTGGAAATCAACTAGCAGTAAGTATCTCTTTTTTCCTGTCCTTTGACAACCTAATTCATCTAATATTAACCCAGGTATCCTATTTACTGCTATGAGAAGAGACAAGTTAAATGATTGAAAATTGAATGTTTAGCAGACTATAAACTAATGAAAAGGTCCTCTTAAAAGCATTTAAGCTTTTATTGCTTGCAGATTTTAGATTTGCTTATGAATAGTTGCTCAGAATTGAATTTTTAAAAAAGTAGATTAAAAATTATTTTGTTATGGAAAAATTTCAATATACACACAAGTAGAAAGAATGATGTAATAAATCTCTATATATCTATAACCAGCTTCAACTATTATTAACTCCTAATTAATCTTGTTTTATTGATATCTCCACCCACATTCCTTTCCCCCTTCGCTCCCCAACTCCTCAGGCTTGGATTATTTAGAAGAAAATTCCAGACATCATATAATTTTGCCAGTAAATATTTCAACATGTAGAACTAAAATATAAGTACTTAAAAACACAACAATGTGAATTTTGTAGCTAAAAATATAATTATCCTTTAATATTATAAAATATCTGGTCAGTGTTCAAATTTTCCTCTTTCTTTCTCCCAGTTTGATTGAATTTGGATTCAAATAAGATTCCTACATGTAATTTGTTGATATGTCTGTTAATTCCCTTTTAACTTATAGTTTTTCCTTCATCTCTCTTTTTCCCCTTGCAATGTAATTGCTGAAGAAATTGGATCATACACCCTGCAGTTTCCCATAGTCTAAATTTTGCTGATTACATACCCATGGTGTAGTTTATATTTTCCTTTGTTGTCCCAGGTATTTTCTGTATATTTTTAGTCAGATCCAGAGACCTGTTAGATTCAAATTTGATCTTTTCTGCAAAACTGCTACATTGAAGGTATTCTTTCATGAGGAAGGATGTCTGATTTTTATGATAAAAATAATCATTGATATTGATAATCATTAAAAAATTATTATATTCTATTTATAAATGGCTTCCTCATCAATTATATGGAATACTTCATAAACTGAAACTTTCCTTCACCTTGAGCTATATTTCAATATACAATTTGGTCTACTTCTGTATTTTCTGTTCTGTTCCATTCATCTATCTATTCATATGCAATGCTAAACTATTTTTATAATAGAGACCTTATACTGTGTTTTAATATTCAATAAGGGCAGCTTCTGTTTTCTGGCTACTCTTACTCATTTGTTTTTCAAATGAACTTCATAATCTGTTTTTCTGTCTTCAGAAAATAATTAATCATATTTTGCTAGGAGCATATTAAATATTAAATGTATGAATTAGCAGGGAATATGACATCTAAGCATCTTTATAATGTTGAATCTTCTTGTCTGAGAACATAATATATCTTTTTATTTGTAAAAGTTTGCATAAATAAGTTCCACATAAATAAGTTATTTTACTTTTTTAAATGTAACTTTTAATGGTTTATTATATTAAGTGATTAAGTGTGTGTGTGTTTTTTAGGGAGTAAAACATTGTAAGTCTAAAGTCCTCTCCAAAGACAAGCTTCGGTCCCATTCCTTCTCTTCAGAGGCAGCTACCCACAGGAGTTTTGTATGTTCCTCTTCTGTACATTTTTTTAAATCCACAATTCGCAGGCAAGCTGTATGGTACTATGTTAGCGATTAAAAAATATTAGTATAAGGATAAGACCAAAATCTACGTTATGTTCCATATCTTGCTTTTCTCACCCATCATTGTCATATGGACCTTGGAGTATGCAAGGCTTTTCTAAACGTGACATAAAATGCAGACTCTACTTTTAGAACCTAGATCTCCACACAAGTCTATCTTCCCATTATCATATTGCCTCGCTAAACTGTTTTCATTAAGAATTTTTTAAAATTTAGAAATAGCCTTTTAATTTTTATCTAAACTTCATCTGGTCTTTCTAAGTTATAACAGAAGAGTTAGAAAGAGAGGTGAAATATGAAAAATAAAGCACTTTCGGACTATTTTGTGCATGCCAAACAGCTGAATCAAAATGCCTCCTGAACAGAAAATGTGTTGCTGTACTTCATTTTGCCTGCAGAGGGAGGGTTCCAGTAGATGTTATGTATTAGAGTTTAGTAAAAAGTGACCTACTTCCTTGAATTAAATTAATTTTATCTTTGATAGGAGCAAAATCTTCAAAATTACGTGCAATACAAAATTCTAACACTTAAAACTCGACTAGGAGTAAGGAAGTGCAGCAGAACTTCAGAATATCTTACTCAATAGTCTTTTTGTTTTCCACACTGGAAATGAGAGGCTTCAGCCCTCAGATGCTGCAAAATACCAGTGTAACTAGAACTGTCATTTTTGTTGAAAGAGTGAGAAGTTGATGCTTTAGACAGGGATCTGCAAACTTTTCTGTAAAGGGTCAGATAGTAAGTATTTTCAGCTTCTCAGACAGTGTGGTCTCTGTTGCAACTACTCAGCTCTATTGTTACAGCCAAAAGCAGCTACAGACAATATATAAACAACGGAGCAAGGCTTGCTGGTTTCCAGTAAAACTTTATGTACAAAACCAGCTGGGTGGAGATGATCCACTGGCTGTAGTTAGATCTATACTGGGTTGAAAGCAGCGGTATACTGGTAAATGTTTAACTGGTTTTTTGGAAAGAAGCATAAGCCCTGATTTATAACATTTGCCCCACCATGGTTGATTTCAAGCTACCCACTGACATCACTGAACAGGGAGGTAGAGAGATATACAGTAGCACCCCATTATACAGCATTTCTACAATACAGGTACCCTAGATGTGCATAACCTCCAGAGCACAGGTAATAGGGAAATAAAATAATAAGAAAGTGATGAGGTTTGAATATTTATTACTTTTATTTTTTTAAGGATTTTATTTATTGCTTATTTTTAAAGAGAGGAGAAGGGAGGGAGAAAGAGAGGGAGAGAAGCATCAGTGTGCCAGAGAAACATCCATCGGTTGTCTTTCACATGACCTGGCCTGCGACCCAGGCATGTGCCCTGGCAGGGAATGGAACCATGACCTTTTGGTTCCCAGGCCGGTGCTCAGTCCACTGAGACACGCCAGCCGGGGCTTATTTACTTTTATTTTTAATGCAATTTATTTAAATGAAAATTCAGATAATTTAATTTTTAATGTTGGCCCTGTTTAATATCTGGCTTACAAAATTCCTAAAAATGTAACAATTGGCTCTGGCGAGTAAGTATGAACCTATTCCAGCACACCACTGTGTTGGGGGACATAACCAAGAATTTTGTTTTAATAAGTTACCTACTGCATCATATTGGAAAGTAAAAACAAAAAGAATTGTGTTAATATGCAACTTTTGCACTAATCTTGCATGTCTGTTTTAATACAACTCTGAAAAATAATTTTGTTCTTTTAAGTGAGAGCTGACTATCAGATATGCTTTATTTCTTGGTTCTTTATCTTAACTTTTTCTTTTTATCCTCAGCTGAGGATATGTGTATTGATTTTAGAGAGAGCAGAAGAGGGTGGGGGGAGAGAGAAAGAGAGAAATATCGACGTGAAAGAAACATCGATTGGTTGCCTCCTGTACAGGCAGCAACCTGGGATCGACCCTGCAAGCTAGGTATGTGCCCTGACCAGGAATCGAACCGGCAACCTGTACGTGTGTGGGACAATGCTCCAACCAACTAAGCCACCCAGCCAGGGCTTTACCTTAACTTTTAAGTGATACCACATGAAGTCAGTTTGGGTATATTTTGTCAATATGTCATATATCATAATAAATGTTACTTACTGTTTGATTTTTTCCCCCTTAAGGCACAACCGTGACACCTGACGAAGAAAAAAATGTGAATCATTATGTACAAGTTTTACAGAGCCTACTACGAAGTGTTCCCACTAGGGAGCCAGCCCGTGAGAAAAAATCAGAGTCTCCAAGTAATGTTAACTCTATGAAACCGAAGGTATCAAAACTTAAGGAGATCATTACACATGACAAAGTTTCAACTGAGAATGTCGTAACCAACCCTGTGAGCGATAAAATTACAACTTTCCGGGCTAGAAGTTTCTCACCGCAGCAAAGGAGGAGAAAACCTACTAAAAGTACAGCATTCTGGTCCATTAAACCAAACAATATTTCTGTTGTTTTACGTGCAAAAGAACCTTATATTGAAAAAGAGGAGCCGGAGCCGGAACCGGAGCCGGAGCCGGAGCCGGAGCCGGATGTACAACAAACGGAGGCGCCGGTTCTGTGGCCGTATGTTACCGAATTACCTCCCAGCTCTTCAAGCAGAACTGACTGGGACACCTCCACCGGAGAAGAAGATGTTCCTCAGCTCTTAGGCCAATATGAAACACAAGCATTTGAAGAACACCCACCGATTTCGAGTAATGAAGAAATTTTGAAAAAAATTTCCGAGATTAGTTCGAAAGTGCATCAGGCACCTCTTGCTGAGAGCCTCAGGCCAGAATATAGAGAGGACATCGAAGCCGTTAGAGAGCACCTGAAGCGAAGCCTTGCTGTGGCGGCAGCCGCAGAACACAGATTGAGCAAGATGTATAGATCCCAGTTATTGCCACTCGGGCACAACAGTTTCCGAATTGATGACATTGAAACTGTTATTAACACGCTGTATAATTCTAGATCAAAGTTATCTCAGTACTTAGATATGAAATATATTCCATCGGAGATGAGAGAAAAAGCTATTACAGTAATCAATACATTGAAAAAAATACTGTGTGTAAGTCGAATAGAAGTTCAAAACCTTATCAGGAGGTTATTAAACAACAATATAAAAATTTTAAACCTACTTGATGTTCCATGACAAAGGGTGACTTAGGAAAACTGGGCATACATTCAGAGGAGAAATAAGCATATTAGCATATTAGTGATTCAAAAGTTGTATAAAAATATTTTCTATTGTTGTTCAGTGTGCTGACATCTTTACCATGTGTTATGAAAATTTTTCATATGCACTAATATGCCTTATAATTAAAATAAAATTTTGGTGCAGGAGTTTGTAGTTTTCTTTCATCAATTAATTTTAAAAATTACGAAGGTCTAATCTTTAAAATATTTAAGCTTTGATTTTACTTGAACAAAATAGTTAAATTCACCCATTTTATAAGAGTTAAGAGACTGCAGTCTACACATGTAGCTTGTTTTAAATGATTGCATATAAATGTAAATTTTTAGGGTATATGGTCTTTATTACTCTTAGAGAATCTGAGTTTTCTGTTTGAATAGCATAGAAAAGTAGAGCTTGTATCAAAACTACTTTTTTTTGGATATATGTTTGCCTTTTTTGAAAGGTGGTGATATATGAAGATATCTCTTTTCCTTTGTTATTAAGTGCTTTTGGAGTATCAGTGAGGGATTGTAACCTGGACTGCTAGTAAAGTCATCTCCACTTATTTCCTTTTTTTCTTCATTTATATATGTGTACATTGAAGCTTTGCAAATCTTTTATTTGGGAGTATGATTAACATCATTAAGGTTAACTATGTAATACTGCAATTATGGTGCAGGTATATCTGTTTCATGATTTAACCAGTATTTAAAGTTACTTATTTATTCATTCATTGAGCCAGTCATTTATAGTTTAGTAAAGATATATTGCTTGACCTTTCATTACGTGCAGGACAAAATGGTAGGCTTTGGGGATGCAATAATAAGATCTAGTTCCTTCTCTCTCTGAGTTTATATTATAAGAGAAAAGACAGACACTAAACAACTAACTTTAACAATATTTAAATTTCAATTGTGACAAGTTGTTACGAAGGTGTAAGAAATTTGACCTCACCCAGACCAAGAATAATGGGGAAGCAACTCTGAGAAGGTAGCATTTAGGTGAGAGCTAAAGGATGAGGGCTGTGTAAGGGGGCAGGGGGCATTCCAGGCAGAGGGAACAGAATGGAGTGCTGTATGAATGCAGTATGGATGCTCTGAGTTGAGAATGAGTAAAGCAAGTTCAAGAAGTAGCTAGAATGCGTAGAAAGGCAAGGGAGTGCACCTCAGGAGGGACGTGGTGAGGTGCAGGGGGCCGGAAAGGCCTTAAATTGCATATTGAAGATTTTAACCTTTATCCTACAATGAATAAGAAGTCATTCATGGGTTTTGAGCAAAGGATGGGTATAACTAAATGGTTAAAAACACCAAATACCAGTCTGGCTACAGTTTTGGAGGTAGGTAAAAATAGAAGTATACTACACACCGGCCAAATGTATCTTGGACTAGATGGAAGGAAGTGGCAGTTAAGAGGTAGAGTCAGCAGAGTTTGGTGACTGAATGAATGGATATAAGGGATTGAGGGAGTAGCAGGGATCAAAAATAATTTCCACACAATTAGCTATATTATTAAAAGGACTACATAGTCCTTGTTTCATTATAGCACTCTTTACTATTTACCCTTGTTGCTTATTTTAAAAAATAATTTTACTATGGAAAATTTCAAACATGTGCAAAAGTAAACAAATTAGTACAATAAACCCATGTACCCATTATCCAGTTTCAACCATTATCTACTAATGACCAGGTGTGTTTTACCTAAGTCCCTACCTCTTTCCCTCTTCCCTATTTTATGTTGAAGTAAGTCACTAATACTTTTTTATTTCATCTGTAAATATAACAGTGTGAAGCTCTAAAGCTTTATTAGAAACCACTACTACAATATCACATATAAAAATTTCATAATTCTGTAATATCAAATATCCAGTTGATGTTAAAATTTCCAATTGTTTAATAATTTTTTAAATTTAGAATTTGTATGAATCAAGGTCCAAATAAAGTTCACATACTGAGATTTGTTGATTCGAGTCATAAAACTCTTTCATCTAAAGATTTTCTTCCACCTCTTTTTTTCTCCTTGAAATTTATTTATCAAAGAAATTTGTCATTTGGCCATGTATAAACAATATGGATTTTGCTGATTATATCCCCACAATGCCATTTAGTATGTGTTTCCCCGCCCCTGTATTTTCTGTAAATTGGTAGTTGGATCTAGAGACTTAATCAGGCTCAGGTTTGTCTTTTTTTTTTTTTTTGTCAAGACAGTGTATTTTACCACTTGGCTGTGTCTCCTTTTGTAATTTTAGCAGCCTTTGATGATCATTACCTAGACAGATTAAGTGGTCAGGTATTGCAAAATGGAGATAGCATTCCTCCCTTTATTAGCTGGAATATGTCTATAAAGAGAAATTTCCTCTCTTTTATTTGATTTCTCAGTAGTCCAGTGTGTACTGGAAAGACATCAAATGCTTGAATCTTTCTTTTTGTTTAACAATTTTCAAAATAATTAGTTCATAGAATCCTTCAATTGTGGCTGTTTTTTAAAAATTAGATCTTTATTCTTTCAGACGATTGTAAGCTTAAAGAAAAATTGATCGGAAAGTATAAAGTTCCCACGTACTTCCTCTTCCTCCCCCCATAGTTTCTGCTGTTGTTTACATTTTGTATTGGTGTGGTACATGTGTTATAATTCATGAACCAACGCCGATACATTATTATTAACTGAAGTCCTTCATTAACATTAAGGTTTACTCTTTGGGTTGTATATTCTATGGTGTTTGACAAATGCATAATGACATGTATCCACTGTGACAGTGTCATACACAATAGTTTCACTATCCTAAAAATCCCTTGTGCTCCACTTATTCATCTGTTCTGCTCCTTACCCCATGCCTCCAACCCCTGGCAGCACCGATATTTTTACAGTCTCTATACTTTTGCCTTTTCCAGAATACCATACAGCATAGGTAGAAGCGGATAGTGTACAGACTTTTCAAACTGGCTTATTTCACTTAGCAAATGTATTTAAGATCCCACCATGTCTTCTCATGGCTCGATAGCTCATTTCTTTTAGTGCTAAATAGTATTATATTGTATAGATATACCACAATTTATCCAGTTTTTTGAAGGACATCTTTGTTGCTTCTAAGATTTGGTAATTATGAATAAAGTTGCTGTAAACACCTGTGTACAAGTTTTTGTGTAGACATGAGTTTTCAACTGTGCCAATTTTTTCACACTTTTGAACATACAATATTTTGGTAAACTTTTACATTTTGGCCAATATGATAGATGAAAAATGCCACTTAGTTATTGTTTTAATATATAGTTCTTTAATTGTAAGTTCTTTAATTATAGTTAGTTTCATACTTATATTTTTATTTCTGGAAATGGTCTGTTCATGTTTAGTTCTGTATTGGTTTGCTTTTTATTAGTGATACAACCTTTTTACATAATGAAGATTTGGAATTTTGTATCATATTTTTACAAATTGTAGGTCCAGTTTATTATTTGTCTTTCGACTTTCCCAGGTAGAAATTGAAAACATTTATAAATCAAATGTATACTTTATTTCTTTGGGGACCTTTATGTTTTGTGTCCTGTCTTTCCCATTCTGAGATTTTACAATATTCCACTCTGATATTTTATAATATTTCATTCTAGTGTTTTGCTTTATCTTTTTAAAAAACAACACTATTTTTAAGAGCAATTTTAGGCAAATGAAGCAGAAGGCACAGAGGTTCCCTATGTATACCCTGCTCCCTCGTGTGCAATGCCTCCCCCATTATCAGTAGCCTCACCAGAGCGGAACATTTGTTACAACTAATGAACCTACATTGACACATCAATATAATCCAAAGGCCACAGTTTACATTGGGGTTCACTTTGGTGTTGTACAGCCTGTGGGTTTGGACAAGTGTATAATTATGTGTATCCACCATCATAGTGTCACTGATCTAAAGTTCCTCTGTGCTCTGCTTAGTTATCCCTCCATCCCCCCAACACCTGGCAACCACCAATCTTTTCACTGTCTCCACAGTTTTGCCTTTTCCAGAATGTCATATAGTTGGAATCATATAGTATATAGCCTTTTCACATTGGCGTTTGTCACTTAGAAATATGCATGTAAGTTTCTTTCATGTATTTTCATGGCTTGATAGTTCATTTAGTTTTAGCTCTGAATAATATTCCATTGTGGGAAGGTACCATGGTTTATTTAGCCATTTACTCATTAACTGATATTTTGGTTTCTTCTAAGTTTGGGCAATTATTGATAAAGCTTCTAAAAGCATCCATGTGCAGGTGTTTGTGTGAATGTAAGCTTTCAGTTTCTTTGGGTAAATACGGTGAACCTGGTGGGGCAGGGTGGTGGGGAAAGACACCTACTAAGAAGGGTTCCTGTTGGCTAACTGGGCTCAATTTAAAAAAAAGCAAACCTAGCAGCCATTTCTGCACAGGGTCTCTCACACAAACTGCACTTCACACAAAAACCAGCATTGAACTGCCCGCACCGTGTTTCTGCCACCTGAGACAGCCCTGATGAAGGAGGTCCTGGAACCCTATCTGAACCAATAGGACTGAGGCTTTCCCCATCCAATCAGAGCTGTGCCACTCAGGCCAATCAGAGCTACTCTATTCTGAACAATCAGGACAGTGCCTTTTGGACCAATCAAACCGAAGGATTTGGAATCCTTATTTGTATGAGGACAGGTCAATCAAGGACGAGGTGGGTACTCCTGTTCATATAAGTCAGCTCAGACAGCATGCTTTCCCATTCCATGGAAAACTGAAGACTGTGGTACCTGGGTGAACTGAAACAGGGACTGTGTTTTAGCAGAGCAGAGCACAGCAGGCCATCAAGTTGCAAAAGTGGAAACAACTGTAAACAATAAAAAAAACAATAAACAATAAAACATAAACAATAAAAAAACAATAAATATTGTTTTAAAACAATATTGTTTATGTGCATAAACAATAAAAAAAAAAGTGCTAAACTGCAAAAACAAAAAACCAAAAAAAAAAAAAAATGCAGAGCAGACCTGTGTATCTGGAGAGGGTCCTGGCCCCAGAGCTGTGTCACAATTGAGCTGTTCGGCACTGCATAAAGTTTCCTTCTTCACCACACCCCAACCTGGGGATTTCTGTTGGTGTTAAATTGGTGCCAATTACCATCAGATGACAATACCAAGGAGCGGAGTAGTTTGATCGTATAATAAGAGTATGTTTAGTTTTGTAGAAACCACCAAACTCTCTTCCAAAGTAACTGTACCATTTTGCATTCCCACCAGCAACGAAAGAGATGTATTGTATTATATTATATATTCCTTATAATAATGGCTTCTGTTCTTCCACATCCTCGTCAGCATTTGCTGTTGTCAGTGTTCTGAATTTTTACCATTCTAATAGGTGTCTAGTGGCCTTCTTGTTGCAACCTACTAGTTTTTAATTAAACTAATAATCATAGATAAACATGCAGTTGTAAAAATAATACAAAGAGATCTATTTAATGTACTCTTCAATTGTTTCACCCAATGGTAATATCTTTTAAAACTATAGTATGATATCACAACCAATATATAGATATTGAAACAAGATACAGAACGTTTCCATCACCATAAAGAACCCCCATGTTGCCCTTTTATAGCCACACCCACTTCCCTCCTGCCTTCATCTCTCCCCAGTCACTGGTAACCACTACTCTGTTCTTTATTTCCATAATTTTGTCATTTTAAGAATGCTACACAAACAGAATCTTATAGTGCCTTATCTTTTGGGATTGGCTTTTTTCATTCAATTCTCTGGAGATTCTCTGGTTGTTGCATGTATCAATTCATTCTTTTTTATTGCTGAGTGGTATGTTTATTCACTCACCTGCTTAAGAACCTCTGGAGTTGTCTCCAGTTTTTGGCTGTTGCAAACAAAACATCTATAAACATTCATTTACACATTTTTGTGTGAACATAAGTTTTAATGTCTCAGGGATAAAAGCCCAGGTATCAAATTATTGTGTCGTATGGTAGCTGCAGATCCACTTTTATAAGAAACCGCCCACTGTTTTCTAGAGTGGAAATGGCTGTGCCATTTCATACAACCACCAGCAATATCTGAGCTTCTCTGAAACCTCACCAGCATTTGGTGTTATCACTATTATTTAATGTTTATTTATTTTAAAGCATACAATTCAATGGTTTTAGTACATTCATAATGTTTTAACCATCACAACTATCTAATTCCAGAATTTCGTCACCACAAAATGAAACCCCATACCTGTTAGCAGTCACTCCTCATCCTCTCACCCCCAGCTCCTGGCAGCCACTAATCTGTGTTCTTTCTCTATGGATTTACCTATTCTGGGCACTTTATATAATGTAATCCTGCCAATCCCAGGAAGGAGGAGTAACTACCCCTTCCATGATGAAAGGGGTTGATGTAAATAGCTGGCTATTCTGCTTAAAAGATGGCACCCTATGGGCTGCTTGGGTTCTTTCTTTTATTTTTAAAAAAAATATATTGTATTGATTATGCTATTACAGTTGTCCCAGTTTTCCCCCCTTAAGCCTCTCTAAGCAATCCCCACCTTATTTCATGACCATGGACCATGCACGTAAGTTCTCTGGCTTCTCCATTTCCTATACTGTTCTTGACATCCCCTTGTCTATGCTGCACCTATTGGAACTTCTTAATCCCTGCACCTTTTCCCCCATTCTCCCCCTTAACCCTCTCAACTGATAACTCTCCAAATGATCTCCATATCTACCATTCTGTTTCTGTTCTGGTTGTTTGCTTAGTTTGTTCTTTAGATTCAAATGTTGATAGTTGTGAATTTATTGCCATTTGAATGTTCATAGTTTTGGTCTTCTTTTTCTTAAATAAGTCCTTTTAACATTTCATATAATAATGGCTTGGTGATGATGAACTCCTTTAGCTTTACCTTTTCTGGGGAGCACTTTATCTGCCCTTCAATTATAAATGATGGCTTTGCTGGATAGCGTAATCTAGGTTGTAGGTCCTTGCTTCTCATCACTTTGAGTGCTTCTTACCAGTCCCTTATTGCCTGCAAAGTTTCTTTTGAGAAACCAGCTGACAGTCTTATGGGAATTCCTCGGTAAGGAACTCTCTTCTTTTCTCTTTCTGCTTTTAAAACTCTCTCTTTACTTTAACCCTTGGCATTTTGATTATGATGTGTCTTGGTGTTGTCCTCTTCAGGTCCAATTTGTTTGAGACTCTCTGTGCTTCCTGGACTTGTATGTCTATTTCCTTCACCAAATTAAGGAAATTTTCTTTCATTATTTTTTTCAAATAAGTTTTCGATTTCTTGCTCTTTCTCTTCTCCTTCCAGCACCCCTATAGTTCAAATGTTGGTACATTTGAAGATGTCTCAGAACCTTCTTAACTTATCCTCGGTTTTTCGTTGTTTTTTTTTTTTTTTTTTTTTTGTTTTTTTTTTTTTTTTTTTTTTTTTTTTTTTTTTTTTTTTTTTTTTTTTTTTTTTTTTTTTTTTTTTTTTTTTTTTTGGATTCTTTTTCCTTCTTGCTGTTCTGATTGAATGCTTTTTTCTTCCTTATGTTCTAAATCATTGATTTGATTCTTGGCTTCATCCACTCCACTGTTGGTTACCTGTAAATTTTTCTTTACTTCACTTTTTGTAAACTTCATTTCTGCCTGGGTCTTTTTTATACTGTTGCAGTACCCAGTGAGTTCATTGAACAACCTAATAAACAGTGTTTTGAACTCTGCATCTGAGAGATTGCTTATCTTTATTTTGTTTGGCTCTTTTTCTGGAGTTTTTATCTGTTCTTTCATTTGGGCCATGTTTCTTTGTCTCCTCATTTTGGCATCTTCCCTGTGTTTCTTTCTATGCATTAGGTAGAGCTGCTATGACTCCCTGTTTTAGTAGTGTGGTCTATTGTAGAAAAGCTCACCACTAAGTTGGATGGGGCAGAGTCTTAGGTAATTACCAGGGCAGGCAACCTGTGTCACTGCTCTGTGGGTCTGTGTGTGGGACAGATCAGAGAGGGGACAATGCTGCTACCTCTGAAGTTTTGTCTGGGAGGAAACTGTCTTCTAGCACTCACCCTGATGCCAGGCACTTCAATTTCTCCCCATATGTCACTGGTGTCCTTCCACCTGTTGCCCTGGTGCTGAAGCTCAAAGGGAGTGAGTCCATGTAATTCCTAAGTCTGTTGCAGGCCCTTTAAGAAGAGACTCCTGAGAATCCCGCTGTTCCTTCTGCTGCCCCACCCCCCACTGATTTTTATAGCCAGAAGTTATGGGGACTTATCTTCCTGGTGCTGGAACCCTGGGCTGGGTGTTCTGGTGTGGGGCTGAGATCCCTCGCTCCTGGAGTATCTCTCCCAATTTCTATCCACCACACATGGATGTGGGACTGCCTGTCCTGCATCTCCACATCTCCACACCTCTCCATGAGTCTCTGTGCCTCTCTGTGCATCTCAGCATCTCCGTGTCTTCATGTCGCAGCCCCTCCTACCCATCTGGATGGATGTGGTTTCTTTAATTACTTGGTTGTTGGACTTCCATACAGCTCAATTTTCTGATGATTCTGGGTGATATTTGTTTGGCAGTCTAGTTGTAATTTTTGCTGTGGTTGTGTGAGGAGATAAGCTGTGATCACCTATGCCTCCATCTTGACTCGAAATCTGCTTGGGTTCGTTCTACGTTGATCTACAACCAGGCAGTCAGCAGTGGCAATAACTAGATCAGCCTTGGTAAAGTAGTAGTTCATGCTGTTGGGCCAACATTTGGCCTCAGCCCTGCCACTATGGTTATTCCATTTGTGGGATCATTTTGCAAGCACTGAGGTGGCTAAAGACAGAGGCTAGCTGACATGCACTGGATGAATCATCCTACTCACTAGGTCTCTCAGAGCCCCACTGGAGTGATACTCTCAAGTAGGCATTGATTGAGAGACAAATTTCTACACACTTATGCCCACTCAGATGGGTCATGTACGTGTCTCTTTCCCAGAGCTTCTAGTCTCAACTCTTTCTCCCTTCAGATCATTTGCTGCTACACAGGCAGCCCTGTGTACCTTCAATTTAGGTCGTTACTCCCTCCATACAAAACTGATGACTGTTCTTCTCAAAGCTCTATGCACAGAGAGGATTCCCCACCATCGCCCAACATTGTACTTTAGGTACACCCCTGAGTGGGGATGTGCTGCAGCAGCAGTTGGCTCATACCAATATGCCAACCTGGCCTGTCCATGAATTAGTTTTTCCTTCTTCCCTCATCTGGTTGTTTGAGCCCCCACAAGGTTTGAGGTCAAGCCTTGCTGCAAAAGATGTAGGATAGGAGTCTTGAAGGTTTTGCTCACTCGTTTATGTAGCTTAATTGTGCCTTCTGTGTTTACTTGGGCCTAATCCTGAATATATCATTTCCACTATACAAAGGATTATGCTGCACACATGGTGGATCTGACAATACATACTTCATAATGAGCAACTCCTGTTTCACAGTTACTTGATGTTCCTTGGTTAGGCGCTCAGTCTCTACCAGGGTTCACTTCAGGACCTCCTTTTCAAACAGGACCTTCTTTTCTGCTGCAGAAGGCATGGCTTTGCTCCAGAACCCCAGAGGTCTGACTTACAGGTTTCTTGTTGGGACTTGCCAGAGACTCCTCACAGTGTACTTATCTCCCACGGATAGCTCTAGCACCGTGGCTAGGCCAGATCATGTAATCTAATTGCCAAGACTGCTGAAAACCTGGATCTGCAATAGAGCCCTTTCTTACTCAGAGCCTCACTCAAAACTGTTAGTCTCCTAAGTTACCCCACAACTGGGTTAGAGCAATATTCCCCCAAGAAGTACCTGTTGTCTCCAGAATCCAGAAATCCATCAAGTACTGTGTCTCTTTCTTAGTATTAAGGGGTGGGAGAAACGAAAAATTGATCTTGGGAAAGGAAGAATTGGCATGGCCAGGCTATGCACTGGTCCACAGGCTCCCAAATATTGATAGGTTTTATCTTCTACCCTCTGGCACAATCCTTAGAACATCTCACTTCTTGTTTACTGAATCTAATTAACATGACACTTTATCAATGTAGCTGACCAGCATGATATATTGTGGAATGCTAAAATGATCGAAGTCCCATTGGACGGCATCGTGACAGGGAATAGGAGCATTAACATGGCCCTGGGGTAAGACAATGAGTGTGTACTTCTGTCCTTCCCATGTAAATATTGTCATTTGCTCTTCTCTATTAGTGGAGATTGAAAATATTGCACTTGAGAAAACATTAGTCACATACTAACTGTTATATATTATAGTAACCCTGTAACACCTGGCACAGCTGCTGTAATTAGAGCCGCCGTGTGGTTGAGTTTTCAGTGAGTACACTGTTGCCGCCGCAGTCTGTCCGGTTTTGCTGAGG
This sequence comes from Mormoops blainvillei, assembly GCA_004026545.1. Taxonomy (NCBI): domain Eukaryota; kingdom Metazoa; phylum Chordata; class Mammalia; order Chiroptera; family Mormoopidae; genus Mormoops; species Mormoops blainvillei. Next base: position 31,851 of record PVJD01000554.1, on the reverse strand, counting down.
GTGTACAAGTGAATGAGTGGGGGAAATAATGGAGATTACCACCCCAGCATTCTTCAGATTTCTGAGAGTGACTCACTCATCAAGGATTCCCTATTTCCACTGACTTGCCACCTTGCTTGGCAGGGAGGGCACTGATTCAGGAGCTGTCACCTGCCCTCTCTATATAATGACTCTAACGCTGCAGGTCAGGAAAGCAAAAGGAGGACTAGGAGCTGCCAAGAAAATCGACCACAATTATACACTCAAGGGTGGCGAAATGAGCAGAAGGCGATATATGGACCCTTTGGAACCACTGTGAAACAGACTTGAGAAAGAGTTCAGTTTATCCTCTGGCCTTCTTGAATCCGCTCTCTGACTAGGAGTCATGACACGGGGCCAGGGCCAGGGTGAAGCAAGTGACGTACCTCGGGTACAGACCTCGAGGAAACACTCTTGGATTCTACCTATGCATTTGCACAACTCCGAGAGTGAGTACCTCCCTAAGTGCCATGCCCAGGGCTTTTACCTCACCTTAGCCCTGACCTGCTGTGACAGCCTCACACCACTCTGGTGTAGAGTGTTTGCATACCCCAGTACTTGCTCTTCCTGTTATACCTCCTCCCTACTCACCACACAGGAAACTCTTAGGAATTATGAAGCTTAAGCACACCAGGGGGTGCGACCACACCACTTACTCCCAGCAATGAGATGCTTGTTGCCATCCGATGGAGTGATCCAGTTCCAGAATCTCATCCCTAGGGGATTTCTTTCTAGTGCCATTCCTGGCATCAATTGTGTTCATTTGGCTTCCCCCATATAGCAGAGTGTATGACAAAGACATGAGTAGAGCAACTTTATTTGGAAGATGACTTAAGAGAGCAGGGATAAAGGAATTAGGAGAGAAAGACAAGAAATACTAGAGTATTTTTGAGTTGGCATCTCTGTGGGCAACGAGGGTTTAATAACCCTTTGATAAATGACCCTCTGACAAATGATGAGGTATGTACCTCAGAAATGTCCCTCCAGAGACAGAGTGGGAGAGTCTTTTACCTGCCATTCTCCCCCGCCATTTGTGGATGGTAGCCCCCTTACAATGCCAGCCTGTGCATCTCCTGGGCTGACTATGTCCTCCTGGCTCAGGAGGGAACCCTGAGACAGAAGTGTGGTGAGAACAAGGCAAGTGTCTCAGAGGGAGACCGAAGTCAGAGATGGGCTGGGAGGATGTGACATTAGGGCATCTTTTGATCTGTACCGGACCACACCAATCATAATTATGCCGCCACCACATGCCATGGATCACTTGCTTCATCATTCCTCCCAGGTCAGAACCTAACTTTCCGCTCCTCAAATACATGAGTGAGCCAACCCTAGAATCCTATTCTGAGGGACTGTTTCCTGGGGCCGTGCTCCATACCACTTTATGAAAACAGATGGCACTCTCGAGTCAGGTAATTTGAGGAGAGTTAATAAAGAGACTCTTTACAAAGGTATGGGTAGGGATGGCACAAAGAAAAGTGCGGTGTCCCAGGGCACATAATAGCAGGGACACCATTGTTTCTCTTAACCGAAAAGGGAGAGGGGAAGGAGATTTACCGGAACCTGGAGACAGAGTGCTGCGTGCCAGTAGGGGCTGTGACCTAAGCAATAAAGTGGCATAAAATGTGACCTGCTTTTCATTATCACCACACATGAACAGCTTTCAACAAAATCAATGATAAAATGTGCTGGACTCCACTACGATAATCTGGCAACTTTGCCTGCACGCGCACGGGGTATGCAGGCAATGGCTCGAGCGGCTAATGTGAGCCTTGAAAGAAAGCTTTGAGCTCCTCCTGGAACACTGGAGAATGAGAAGCATGAGAAGCCGCCTTGAGTCATCTCCCAGTCTCCCCCACAACTCCCCTGGGAGGGTGTTGTGTACAGTTTCTCATCACTTTCTGGATTCTGATGAAGTGCGGGGCTTCCTGCCCTGCCATCTCAGGACACAGTTGCAGAACATCAAACTTCTTAGCTGCAGTCTAGAATTGGTTCCTCAGCAAACGCCTGTCCTACAACTCATGTTGCAGTCATCTGGCCCCTTTTGTTTTAGTGCTGTCCTTTCCAACGTCCAGGACAAGGACCATGGGGCAGCTGGCATCTTTGGCTACCCATTCTTCCACTGTCTGTGGAAGGGATGAACTGTCTGAATCTAAAGGTGGCTCTCTGTATTTTCCCCAGTGGCATCACTTAGGCCTTGGCCTTGTTTTGTACTTGCTCTACATGAAATACTCCTTTCCTCCCCAAAATCGTCTGTAAGTCCAAGTTCTGAGCCATTGCTGTGGCTCTAGTGGGTTTTAAAATTATGTAAGTTTCCAAATGATCACTTTTTATTACTTATCTTTTAATAAATAGTACATGTTACATGAAATTTAATTTGGAGAAGTCCCAATAATACCGTGGGCTGATAAAAGTAGACTCAGCTATACGCGTTTGTTTTGAGAATAATTTCTTAACAATAATTGATAGTAATGGTAAGTTCTTAACAGTAAATAATTCTTTTTTTGTAAGTACCATATTGTATTTTATTTTGCTACTTTCCATAAAAACCCTAGAAGACAGTCAAAATTCAATGATATCAAATAGTATCAAATGTTAATTCAACCGTATCAAATGAACAGAACAGGTATTTGGGAAAAGATAAATAGAAATTTCCATACCCTTCTTCCCTTTCTCGCTATTGTGGTGTGGCCTACTCTGCCATCTTGACTGGAAGTTCAAAAATAGATAATTCTTAAAAGCTCTTAGCAAACTCTAAGACCACACAGTTCTAAAATTCAATTGCCACTCCTCACCAAGAGGAATTGCTTCCATGCTGCTCGCCTCTTTGGTCCCAACGTGGCGTCATCTTCTTGGACCCTGCACATCCTCTCCACAACTCTCTCATTTCTAGCCACCTGACTTCAGTGCAAAGTTCCAGCACCTTCCATCTCACATCCCAATTTTGCATGAAGTTCTGAGTTTGTCTTTTCAGCTCAAGTATAAAGAGACTCTCATAAGCATTTGCCAGTCTTCTGAGGGTCTACATTTAGCAGCACAAAGAACTGGCAATAGCTTTGACTCTACAGACTTTGTTTTGCTTTGTTTTTGGTATAATTTTTTTTTTAAGGCAAGATATCTTTTCCATTATGGAAAAAGAATTTTCCTCCTCCGTGGGGCATGTTCCAGGAGTCACGAGGAAGGCCTGGCTTCTGAGTTGCATTATCAATTATAACAGGGATGAGAGTTTTCACTGCCTCAACATTAGCTGGAAATCTAATACTAAGTTACTCAGGGGCAAAGGCAGTGTTTATTGCCTCATAATCTGGCTGCTATGGACATCTCCATGTTCTTGCTTGGAAGGAATGGCTAGGAACCTAGAGGCAGGATTCTGGAGCTCTCTGTTACAGTGGGTTGGGGTTCCTTCCATCTTCATCGAGTTCTGCAGAAGCTCACTGAGCCGGCAGTCAACACCGGGTGGCCATTTCCACTGACTGGGATCCCTCAGTCCTGGATATTTGGTCCCTACATATACCCAGGAGATGAGGAAAGGGCCAAACTTTTTGCATGTGCTTTTCTTTCACAACTTCTCAGAGGCCACGCTGACATTTCTTGAAGTAGGGGGTGGGGGTGGGGTCAGATGAGATTTCTGGTCTGGTCACTAAGATAGGATCTGGAGGATGTGCCAACCAGTAGCCTTTGGGCTTCATTTTCAGGCACAAAAGGCCCTTCCTGCCCAGGTTCCACAGATCTGTCCCAGTGTGATGTTGAAAATCAACACGTTTTTCAGAAAGCCTAAAATGTGACACCTTGGGAATAAGGGAGGATGCCCTGACTCACCAGCAAACAAGGGAATTTTTTTGAATATCAGCATGGTATCTCTTAGAATCTCAGTATATTAAAATTGGAGATCTACGGGGTAGATTGATCTAAGACCCTCAGGAAACCAATGGCACAGCCAGGACTAGCCCCAAGTCCACCCACTACCCTCACCACCAAGTGTTTGGATGAAGGTTAGCACACTCTTGTTTTCTCATTCTTGCTGCCCCTCAAAGTTCTTTTTTAAAATTTTGCACCTACGTTCCTTTTTATCTAGTCCTACTGCCACTGCCCTAGTTAAAGCCTCTTTTTCTCTTGCCAAGAAGGTGATGATGATGATGATATTAATAATAGCAGCAGCTACTACTGATTGAGTCCTTCTTCTTCATCAGGCCCTACTCTAAACTATGTAAGTATGAACATTTAAATCTAACAGTGCTTTGAGGGAGATACTAGTATCACTTTCATTTTGTAGATGAAGGACCTGGGACACATAGAAGTTAAGCGCAAGTTCATAAAGCTGGTAAGTAGTAGAGCAGATTTAAATTTGGGTGGTGCGACTCCGGAGTGCATGCTCTCAACCACTTTTATTAAACTTTCTTTAGTGTATATTAGCATAATGGATGACATTATAACCCCATTTTATAGATCAAGAAACTGAGTCTTGGTGATATTAAGCAAGTTCACAAAGCTAGTGAGGAGCAGAGTTGGTTCTCAAACTAAAGCCCTTGCTATTAAACACTGGTTATACCTTCTCATGCTCATAACAACCTTCCCACATTAAACAGATTAAATTTAACTCTTCAACAGGAGAGCGTAAGAAACTGTACTTTTAACCAACCAGAACCACTGCTATGTCAATGTAGGTATGTCCAAACTTGTAAAGAAATTTAATAAAAATTTATTTGAATCAGAAAGAGGATACACCTGAAAACAAGATCTCACCAGACTGAGATAAATGCTTCCAAGAATAACGGTTTGCAGTTCCTTTTCATGAAGGTAAGGAGGATTATGTGAAGGTGAGAGGCAGCCCTGGAGGCATGGGATTACTGGGTAGTTAAGCCTCTGTTCTCTCAGGCGGTGTTGGCCCGGAGGCCACAGCGTTTCGGGGGTCTCCTGAGTCCCCTCCGCTTCGCCCAGCCGAGGTTGCATACACCACCCCCAAACCCCCCTTTTTTCCCTGAAGACGCTGGTGGGGCGCGACCTTCCAGCCTGAGGTCGGCACTGCACAAGCCCCTCCGACGTTCAGTGTTCCACGCTCCTCCGCCAGAGCCTCCTCGGCTTCCTTGTTTTCCCTGTTCCCTTCCCCGTCCCCCGTCCCCAGCCGCCACCATTTCCTTAAGGAAGAGTTTTTTCCTGTCTCCCTCCCACTACACCGAAGCAGTGCGCGAGTGGGCCAGGCGGGCGGCGGAGGTTTTCAAGCAATAACTTCTTCAAGATGTGCAGTTCTAGGCAAAGGTCCGATGCCGAGAGCCCCAGCAGCAGCAGTGGTATTCAGATGCAGGCAAGCGAGACCCCACCGCCCCGGAGCCGGAAGCACAAGAAGAAAGAAAACCTTCTGCCACCCGGCAGAAGAAAAACACCAAACTTCCTAGCAAAACTACTGATGAGTTATCCATTCGTGCTAAAAGAATTCAGAAGGAACGAGTTGAAATAACCCTTGCTCCTCCTCCTGACTGCAGTGCTGGGACTAAAGGAGGTAACATTTATGAACGGAGATCCACTTATCCTGGGGGTACCAGGTTCTGTGTATGAAGGTGGTGTGTTGTAGCTGGATATCACATTTTCATCCGGTTATCCACTTAAGCCGCCGAAGGCTACTCTCCACACCAGAATCTATAACTGCAACATCAAACAACAGTCAGTGAGTCATCTGCCTGGACATCCGACAAGACAACTGGAGTCCTGCTCTGACTATTTCAAAGGTTTTGCTGTCAATTTGTTGTTCTCTTTGACGGGCTGCAGCCCTGCGGGTTCTCTGGTAGGAAGCATAGACACATTTGACCAACAGAGCAGAACATGACAGGATAGCCAGACAGTGGACCAAGAGGCAAGACATAATTCACATCGTTTGTTTGCAGGGTTAAGGAGCAGAGGCACCTTCTCACTGTGCTGCAAACCGTTATAGCCTTTACAATATGACCTTCTATGTGTGTACACATCCCAGCCTCTGCTTGTATCCTTTGGAGACTGGGAGGCTCCCCGGAAAGGTAAATGCTATCAAGAGTAGAACTTTGTAGCTATAGATTAGTTATGTTTAAAATGCCTACTTGCAAGTCTTGCTTCTTTGGGACATTAAAATGTATTTTGTGATGATGTACTAAGGGTACTGGTCCTGAAGTCTACCAGATAGTATAGTGCATTTTAGCCTAATTCATGATCTGTATGAAGTTATAAAAGTAGCCATAGATGACTAGGAATTATGTCATTTGTATTAAATCCAGACCTATTTCTGAGTACGCGGTTAATGCCGTTGTGAAGAATGTTTTGCCTTTTACCTTTGTCAGTTTGTAATGAGAGGATTTCCTTTTACCCTTTGTAGCTCAGAGAGCACCAGATGTATCATCTCAAACACAATAAACAGGCTCCTGAAGGGAAAAAAAAAGTGCTCTCCTGTAAAGGGAAGCTCACCTGAGCTCTGCCTCCTGTCCCCCGGCCCCCTTCCACAGCGGGCGAGTGAGTGAAACTCCCTCCCCACCCCCACCATCCATAGCAGGTGAGCAAAGCTCACCTGAGCTCGACCTCCTCCTGTCTGCGCACCACCCCCAAACCTGTCTTCCACAGAACCAGTCTCTGGTGCCAAAAAGGTTGGAGACCGCTGTCTTAGCGTTCTGAAAGGGGGACACTTCAAAGGTGTTTTAATCTAGATGCACAGAAACAATAGAAGGGGCTTGCTTAAGGCAACAATGAACATTTTATGAAAGGGCTTGGGGCAAGTCTGAAAAAGGGGTCTGGTGGCCGCTAGTTGCCATGGCAGCTGTTGCTCCTGGTGATACAAGATGCAGGCATGGTCTTCCCAGCCCTCGGTGTAGGGTACTTGTACAACATCATCCCCCACCCGCCACCGACCCCTAGCCTGGACAAGAGCATTCCCACAGCAACCTAGGCCCCAAACATTAAAAATATGTCTCTACCAGCACCAGTGTGTAAGTCAACAGTGTTATTTCAAGAAGACACAGTGTTAAGTCCTCTGTGCTGCGTGGTATACAGACAAATGTTCTTTATCTGGAAACACCTTTGCCCTCTACCTTGGAGCACCAGGTACCCATTCTCCTCCGTTCTAGATATAGTGTAACTGCCTCCATTGTTTTCTGGATACACTGTTCAGAGGTTGTCATGGGGGCGTCTCATTCTCACACCAGGCTCTCCCTGGCCCGGGAACAAGAAGAATGGTTTATTGCTCCTTAAGGGCTGGAGAACCAACACTGTCTTTCAGAAGAAAATCAGGCTACCCTCCAAGGATGTGGGCTCTAGAAAGCTTTTCCCTGCTAAGTCAATAAATACAGTAAATGACATAAATTAATTTCTTAATAAATTATTGTGTTACATTAAATTCCTAATAAGTTCTCTTTCAGTTCAAGTATGTCTTGATAGAATAAGAGTATAGTGGAGTGAGAACTAGAGGAGAGAGCTAAATTAGGTCTCTCGAGAAGGAGTGTGCTGGAGAAGGGGACATTTGTGGTAGCCCTTGAAGGTTATGTACGAGATCACCAAGTGAGAGAATGAGGAGGTGACCTACGATATGCTTGGTGCTAAGACCCAGGGCCTGAGTCTGTCCAGAGATTTCCCAAACTATACCACGCTGCTGCGACCCCAACCCCCCCACTTCTCCAGGATGTACGAAGCAGGTTCAGGTGAGCTCAGAGCTTGGAAGGAAGCAATGCCCTCTTGTCAGCTGACTAAAACATGCCTGGTCAGAATGGAACCTGTAAGATGACAGCATGCACTGAATCACCAGATGTCCCACTCCTTCTCTGGTAGGACCAGTGTCCTGGAAATAGGCTGGGGCCACCGCCTCAAAATAAGATCTCATCATTTACGTCGTGATTCCTGTGAGTACAAATTGTGTAGGGTTAAAAGAAGAAAAGGGAAGGCGGATGGAAAAGACATGGCAAGGCAGAGAAAGGCAGGGAAAGGCAAATCTGTTTTGGTGAAGATCTTAGGCCGTGACCCGCCCAGTTAGGAATTTGTGATAGGCTCGCCCTGTGAGGTTACTTTCCACAGGATCCCTTTTTTCGTCCTCAAGGCTCATAATTTCTGTCTCTGGAATTCCCAAAGCCTCATGATGGATTGTTGGCGCATCTAAAAGACAAAGGGCAGGAATGATATTTTTATTTCTTCCAAAAAAAAAAAGATCCTAGCCTTATTTCCAAAATAATTCTTGGGAAGCCAGAGTAAGACATAAAATGATGGCGTTCTTGGATCAGCCTAAGATTCTTTTCCCACTTACATTGAAGGTACTCCACCCTGCCTTTTTCCTCCTTACCTCTCAACTGCAGAGCCGAGTCTCATGTTTTATAGGCACCTCCTCAGTGTGAAGGCTGGTGGAAAGAGCCCTGCATTAGGGGATCAGGGTTCTAGTCCCAGCTTGACCAACTCCTGAGTTACCTCTAGGAAGATACAGCCACTCTGTGGGCCTGATTTTTTCCTTCTAGACAGGAAAGGTTGCACTAAACCTCTCATAGGAAAAAATCAGCATGTACATTTTGGGGGGAGGGGGGAGTAAAAATTCTAACCACGTAACTAAAAATAATTTTAAGTGTTTGGAAGCTACTGGAATAAATAATTTCCAAGGCTGTACCTAGACCTAACGTGTATAAGTCTCTAGACTTAAAGAGCAAAAGTGGAGAAAGAGTCTGGGGATAGCATTGGACTTCTTTCTGCAGCCGGGTCTCCACAGCAACCCTCTCCAATTCATTGCCCTTTATTACAAAAGAGGAGTGTGTCTCACACACATCACCTGTCTCCTGAGCTGAATGGTGGTGGCAGCAGCAGCTGGCCCTCATTGTATGTGTTTCTTCCCAATGGCTCTGCAGAGGAAGCAGGGCTTCTGTGTTGAGGATGCAGAGGGCTGGGCAGGAGTGGGCGGCCAAGGATGAGAGGCCGTTGCCCAGCCTCAGAACTCTCCCCATACGGCCTGAACCAACTCCTCCAGGAAGGAGAGGGAAAGGGGAATGGAGCTAGCTTGGATTCCAGTGCCACCTGCTAGGGGTGTACCTGTGGTGTCTCAAAGGAGCCCAACGACTTCATGGATATAGGTCTAAGAGACCCTTTATACAGGTAAGAAAAATGAGGAACAGGGAAGCAATAAGTTGGCCTCAGGTATCAAGTAGAAGACTTAAGTGTCAACTCTGTAGGTGGACAGTGAGCTGGGGCATCCATACCGTGACCCCTGGGCAGGCAGTTCAGGTCATGTGCACTCAGTTATTTCTGGAACCTGGGACACAAGGGAGGAGGTTGAAAATAATCAAAACAACCTTTAAATGAATGAAAGTGAATTGAGTGTTGTTCCGGGCCAGGTGTTTCACTTAATCCTCACAACGATGTGATCTGGTAGGTAGGGCAGACATGACCCCCATCCTACAAAGTGCTTGGGCTCCATGAGAGTCAGTGGGCTGCCAGGGAGGGCAGAGATCCACGCAAGGACAGTTCTTCTCACTCACTCATCTCACTCCCATCATGGGGCTTGCTGATCACACCTGTTGAACAGCTAATTGTCTCGTGAGTTCCTTGAGCACAGGACTATGTGTAAGTCACCCTCTTCATTCTGCCTCTGGCCGAGCGCCGGGTGCAGAGGTAATGCTCAGAACCAGAGCATGAGTGTTTTCCAGATTATTGGAAAATGTTTGAAGTTGTGAACTTCTCCACTCCCCACCAAAGCCTCTCTCTTTTCCGTGGGTATGCTCCTATGTGTCAGAATTGCTCCCAACAGCTAAGTGGATAAACAAGTCTTTCTCTTAAAAAAGAAATTATTGTTTATGCTATTACAGTTGTCCCAATTTTCCCACTTTGCCCCCCTCCGCCAGGCTAACCGCCAGTCAATCTCCACGCTGTTGTCCATGTCTGCGGGTCATGCATATATGTTCTTTGACTAATCCCTTCATCTTTTTTCAACCAATCCCCACCTCCCCCTCCGCTCTTATACAGCTGTCAGTCTGTCCCACATTTCTATGCCTCTGATTCTATTTTGGTTGTTAGTTTATTTTGTTCCTTAGATTCCTCTTGTAAGTGAGATCATCTGGTATTTGTCTTTCATTGACTGGCTTATTTCACTTAGCATAATAGTCTCCAGTCCTATCCATGTTTTCACAAAAGGTAAGGATTCCTTCTTTTTTATACTGCATAGTATTCCATCGAATAATGTACCACAGCTTTTTTATCCACTCATCTACTGGTGGGCACATAGGCTGTTTCCAGATCTTGGCTATTGTAAATAACACTGCTGTGAACATAGGGGTGCATATATTCTTTTGAATTGGTGATTCAGGATTCTTAGAATATATTCACAGAAGTGGAATTGCCAGGTCCTAAAGCAGTTCCTTTTTTAATTTTTTGAGGAAACTCCATACTGTTTTCCACAGTGGCTGCATTCCCACCATACCGGTCTACATTCCTACCAACAGTGCACTGGGGTTCCCTTTTCTCCACACCCTCACCAGCACTTGTTTTTTGTTGATTTATTAGTGATGGCCACTCCAGCAGGTGTGAGGTGATACCTTATCGTGGTTTTAATTTGCATTTCTCTGATGGTTAGTGATGTTGAGCATTTTTTCATGTCTATGGATCATCTGTATGTCCTCCTTGGGGAAGTGTCTATTCATGTCCTTTGCCCATTTTTAAATTGGATTGTTTGTCTTTCTGGTGTTGAGTCATGAGTTCTACATATATTTTGGAGAATCCACTCTTGTCCAATGTATCATTGGCAAATATGTTTTCCCATACAGTGGGTTCCTTTTTCATTTTAATGATGGTTTCTTTAACTGTTCAGAGCTTTTTCATTTGAGGTAGTCTCATTTGTTTATTTTTTCTTTTGTTTCCCTTTACCCTAGGAGACATATTGGAAAAAATATTGCTATGTGAGATATTTGAAATTTTACTGCTTATGTTTTCCTCTAGGATTTCTATGTTATCATGACATATTTAAGTCTCTTATCAATTTTTAGTTTATTCTGGTGTTTAGTGTAAGTTGATGGTCTAGTTTCAGTTTTTTGCAAGTACTAGGTTAGTTTTCCCAACATTATGTGTTGAAGAGGCTGTCTTTACTCCCTTGTATGCTCTTGCCTCCTTCGTCAGGTATTAATTAACCATAAAGGCATGGATTTGTTTCCAGGCTCTCTATTCTGTTCCATTGATCTACGTGTCTGTTCTTATGCCAGTAGCAGACTGTTCTGATTGTAGTGGCCTTGCAATATAGTTTGATGTTGGATACTGTGATCCCTTCAACTTTGTTCTTCTTTCTCAAGATAGCTGAGGCCATTTGGAGTCTTTCTTGGTTCCATACAAATTTTTGGAATATTTGATCTAGATCTGTGAAATATGCCATTGGTATTTTAATAGGAATAGTGTTGACTCTATAGATTGCTTTGGCTAGTATGGACATTTTAATGATACTAATTCTTCCAATCCATGAATATGGTATATGCTTTCACTTATATGTATCTTCCTCAATTTCTTTCTTCAGTGTCACATAGTTTTCTAAGTACAGGTCTTTTACCTCTTTGGTTAAATTGTTTCCTAGGTATCTTTTGTTATTGTTGTTGTTGCAATAGTAAATGAGATTGTTTTCTTAGTTTGTTTCTGATAGTTCGTTATTGGTGTATACAAATGCCATCGGTTTCTGAGTATTGATTTTTGTATCCTGCTACTTTGCTGAATTCATTTATTAGGTCTAGTAGTTTTTTGGTGGAACCTATAGGGTTCTCTGTGTACAATATCATGTCTGCAAATAATAATGGTTTTACTTTCTCTTTTCCAGTTTGGATACCTTTTATTTCTTCTTCTTGTTTGATCCTTGCTTGTTGTTAGGATTTCCAGTACTATGTTGAATAAGAGTGATGAAAGCAGAAATCCTGTCTTGTTCCTGATCTTAAGGGAAATGCTTTTAGTTTTTGCCCACTGATGTTGGCTGTATGTTTTTTGTATGTGGCCTTTATTATATTGAGGTATGATCCCTCTATTCCATTTTGCTGAGAGTTTTTATCATAAATGGGTGCTGGATTTTATCAAATGCTTTTCCTGCATCTATTGATGTGATCATGTGATTTTAGCTTTCATTTTCTTTATGTAATGTATCACACTTACTGATTTGTAAATATTGTACCAACCTTGCATCCTCAGGATAAATCCCACTTGATCATAGTGTATGATCTTTTTGATGTATTGCTGGATTTGGCTTGCTAATATTTCATTGAGGATTTTAGCATCTATGTTCATCAGGAATATTGGCTATAGTTTTCTTTCTTTGTTGTGTCTTTACCTGGATTTGGAATTAGGATAATACTGCCCTCATAAAAAGAGCTTGAAAGTCTTACCTCTTTTTAAATTTTTTGTAATAATTTGAGAAGGATAGGTGTTAGTTCTTCTTTAAATGATTGGTAAAATCTGCCTTTGAAGCCATCTGGTCCAGGACCTTTCTTTGTTTTTTTTTTTATTACTGCTTCAATTTCATTAGTTGTTATCAGTCTACTGGTATTTTCTGCTTCTTCCTGATTCAGCTTTGGAAGATTGTGTGTTTCTAGAAATCTACCCATTTCACCCAGCGTTGCCCAATTTCTTGGCATACAGTTGTTCATAGTATTTTTTACAATACTTTGTATTTCTCTGGTATCAGTAGTTACTTCTCCTCTTTCATTTCTGATTTTATTGATTTGGGTCTTCTCTCTCTTTTTCTTGATGAGTCTGGTTAAGGGTTCATCAATTCTGTTTATCTTTTCAGAGAATCAACTCCCAGATTCATTGATCTTTTGAATTTTTTTTACTCTCTGTGTCATTTATTTCTGCTGAGATCTTTATTATTTCCTTCCTTATACTCACTCTGGGCTTTGTTTATTGTTGCTTTTCTAGTTATTTTAGGTGTAGGGTTAGATTATTTATTTGAGATTTTTCTATCTTCTTGAGGTAACCCTGTAATGCTGTGAAATTCCCTCTCAGGACTGCTTTTGCTGTGTCCCATTGGTGTTGTGTGTTAATTTTCATTTGTTTCCAGGTACTTTTTGAGTTCTTCCTTAATCTCATTGATGATCCATTCATTATATAATAACATGCTATTTAGCCTCCATGTGTTTGATGTTTTTGAATTTTTTATTGATGCTGATTTCTAGTTTCATGCCATTGTGATCTGAGAAAATATTTGATATGATTTCAATTTTCTTGAATTTTTTAAGACTTATTTTGTGCCCAACCATGCAGCCCATCTTTGAAAATGGCCCATGTGCACTTGGAAAGAATGTGCATTTTACTGGTTTGTGATGAAATGTTCTGTAAATTCAACTGAAGCCATTTGATCTAGTGTGTCTTTTAAAGTCGCTGTTTCCTTGTTGATTTTATGTCTGGAAGATCTATTCATGATTGACAGTGGGGTGTTAAAATCCCCTACAATGACTGTGTTGTTCTTGATCACTTCCTTGAAATCCGCCAAGATTTTTAAAATATATTTAGGTGCTTCTATATTGGGTGCATATATGCTTACACAAGTTATATCCTCTTGTTGGATTGATCCCTTTAATATTATGTGGTGACCTTCTTTGTCTCTTGTTATGACTTCTGTTTTGAAGTCTATTTTGTCTATTCTGTTATGAAGTCTGGTTTGAAGTATTGTTACTGCAGCTTTTTTTGTCTCCATTTGTGTGGAATATTTTTCCCATCCCCTCACTTTCAGCCTGTGTAAATCTTTTGTTCTGAGATGAGTCTCTTGTAGACAACATATATATGGGTCATGTTTTCTTATCCATTCAGCTACACTTTGTCTTTTGATTGGAGTGTTTAATCCATTTACATTTAAGATTATTATTGATAGGTACTTATTCATTGCCATTTTATTCTTTATAGCTCTGTTCCTCCCTCTCTATTTCTTCTTCTTCAATCAGCCCTTTTAACATCTCTTGCAATGCTGGTTTGATATTAATGAATTCCTTTAGCTTTTTTTTTTTTTTTTTTTGGTCTGGGAAGCTCTTTATTTCACCTTCAATTTTAAATGATAGCCTTGCTGGATAGAGTAGTTTCAGTTGCAGATCTTTGCTTTGAGTGCTTCATGCCAGTTCCTTCTGGCTGAAGTGTTTCTGTAGAGAAATCAGCAGTCTTATTGGAACTCCCCAGTAGATAATTGACTGTTTTTCTCTTGCTTCCTTTAAGGTTCTCTCTTTGTCTTTATACTTTGCCGTTTTAATTATGGTATGTCTTGGTGTGTCTTTTTGGGTTTGTCTTGTTCAGGACTCTCTGTGTTTCCTGAACTTGTGTGACTTTTTTCTTCACTAGGTTAGGGAAGTTTTCTGTCATTATTTCTCCAAACAAGTTTCCTATCCCTTGCTGACTTTCTTCTCCTTCTGGTCCCCCTATGATGTGGATATTGTTACATTTCATATTGTCCCAAAGTTTCCTTAGACCATCCTCTTTCTTTTAAAGTCTTTTTTTCTTTTTGTTGCTCTGCTTGGGTGTTTTTTTCTACTTTGTCTTCCAAAATTGCTAATTCGACCCTCTGCTTTTAATTCCTCCTAGCATATTTTTCATTCCAGATATTGTACTCTTCATTCCCAACTTGTTCTTATTCATAGCTTTTATATCCTCTTTCATGATGATGTAGTTCCCACTAAGTTCCTTGTAGTTCTAAGTTCCTTGAGCATCCTTATAATCATTACTTTGAACTCTATGTCTGATAAATTGCTTGCCTCAATTTCTTTCTGCTCTTTTTGGGGGATTCCTCCTTTTCTTTAGTTTGGGGATTGTCTCCCCATTTTAGCTGACTCTTTTTGTTTGTTTCTATATATTAGATAGATCTGCTTTTACTCCCTGTCTTTGTGGTTTGATCTTATGTGGTAGGAGTCCTGTGGGACACAGTGGTGCAGCCTCCTTGATCTCGAGGTGGATGCTCTAGGAATGTCCCTTATGTGGGTTATATGGGCTCTGCTTTTGCATTTGGGTCTTGACTGTTGTTGGCTCATTCTTTGGTGGAATTTTCTCTCTGGCTGGCTGGCTGCAAGGTTCACCCTCTACGCCCTGCCACATTTTATAGTTTCTGTATGGGTACTGACAGAATGAAAGAAAAGAACACAAAAACCAGAACCAAAACAACCAAAAAAATATTCCTAACAGCAAAATCAATGACAATAGAGCAAAAAATAATAAAAGTGGAAAGAATAATAAAATAATAAAAGAAAAAATAATGTGAGAAGACCAAAGGAAAGAAAAATGATCATGAGAGAACAGAAGGAGGAGAGACAATCAGAGTAAGGAGTAGAAAGAGGAAATTATCAAAAAAAAGAACAATGAAAGGGAAAAAATTTTTTTAAAAGGATAAAAAAAGGGAAAATGGAGTAAGAAAGGGAAATGGTAAAATAAGAGATATGAAAGAAAAATGGAGAAAAATAGAAGAAAAAAAATAATGAAAAAGAATCAGGTGGAATTTGGCTTAGCAGAGTTTAGTGCTTGCCTGTTGGGTTCTCCCTTTGGATATGGTTCTGATATTGTCTGAAGGCGGTGAAAGCCAATGTCAGATGCTGTGCATGTCTAGCCTTTGGTAGCCTGTTTGAAGCTACAAGCAATCCACAGTTTACAGCTGTCTCTTCCAGGCTTGCCTGTACTCAGTATGGGTCATGCTGTGCTATAAGGCTAGCTTTTAATCAGCACAGGGCTTAGGGTTGGGTCATCAAATGGTCAAAGCTGCCACAGGATCTACCTCCACCTGCCTCTGTCTGCTGACCTGGTGTCAGTCTTAACCTAGCCACTGACCCAACTGTTTCTGAGAGGGTTTCTGGCAGAATTTTGGGGACACAACCCTTAGATATCCCTTGGGAGGTGCTGTTCAGACTTCAGGGAAGATGACGGATGTGTTTCTCCATCCCTGAGCTACATGTCTGAATCTGTCTGGATTATTTCCCTGAACCCTAGTAGAAAGCAGATGGGGCTTCCAGAACCTAGTGTTTGTGTATGCTAGAAACCTGGAAGGGTGTTCCTATGGCTCTTCCTTGAGGGCCAAGAGCCAGTCTGGTTCCTGGGAAGGTGTATGGAATGGCCACACCCTAAAATCAGTCTCTGACAACCCCTGAGTCTGCCTATGGGGCTGTCTCCTCTACAGGGTTTAAGATGTAGGGTGGGAGAAAGTAAGAAAAAAAAGATTCAGGGCGGGATGAGAAAGATTCCAGAGGCCAGATGAGCAGTTCCCCACAGGGTGGAGTAATTGTTTTATGCCTGGGGTGGAGCTTGCTCTTCTCAAGAAAAACAACTGCTTTGGTGTTGATGTATGTCTTGGCACAGGGAACCCAATGGCTGTTCTTCCATGTCTCTCACCAAAGCATCCCACTCCAGACTCTCCTCAGTAACCTTAGTCTGCTCGACCCCCCTTTTACCCAAATCCAAGATGAGTGGCTGTGAATGAGAAGCCTGTGCTTTGGCCCCTTAGGAACGAAAAATCGCTGCCTTGTCTCCAGCAGGCTCCATTTATCCCCAGTAGGCAAAAACCCTGTGGCCTTTCACTGAGGGATGCTACGTGGATGGCTGATGCCAGCACCCTGTGCTTGGAAGCATGATCTAGGATCCAGGCTTCACTCCTTCCAGGGGGAAGCCCTCATAGCAGTGCTGTCACCTCAGCCTGCCACCTGTGGGAGCAGTGCCAGTCTTTCACTTCCCTACCCTTCCTACCACTCTTGAAGACATTGCTGCCCATCCTTGTCAAGAGTCTCCTCTTCAGGCAGTCTTTGGTTGTTTATTTTGGGTGGCTGTTGCCCTCGTTATTTTTATTTCCAGTTTGGCTCTGGGAGCCTATGCAAGAAAGATCCTCCTCCTCCACCACCATCTTACCCCTCTCCTCACAAGTCTTTCTCTTTAGCAGGAAATCATATCTCAGTAGGGTCCTAGAAAAAAGCACTGTGCTGGAGAAGTCCAGTACCAGAGCAACCATAACCCTATGGGTGCCTCAGTTTCCTCCCTGTGCCATGAAAGCTTCCCTTGGTAAGCTGTAGACCTCTGCAGGGCCTAGGGGCTCTTTTATGAGTGGGGCTCCCAATATATCCCAAGGGCAGGGCCCCAAAGAATTCCTGTCTATGCTTGCCATCCAGAAGCTGCCCACACAGACCCTTGTTTCTGTGGTCCTCCCTGCTTTTCTACTTAAAAATAGTCCATACTCAGCTTTGATCAGGTCAAATGGATATGTGCTGCTGCAACTTACTGGTCAGAGGCTGTCACTGTTTAACTCTTGCCTGCTGGTCACAGGTGGGTTTTACCCAGTTGTCTGGTGGTAAAAAGAACAAGTAAGGAACATAAACTCTATGAGGGTAGGGACCATGTCTCACTTGATCATTGATTTAGCTCTTGACTGGCATAGAGTATTTCTTGAAGAAAGGCATGAATGAAATAGGGAATGAGCAGAGGTGGTTCCTACCTAGAGCTGGCAGGCTAGTTGGGGAGAAAAGAGGTATACACACAAAAGTTAAATAATGACCAAGGGACCAAGTTACCATACAAAACAAAGGTGTGAGATGTTGCAAGACAGCCCGTGTTCAGGTCAAATTTGTGGTGCAGACAGTAAGGGATAAAGGAACATAGTGTAACCCTGGGCTGGGTACGGCAGAAAGGACCTGCAAGAGGAGGTGGACTTTGCCCCTGCAAAGGCTTTGGGTTGAAAATAAGTATGGCATGCTCAAGCTCTCCAAAAGAGCGTGGGTCTCTGCTGTGGAGGGGGGGAGAACGAGCAGGACTAGCTTGGCTCAGAACAATCTGGTCCAGGCCATGCCCCCCCTTCGTCTGTCTAAAAAGCAGAGGATCAGAAGTCCATCCCATTGGGGTCTTATTGGGAGTTCCTGGGATGTGTCTGTGGCAGCATCTTGCAGTCTGAGAGATGCTCTGCAAGCGCTGATGCTCTCTGCAACCCCAGGACTCCCTGAGAAACCTATTGCTGGAGACAGCCACAGTGTTTGCTCTCTCCACGTTTTCTTCCAGCAGAGGGACAGTAACTCTGGGTACAGGAAACTGATAAGGACCAAATCAGCCCCTACTGGTGTAGGGGCACCCACTGGTGGGCTGCGCCCTACAGGAAATACAGGGGGAGGAAGACGGGTCCCAGCCATCCAGAGATTAAATAGGAGATACGAAAAACTGGTGAACCTTAATGTCCTCTGAAATCTTATGTATTGGTGACCTTAATGCCCTTGTTTTCATGAAAAGTTCACTTCAACGCAGGAGGTCAGGGGATGACATTTCATCTCTTTTAGAATAAACACTAGTTACATCAGCATTCTGCTTGTTTTTTATGACTCCATGGATACCAAACTGGCGGACAGGCCTTAGGGGGGAAATCATCTTCAGCAAATGACCTGTAAGCAGCTCCTTGTGAGCCTCTCTCCTAGACATGAGTTGCATAGTGTAGAGAAGGACAATTTTTGGGCTTTAAAAATATCTTTCCCTGTCTGCTCTGATATTATGTCCTGAGGTAGGGAGTACAGAGGAAAAAAAAAAACTCCATTGAGTAGGTGAGCGACTGGGTCCTGGAGAGAGGAGGTGACTTTTCCAGGTCATGCAGTGAGTTGGGCTGGGTGTAGAGGCCACATTTCCTGATTAATGCCTGAAGCTGGGTGGTCCTCTGTTCCTGCTGACATCCCTCAGAAAGGAGGTAGGGCATTGGGAATGGTTGACTGGAGGGCAGAGCTTCCTCTATGGGACACTGATGTAGCCAGCCCATTTCTGCCATTTATTAAATATTGATTGCATGACTATTATAGCCCAGGCACTCACCTGGCCTCTTGAGATTCATCTGTAAATAAAAAAGACATAAGTCCCCACCTTCACGGAACTGACATTCTAGTGGGAGAGGCAAACATAAAACAATAAACTTAATAAGGAAACATGTAATACAGTATGTTAGAAGATGATTTATGTCCAGAAAGAAGAAAGGAAAGCAGGGTAATAGGGATCAGTGGTTTGGGGCGAGTTGAGACCCCATTTTAAAATAGGATGCTCTGGGTAGACTCTGTTAAGAAAGTGTGAGACAAGAAAAGCTTGAAGGAGGTGAGGGAGTTAGTCAGGTAGACCTCTTGGAGAAAAGTATTTCTGGCAGAGGGACTAGTCAGTGCAAAGCCCCTGGTGCAGAAGTGCGCCTGCCACACCCAAGAAATACTGAGGGAGCCCGTGTAACTAGGGCCAATTGACAGAGGGGAGAGCAGGAGGAAGGGCAGGTGGTCATGGGACCATGTCGTGGAGGGACTGTGGGGGGTGTTGGTGGTTATTCTAAGCGGAATGAGAAAGCATATGAAGGTATTAAGCAGGGGAGTAACCTCAATTAACTTATATTTGAACAGAATTTCCAGAGCAGCTTGGTAAGGAACAAACTATAAAAGGTTAAGGGTGAGACAGTGAGGTGAGTTATGAGGCTGTAAGAATAGTCCAGGTGAGTGGACCGTTCTGGCTTTGGCTGGGGTGGTAGCTGCAGAGAGGCAGTCAGGTTCTGCTTCTATTTCTAATGTAGGAGCTACAGAATTTGCTTGTGGGTTGGATGTCAGACAGGCAGGGGAAAAGGAATAGATGAGTGCTTCTTGATTCTTACTCTAAACAGTTAGGTGAATGGGGAAAGGGTCATTCACTGAGATGGGAACACAAGGGTGGTTCGGAGTTAAGGACACCATGGGTCCAGTTTGGGGTATGTTGAGTTTGAAGTGCATGTTGACATTCAAGTGGAGATGTTAAGTAGGCAGTTGGATCTATTAGACCACAGTTCAGTGCCAAGGACAGGGTAGGAGGCATGTTCTTGTTGATGCGCTTGAAAACCATGAAGCTAAATGAACTTAATGAGGAAGTTAATCTAGATAGGGAAGAAAAACAGATGTCTAAAGACCGAGCCCAACTTTCAAAGGTCAGATAAAAGAACAGGATGTATCAGTAAGTCAGGACACTGAGAAGGAGTCAGTGAATTAGAAAGGAAACCAGGACAGGGCAGGATCCCGGAAGTCAAGTAAAGACAGGATCTAGAAAGAAAGAGTACTCACCTTTGTTAATGCTGCTGATGGCAGAGCGATCACTGGAGTTGGCCGTGAGGAGGTTATTTGTAATCTTATTAAGAAAGGTTTCCTTGGGGGATAGAAGTCTGATTGGAGTAGGTTTCCCCCACCGGCACCAAAAAAAAAAAAAAAAAGGAAATGAAGAAGTAGAGACTGAGTCTGAGTTTAGGTAACTCTTTCAGGAAATTTTACTATTAAGGAGAAATTGACCAATAGTTGGAGAAAGAATGGTTGAGCAGAGGAGAAAATGATGCAAACAGCAAGGGGACAAAAGCAAATAAAAACTGCAAGGTATCTTTTTTTTTTAGCCTATTGACAAATATTTTAAAAGATAATCCTTAGTATTCAAACATATTTCGTGAAACAGGCATTCTCTTCAAACAAGTGTGAGAGTGAAAATTGGTTCAAGATTTTTGGGATATAGTTTGACTATATTGAAAGACTTAAGGAAATTTGTATTTTCGGGGCTCAGTAATTCCTCTTTTGGGAACCCAGTCTAGAGAAAAGGAATAAATATAAAGTTAATGGAATAAATATAAAGAAAGTTAACTGTCCAAGCACAGGGTACCTGTTAACAACATTTTGACATATTCATGTTTCTTATTATGGAGAAATCTTAAAATATGTTAGTAAGTGAAAAAAGTTACAAAATTATTCCAAGTGAATACTATCTTAGGGATTTTACAACCATTTTTCAACTGTGTCTAGTCCAAAAATTATTCTATTCATTAAATTATTTAAAAAATTAAAAAACTATGTATTTCTCCACATGTCTAGTTGGGTTTTCTGTAATGCCTACTGGGGCTGGTTTCATTGCTTCCCATTTTCACTTCAGTTCTTATCCCTTTTTAAATGGATATTTTTATTTCCTTTCTCTTTTTGAGGATTCTAAAATACATATGCTTAAAGCTTTTTACCCTCACTTCTTACAGAACAAATTCTCCCTCCTACTGGCTTGATTGACTATCTTCTTAGCATTCATTCTTTTGGGGTCTTTTGAAACACCAGCTTGCTGGCTCAGCTTGAGGGGCGCGTGTGGGTGGGTTGCACGTGTGTGCGTGCACGCTTACTCATGTGTGTTCGTGTTCAGCCCATCTCCAGAAATGCTGCGGCTGTTCCCACTCAGCTCCCCAGCCCCTCAGTTCAACAGGAGCCACACCTTGGTGGTTTGGGGCTCCTGTCCACGAAGATTTGAGGATATTGTGGGTCCAGTCACCAAGAAACAATTGTCTCTTGCGCTTTTCGGTATTTTTCTAATTGTTTGTAATCATAAAAAATGCTATTGGGGGAAACTTCTGTTCTTCCAAAGTGTTTGTTAGAAGGGAGACACCTTGAAAAATAAGATTTCACAATGTTTAACATCTTCCTTTTAAACACTTGCATTTTGTCCAGATACAAGGATATGAACTAGTTTTTTTTTTAATCTGTCTGAACTTTGGTAGGCATCTGATCTTGTTGCCCACTTTTTAACATTTTTTACTGCTTCCCCAGCTCCCAGAGCAGAGTCCTAGCTCTTTAATTTGCCTCATGCCAGACCCTTACAATCTGACTCCTGCTGCCCATTCCAGTTCTGCTTGCAAGACTGTTCCTCCCCATGTAATTGTTTAGTTATACCTGAACTGCTTATAATAGTTCCCTGAACATGCAATGCGTTCTCATCTGCATGCCTTTGTATTCGATCTTCCAGTTGCTCAGAATTTCCTTTCCCACCTGAAAACCCCCTATTCGCCATTGAAAACCCATCTCAGATCAGTCACTTCCATGGGGAAGTCCTCCTGTTGTTCTCTTCTTGGCACTCTCCACCATGTACAGACTTCTCTATCTACCTTTGTGATGTGGGGTTATTTGACTCATCTTTGTGTACCCAGACAGTACCTGCATGTGGTAAGTATTTTGTAAGTGTTAGTTGAGTGGAGGCTGGTTTATTCATTCCATAAATGTACATGGAATGTCCACTATATGCTGAGCACAGTGCTAGTTTCCTGGGATTCAAAATTAATGAGACACAGGCCTTGCTGACAGTCTAGTGGGGTAGCCAGAGAGAAGCTCATTTAGTTACAATGATACTGAGATACAGGCAACTCTGTCTCATCTCTTCTCATTCTTCCTTTCCTCCCTAATTGGCCATAACTTGAAAGCATAATTCATGTTTACTGCTTGGCTAATTTCTTCAAGAGAATTTTTCACTCTCTACACTTTATTTCTGAAATCGTTTAGTAGATTTTTTTCTATTTCTGTCTTCACTCTAGTATGAGCAAGACCATTTGAACAGTCAAAGTAGTCCCCCCGCCCAAATTGTTGCTTCCCACGCAAGTGAGCATGCTATGACTAGAGACACGCACGTCAGAATCAGCGACCACAGATGTGGGTGAGGAAGGAGGGAGAAAGGGCTGAAGTGAAAAAAGATCAGTTGAACTCTATGACACTGAAGGTGTTTTCAATCCTGATTCAAAGGAAAACAAGGCAAGCTTAAACTAAGGTCATGTGACTGAACTCCTAAAATGTCATCACAGTGCAAATCCTTGCAGGGAATAAAACAGATATTCTTCATTCTTTCTGATACTCTTTTTTTTTAATTAAAAAAATTTTTAAATACATTTTATTGATTATGCTACTACAGTTGCCCCAGTTTTTCCCCCTTTGCCACCCTGTACCTGGTACCCCCATTCCCTCCAGCAATCTCCTCCCCTTGGTTCATGTCTATAGGTTGTGTGTATAAATTCTTTGGTTTCTCCATTTCCTATACTATTCTTAACATCCCCCTGTCTATTTTGTGCCTACCAATTTATGCTCCTTAATACCTGCAACTTTTTCCCCATTTTCTCCTTTCTCCCTCCCAGCCGATAACCCTCCAAATGATCTCCATATCTATGATTCTGTTCCTGTTTTATTTATTTGCTTAGTCTGTTTTTTAGATTCAGTTATTGGTAGTTGTGAATTTGTTGTCTTTTTAATGTTCATAGTTTTTATCTTCTTCTTTTTCTTAAGTAAGTCCTTTAACATTTTATATAACAATGGCTAGGTGATGAGGAATTCCTTTAGCTTTACCTTGTCTGGGAAGCACTTTTTCTGCCCTTCCATTCTAAATGATAGCTTTCCTGGATAGAGTAATCTAGTTTGTAGGTCCTTGCTTTTCATCATTTTGAATACTTCTTGCCAGTTCCTTCTTGCCTGCAAAGTTTCTTTTGAGAAATCACCTGATAGTCTTATGGGAACTCCTTTATAGGTTACTTTCTGCTTTTCTCTTGCTGCTTTCAAGACTCTCTCTTTATCTTTAACTTTTGACATTTTAATTATGATATGTCTTGGTATGGACCTGTTTGAGTCCAACTTGTTTGAGACTCTCTGTGTTTCCTGGACTTGTGTGTCTATTTCCTTCACCAAATTAAGGAAGGTTTCTTTCATTATTTTTTCAAATAGTTTTTCAATTTCTTGTTCTTCCACTTATCCTGGCATCCCTATGATTTGGATGTTGGTACATTTGGGGATATCCCAGAGGCCCCCTAGTCTATCTTCATTTTGTTTGTTTGTTTGTTGTTTGTTTGTTTTTATTCTTTTTTCCTCCGGTTGTTCTAATTGAATGCTTTTTTCTTCCTTATGTTCCAAATCATTGATTTGATTCTTGGCTTCATCCCCTCCACTGTTGGTTCCTTGTAGATTTTTCTTTATTTCACTTAATATAAACTTAATTTCTGCCTGGGTCTTTTATATGCTGTTGCTGTACTCAATGAGTTTTTTGAGCATCCTGATAAAACAGCGTTTTGAACTCTGCATCTGATAGGTTGGTTGCTTCTGTTTCATTTAGGTCTTTTTCTGGAGTTCTGTCCTCATTTGGGCCATATTTCTTTGTCTCCTCAGTTTGGCAGCCTCTTTGTCTTTGTTTCTATGTATTAGGTAGAGCTGCTTTGATTCCTGTCTTAGTAGTGTGGCCTATTAGAGAAAAACGTACCCTGTAAATTGTGTGGAGCAGACCCTTAGGTAATCCCAGGGCAGGCAACCTGTGTCACTGCTCTGTGGCTCTGTGTGGGGGAGGGCTCAGAGAGGGAACAATGCCACTGCAGATCTTCTAGAGGTTTGCCTGGGAGGAAGCTGTCTCCCGGTACTCACCCTATTTCCAGTATGCCACTTATGCTCTTCCAGCTGTTGCACTGGTGCTCAATCCCACAGGAAATGAGTCTGTTTAAGTCCTAAGTCTGTGATGGCCTTTAAAGAGGAGTCTCCTGAGAATCCAGCAGTTTCTTCTGCACCCCAACCCCCACTGGTTTTTACAGCGGGAGCTATGGGGATTTATCTTCCTGGCACTGGAACCCTAGGCTGGGTGGTCTGGCGTGGGGCTGGAATTCCTCACTCCCGAGCTACCTCTCCCGATTTTTACTTACCACACATTGAATGTGGGACTGCTAGTTCCACAGCCTCCCTGTACCACTGTGGTTTTTGCGCCTCTTCCCCTCTCAGTGCCTCTCCACCCATCTCCACATTCTATCCCTCCTACCCATCTAGATGAATGTGGCTTCTTTAAGTTGTTGGTTGTCAGTCTTCCACACAGCTTGATTTTCTGATGGTTCTGGGTGATATTTGTTTTGTAGTGTAGTTGTAATGTTTTCTGTAGTTGTGTGAGGAGCAAAGTATGTTTAGCTATGCCTCCATCTTGACCAGAAGTCCTGTTCTCTTTATTTTTTAAATCCTTGCTCGGTGATATCTGTCACCATGGTCCTGCCTGCTCCAATTTTGGGCTCAGAATAGAAGCCTGGTGTCATCTGAGGGAGGA
Source organism: Mormoops blainvillei (assembly GCA_004026545.1). Taxonomy (NCBI): domain Eukaryota; kingdom Metazoa; phylum Chordata; class Mammalia; order Chiroptera; family Mormoopidae; genus Mormoops; species Mormoops blainvillei. The sequence goes on along the minus strand of PVJD01000554.1, from coordinate 7,071 downwards.
GTTGTAACACTGAGGTCCTGGTTATCCTATGGGGCCATTATACCCATTAGGAAGGGAGGTGGCCTGATACTCTGCTTTAAACCATTTGGACCCAGTGGATTTAATCACTTGCCAAGTCAGAATGAGAGTATTCCCAGAGATCTGTAGATCACCCCAGTTCTGCAGACGTTATCTTGCCTTGGGATTAGCCCAAATGAGAACCCCTGAGCCTGTGGTCAGAGGAATAGGTGGGTAACAGCAAAAGAGCTTCTGGTGAGCCCCCGTTGGCCCAAGAGTGCTGACATGCCTACCAACCAAGGAGCCTTTTAAAGTACCCCAAATGGACCACAGAATTGGAGACATTTCTTCTACCAACCTGCTTTAAAACAAAACAAAACAAAAATTATTTTCCTGGTTTTTGAAATTAATTAGAGACATCTAAAATCACCAGTAGGGGGTCCTAATCTTCAACAGATATCTAGGGTTATCAGCCTGAGCTGATCTGTTACCAGGCAGGAAAAATAAAATAAAAAGCACTTTGAATTTTAGTTACAGGGTGATCTTATCTAAGTAATTGTATAATTTCTCTCAAATTTTTAACAAATAGAGCTTGTAGACCTCCTTTCTTCTCCAAGTCTCTTGGACTGGGAACCTCTACAAACAACCATTCCAATATCTCTTCGCACAGCATATCGGGGCTGCATTTCGCTCCCTGTGTAGTTAAACGCAGTCTCCAGAGTCATCCCAACATGAGATGAATTCCTGCTAAGCCACCTGGGCATGTTACTTCACCCCTCTCTTCATCTGTAGAATGATGAGGTTACTGCCCATCGGCAGGGCTGTGTTGTGCAGTAAATTGATATGTGTAAAGTCCTTAGCACAGTGCTCAACTCAGAGCAAGTGCCTCAGCATTTTTGTTGGTGATTGATATTAATGTGATCAGTGAAGTCTCAGGTAGCTCATGGGCACCAAGCAGAGTCTGCCTCAAATTGTTGGTAATTTTTTTCGTGGTACATTTCCAGATCTCTTGCCTGTACCCTCTCTTTGAGAAAGCGAGAGTGGAAGACACTGGGCCAGAAGGAAGACAGCCAACATTTTTCCCAGTGAAAATCTTGCTCCGCCCCTGCACCAGGCTCCCTTGTTGGGATTTCTCGTCACATGGATGACAGAGGAGCTATGGGTGTGAGCAGTTATTTAGAAAAGTCAGAAAAGGATGAGCTGGGGAGAGGTGGGCTGTGGGCTCCACCACGCAGGCGGCTGTACGGACAGCAGCTTTTCTGGCACCTATTGTCTGGAAGACAGGAGAAACGATGAGCACGCCAGGAAAGCCAGCCAGGGCAGATTCCCAAGACTGCACAGGGTGAGTGGTTCATTTGTCAAGCTTTCCATGTCAGAGACAAGGGAAAGGCAAGGGCTCTTTGCTTTTTGGGGGATCAACAAAGGGCGAACGTGTCTGCCTGGGACAGAAGTCAGGAAACCTGAGCTCTGCTCTTGTCTGGTTAATAGCAAGCTGTGCAATCTTGGGTAAGTCACTCAGAGGCGGATTTAATGGCGGGGGCACCTGGCCGATTAAGGTCAGTTGAGGCCCCAGGCGCAGAAGAAAATATTTAAACATACTATCAGGCTTTACTGCCGATTATAAACTTGTACGTAATTAAAATTGCACATATGAAACCAAACTTGGTGTCATTGGGAAAAAGTGTAAAGTTGGGGTTTTGCCTTCAGAAGCTGGGTATGCCCGCCGTTAAAATCACCTCTGATTAGTCACTTGTCTTCTCTGGGCCTGTTTTCTCATCTGTAAAATGAGAAATTTGCCAAGTCAGATTAATAACAAGAGCTAGCATTTGTACAGTGTTTGCCAGTTGTAATTTCCCAAATAGCATTTCATTTGGTCTTCAGGGCAGCCCTTGGTTGGAGGGACGCTTGTCACCTTTTGTAGCTGAGGAAACTTCAGTGCAATGGCGTGAGTTACTAAGTTGGTGTGAAGCAAGGCTGGGCCTCAAATCTCGGTCTCCTGCGGTCATCTCTGGCCTCTGTGAATACATCGCTCGCTGGAACTCTTGACTCTGAAGATCCCCAGTTCCCGGTCAGGATTTCTGTCTCCCTCGGTGCTGCCTCCTTTCTCCCCATACCCTCGCCCCCAGTCTGTTGCCAGCAGTTCCCGTGTCTTCTCCATCCCCTTCCCAGAGTTACCTTTTCATTCCACAAGCTGACACACTAAAATTTCTGAGAAAAGGGAGGTGAATACCAGATAACCTGTCTCCATCCTCCCTGGGTTAACACTTACATGCAGTTAATTTTCTAGAGTTCTCTCTGCTTTGCGGAATGTCTTCTTGTGGTCCTGAGAGGTGAAGAAAGTAGAGGCTGATTAACTCTCAGGGCAACATTTCTCCAGGTGTGAGCCTGGAGCACCTGGCATGGGTCATAAACCCCCAGGGTATTGGTTAACCAATACCGTGCAGATTCTTGGGCCCCACCCCAAAGATGCATTTTAGCAAGCTCTCCCTATTTCTGACAGGCACCTATCAGACAGTTTGGGAACCAATACTCTCTTTTATTTTTTTATGGGTTTTTTGTTTGTTTGTTTTCTTTTTTCTTTTTGGAGGAGCGGCGGGAGACCACCACTCTTTAGCAGACAGCACCGTTGGACTGCAGAAGGTCATTGATAGATTTCTTAATAGTGACTAGCCTTAGAGTGCTGGAGTAAGCCTTTCCTGATACAGGTAGATTATTATTTTTTAAAGTAGACTTCAGGATTTAGCTTGGCTATATTTTACTTTGAGTTTTGCATCTCTGTAAGTTCAATTTGTCTAGAATTTTTTCTCTCTTTTTTTTTTTTGTATGCAATCTTGATTGGAATTGGTTGATTCTGTCTTTGTAAAATAAATTAGAAATCCTACCATTATTTTCTGTAATCAGAAATCATTTGATATTGGACTTATTCTTTGAAGATTAGATAGAACTCAACTATAAAAACAAGGTGGGCCCGACATTATTTTAAGTGACTGACATTTAACTGCCTTTTTAATGTCTTAAATGATTATTGGTCAGCTCAGGTTGTTACTTCTCGAAATCAATTCATTTCTCTAATTTCACCAAACATTTGCACTCGATACTTTTAAGTCCCTGTAGCCCTCCATTTTTCGGAGTTCATTGCCTTTATCAGTGATAATGCTGTACTTTTTCACTTCTTTTTCTTTAATCATGATTTCTTATTTAGTCTCTTCGAAGAACCAACATAGATATATCTGTAAAACCATCGCCATAATCAAAATAAATTGGTCACTTTAACCATTTTTAAAGTTTTCTGGTTTCTGGCCTTTATTTATGTATTTTATTCTTTTTCTAGTTCCTTAAGTGGAAGTTAGCTCATTTATTTCTAATCTTTATTTATAAACATAGTCAATACTCTTTTGAATTAATTTTTCTGTATTGTTTAAGTAAGCTCCAACAAACAAAGCCATTTTTATTTTAGGAAAAAAGGGGCTAGAAGAAAGCATGGGATAGTTAAAAAATCATGATACCCTGCTTGTGGCGACAACACCAGGAGCCTTTTCTTTGCTCCCCCAGCCTGGTCTCCTGTCAGTCATAGGGGAATAAAAACTTTTTCTAATGTTAGCCCAGTGTGGCTCCTTTTCATAATTTGCACTTCTTCGCGCACAATTGCAGCAGTTCTGATAGAGGGAACTCCTCAGCTTTGGGTCCCTGGAATTGATCTGCATCTGGGTCTGCCATTTAGAAGCAGTGTTCTTTCAGACAGGGAACAAGCTTCTTGGGCTCTTTGTTTTGTCACTTGTAAAACTTCTCATTTTCATAGCTGAGGACATTCATTGCTGAAAGACCTGGGCTTTAAACTCAGTTTTGCCTTCCTAGAGCCTGTAAGTTTGGACCTCGCAAAGCTCAAGTAAACTGGGACTAGAAGTATTGCACTACAGAAGCCGGCACCCAGTCTAGACAATGTGCTCTGACAAGACAGGCCAGTTCTTGTTTTTCATGTCCGTTGTGTTCTATAAAGTCACCGCAAGCAGTAGAGAATTCTGAACAATTGCTGGGAGGGAAAATATAGGCTTTGCTCCTTGCCAACATCTGGGCACAAATTTTCATCAAATGATCAATACATAACCTTGTTTTATGTGTTTCTGTTTAAAGACTCCTTTGAAAATATAAACCATCACTTCATTAATAAAGAACTCAGAGTCAACAGCACTAGAACTCATGTCTGAACGAGGCTTACCAAACACGTGTTTTCTCCATGGGGCACAGCCCAGCCTTTTTGTACTTAGGAACGGAGCATTAGACAGCGCTTTAGCACAAGGCCAGGAAGCAATTTTAAAGAGCATAATCACCAACTGAAAGAGCAAAAATGTGAGACATGCAGTACAAAATAGATCACGAAAAGGACACTCGTTTACAGCCTAAGAGCTGAAATGAGCTGGCAGAATGTTGCCGTGTTTAACCTCAGTTGGGAAGGTGTACATCGGGGGACTCAAATTAATTGCCACTTTGCCCATGTCCACGATGACCGCGAAAGTGCTGCAAGTATCGATTTGGGGGTTACAAATAAATTTTAGCAAGTAGGTGAATTTGTGAATATGGAATCTGCAACTACTGAGGATTGATTGTAACTAAATCATCTAAGGTTACACGAAACTCATGGGATATAGACAAAGCTAGTCTCTCAGAAGAAAATTTATAGCAACAGGATGCTATAAATCCACACTTACTGCCTCCTTTTGGCTTGCTAGGTCCTGATGTCCTCATTTCATCACTAACCCCTGTTCAGATCTCTGGATCACTAGTTCATCTGTGAGCGTTTTAGACAGCTTCATGCTCTTGGGGCATTGTAGAAGACTCCTTGGACCTGGAGAGTCAAGACCCAAGATCTGAGTGCTGTCATGACTTGTACTAGAAGTGTTCGAGCAGAGGGTAGAGGCTCTAGGGTAGGATGGAAAAAACACTGGCCTTGGATCTGACCTCTGTCTCTAACCTGTTGAGTAAATTTCTCTGGATTATTTAACTACTCTGAGCCTATTTCTTCTCTATAAAATGTCATAGTCCAACAGATGGTCAAAGAGACCAAAGTAAATAGTGGGCAGGAAGTATTTGGAAACAGTACACAGCTGTGTAAATGTGGGTGAAAAAGTCATTCTCATCATGTTAAGAGCACTCTGGGAGTGTGCCATTCTATGACCTTATGCCCACAGCCTGGGGTTCATCTGACTGAGGCCCTGTCATTCCAGAACGTAAAGAAGCACAGGCCTGGGCCAGTAGATACTAGATGGGAAGGAGAGACAGGTTCTTAAAGCAACACCTGTGGGGCGTCTCCTCTTCCACGGCCAAAGCTGATTCAAACCCATGGGAGGCCCGTGGTCCTACTTAGAGGAAGGCAGAGGTCCTGAGACCACTAAAGGGCTAAGCCATCCCCCACCCATCAGCCTGTCTCCTTTGTCTCTCAGGACCATGAGTGCCAAGGAGGATGCCAAGTGGCTTCAGTGGGTGACACACCAGTTTGAGACCATTGCGGGAGAAGGCCGGGAGATCAACCTGCAAGAATTCAAGACAGCCCTGAATGTGAAAGAGGCAAGTGTCCACCCCAGAAGTGGGGGCTCTGCATTTACAGAGGATGAGCAGTCTGGTTCCCAGGAAACAGTGCCTCACAAGGAAGGAAAGTTTCCTTTGGGCTCTCTGGGTTTCCTCCAGGCCTGAGGCCCCACTTCTAAGTAGAACTGGAGGGTGTTTCTGTTTCCGTTGCCAGGGCCCTGCTACCCCTCTTGGTAGCCATACCTCATGCAATCTTCAAAACAACAAATGAAGCTGGACATCAGTAGCTTGTCAAATATTAAGAAGTATTATTGATTTGATTTCACAATTTCCACTAGCTTCGTGGGTGGCGTTGATATTATGCTATAAGCCTCCTTCCAGGAAACGAGCTTTCCACACTGCCAAGTATTCTCAGCCTACTCTCAGTTTTGTTGGTCCTCTGCCCATCTCCACAACAGCCTGCATGCCTGACAAACAGTGGTGACATTAGAGAGAAACAGCAGGAGTGAGCCTGCAAATGCCAACTTTTCCCGGTCGCCCTCTGGGCTGCCATCTGGTGGTGGCCTATGCCCTTGATAAGGGCCAGCCAATGAGCATTTGAATGCCCCTTTTTGGATAGGGGGGCCCCTCACTTACCGGTACCTGGGATACTTCAAAGAACCCTAAATGCTCTGCCTCCTTCCCTTATAATTATGGAGAGGGAAAAGAAGACCTTCTGCCTAACAATCCATTACGATCATAATAGGGGGCTGTAAAATGTTTTATGATAAAGGACATTTCAGGATGGTAGAGAGTGATAAAGGTGTTACTGGATGGATCCAGGGGAAAGGAGTAAAGCCAAGGCAGGCTTGACTGTGCACAGCTGGCTTCACGCTTCCTGTGAACTCAAGGTTTCTTTGGGTCAAACACGGAAGGGCACAGCACGGCTGGGACTCTGACCCAGCCCGTCTCCCTAATGTCTGTCCAGCGCCTAACACCAGGCCTGGCAAGCAGGGGTCGGCTGTGCAGCACGTGATTGCTGAGTGAGGGGATGAAAGAATGAATGAATGAATGAAGTGGCACTGAAGAACAAGACTTAACTGTAGACTGTGGGTAGCTGAAACAAGTAAAGGAGAAGACAAATGATACTACTCTATAAGTCCTTATCCCTGGTGGTACCTCAAAGGGGTTGGAAAAACCCTGGGAGAGCCTGCAGGAGGACCCTGTATCGGACCCTTTCCCCATGTTGAGTTGAGGGGCCACCAGAGTTCTGGACTGCAAGGCTGGTGGGGGTGGTGGCATGTAGGGACAGGGAGCCTACACAAATGACCAGGCCCAGGGGCCAGGAGGGGGCCTGAGCCCCAGACACAAATCCATCCTTGCCGCAAGGCTCTGAATAGTTCTTCCACTGGAGCCCAAACTTGCTCTCAGGAGGCTGGATGGGCCATGGATACTGCACCCTGGTGCGGTCTTGTGGGCAGATGACAACTGGAGCCTGCCTGAATCCCAGCACACCATAATACACACACACACACACACACACACACACACGCACACGCACACACACACGCA